>CAWUFW010013491.1:0-472748 GCA_963921515.1 Calotriton arnoldi
GTAGCTCTATGACATGTGTTGGTCTTCAGATGTGGTTCTGTGCTGGGCTCCCTTTCACACTGTAGGTAGTCGTCCTGCTTTACACCAGTAAAAGGCAGATGTTAAATTCCTACTGCTAACGCAGCTTATCGCCTGTTTTTGGATCGCACACAAGATTTGGCTGCTCATTGAAAATATCGGGAAGTGGTGTTTTCGTGTTATTTTTGCACGGGAATGCCTACTCTGCATATTATTAGCGTTAGTTGTCGCTCTCATTTGTGGCTAAAAATTTTGCCGGAAGCTATTGTTGGAAAACTGGCGATATCGGCTGTTTTCACTAGGTTGAGAATGGAATGATAATTTAAAATCACTGAAAAAACCATAGGTTTAATGAACATTATAATTAGAAATTAGCATTTAAAAAACTTTTGAAATTCACTGAAAAAACCATAAGTTTCAGGCACGTTATAGTTAGAAATTAGCATTTAAAAAAACCTTAGAAATTCACTGAAAAAACCATAGGTTTCAGGGACGTTATAGTTAGAAATTAGCATTTAAAAAACCTTTGAAATTCACTGAAAAAACCATAGGTTTCAGGGACGTTATAATTAGCTGGACTCGTACAAAACCATAGAAATTCCACTGTTATAGTTAGTTTAGCTAACTATAACTCGCGCCCCCGCAATGCACTGCTGATGACATCACATATTACATCATTCATGACATGGTCACTGACATCACTGATGACATCTCAAATGACATCACTGATGACATCACTGATGACATCATCCAGTGAATGTGTTTTTCTTTAAAGTTTAAATAGGTATTATATATATACCAAGGTGTATTGAAGAATGAGTGGGTGTATAAGTGTCTGGATGGAGGATTTAGTAGGTGTGTGACTGACTGTTTAACTGAGTTATTACATGTGTCTTACTGAATGCATGGGTTAGTGACTAAACTGTGTGAATGTCTATATCAGTCTGTTTTCTGTTGTATACGCTGCTGCATGGGTTGGTCAGTAGCTACATGAGTGTCTATATGGGTTATTAATTGGTTGCCAGAGTATTTGTATGGGTGCCTGAGTGTGTGTGTGGGTGCGTGGGAGGTGTGTGACTCTGTGCATACATGTTTGAGTGGTTGATTCACTGGGTGTATGGGTTCAAGAGTGCATGTGGAAACAGCTGTATGCGTGGGTGAGTGTGTGTATGGGTGTGTTAGTGAGTGAATGGATGTCTCAGTGGTACATGTCCAACTAACTACATATGTAAAAGACAGTGTATGTGAGAGTTGGAGTATATAAATGACTATACGTGAGAGTTAGTGATTGTGAGAGTGGCTGTATGGATGAGTGTGTACTTGTATGAGTGATTGTATAAGAGAGTAATTATGCGTTTCTTTCTGTTTGAATACGTGATGTGTTGTGTGTATAACTGTATAGGTCAGTAAATGGAAGTGTTATTGATTATTTGCATGACTGACTAGGTGTGTGAGTAACTCTGGATGAGTGCTGGTGTGTGAGTGTCTGTGTAGGTGTATGAGTGCATATGATAGTGTTTTATTGATGAGTGACTGCATGTATGAGTGATTGTATGGGTGAATGAGTGGATGAGTGTGTAAACCTAAGAACCAGTGATTAGGTATGTAGTAAGTGGTATTGGTGTGTCTATGGTTTCAAAAATGGTATTCTGTTTTTTGGAGTGGGTGTATCAAAGGTTATATTAGGGTGTGAGAAGGTGCATCAGATTGTCACATGGATGATGTCATCAGTGATATCATCAGTGATGTCATTTGAGATGTCATCAGTGATGTCATTAGTGATGTCACTGACCATGTCATGAATGATGTAATATGTGATGTCATCAGCAGTGCATTGCTGGGGCGTGAGTTATAGTTAGCTTAACTAACTATAACAGTGGAATTTCTATGGTTTTGTACGAGTGAAATGTCCAGCTAACTATAACGTCCCTGAAACCTATGGTTTTTTCAGTGAATATATAATATATATATCCAACTCCTTTCCCGAAGACACGCGAATGAAGAATCACGGCTCGCGCACAGACACCAGGTTAAGTGAAGAACATCAAGTTTTATTCAAAATGCATAGTCCATATGATGCGTTTTGGCCGCAGTCCTGCGGCCTTGATCACATCACATCACAATATATATATTTATATATATATAGATACATCTATATATATATCTATATACATATATATGTATATATATTATCTACAGGGTGCACGGATCCTGCAAAAAAAAAAAATCTCCCGCGCTTCGATGTAAATTTGCCCGCGGGTGGGCCAAGTCCCGGGGGCATGCTGGGGGGGGTTTATTTTATGTATGGGGGGCCTCTAAGGGCCCCCCAAGCGCCGGGGACCGCCACCCCCCGGGGCTTGATTTGAAAAAGTAGCGGGAGGGCTCTGAGCCTTCCCGCAGCCCTGGGGACCACCACCTCCCCGGGGCTTCTTTATTTATTAAATTAACATGTGTGGGGGGGCTCCAGCCCCCCCACACGCCCTGGGGACCACCACCTCTCCGGGGCACTAACAAAATTGAAAATGGGGGTCCGTTAAGGACCCCCGAGCCCCGGGGACCACCACCTCCCCGGGGCTGTGCATTTGGATGGGAGGGGGGCAGCGCAGCCCACCTCCTGGAGCCTGTGGTGGCCCTGGGGACCGCCACCCCCAGGGCTGGCTCCTGCAGTGTCCCGGGGTGCCTACCCCGGGACACTGCTGTTTGCAATGAGAGGACGGGAGCCTCGCGGCTCCCGTCCTGTCATTGCAAACTTGCTTTGGATATTGGAAGAGAGAGCAGGAAACCTGCTCTCGCTCCAATATCCAAAGACATGTGCTTTCCACACGGGGAGCAGCATGTTAGCTGCTCCCCATGTGGAAAAGCAATGCCGGCTCCGTAGGACACGGGGAGCCGGCGGGACTGTGGGGGTTTGGGGACCCCCACAGTCCCCAACCAGAGGCCAGGCCCCGGGGGATGGGGTCCCCGGGGCAAGTAGTGGCCCGGGAGGGGGCCACGCGGCCCCCTCCCCAGAAATTATAAAAAAAAAAAAAAAGGCCTGCCCCGGGGGATGGGGTCCCCGGGGCAAAAGGAGGCCTGAGGAGGGGGGCCACGCAGCCCCCTCCTTAAAAATTAATGAAAAGTGTGGCCATGCCCCGGGGGATGGGGTCCCCGGGGTAGGATTCGGCCAGGGGAGGGGGGCCACGCGGCCCCCTTCCCGTATAATAAAAAAAAAAAAAAAAAAGGGGGATAAGGCCCTGGGGGATGGGGTCCCCAGGGCCCAAAAATAGGAAAAAGGAAGGGGGGCCACACAGCCCCCCTTCAGGGAAAAAAAAAAAAAAAAAACGATCGGGCCGCAGGCCCCGCCCCCTTCCTTCACCACTCTGCAAACGCGCCCCCTGGCGCGTTTGCAGATGGGGAAGTAATTCCCCTTCAATACTGGGGTCCCTGGGGGCCAACTAGCCCACCAGGAACCTCCAGTATGCGCCAGAGGCTGCGTTGCAGAGAGGTGTAAAGAGGCCACGCCCTTTTACACCTCTCTGCAACGCAGCTCTGTGGCGCTTTTGGATATACCTGTTGGGCTAGTTGGCCCCCAGGGACCCTCAGGATTCAAGGGGAGTTAATCCCCCGACTTAAAACGCGCCACGGGGCGCGTTTGCACAGTGGTGAAGGGAGGGGTGGGGCTTCAGGTGACATGTGTGCAAACAGGCCCCGTGGCGTGTTTTAAGATGGGGGATTAAGTCCCCTTGAATCCTGAGGGTCCCTGGAGTCCAACTAGCCCACCATGTACTTCCAAAAAGCGCCACAGAGCTGCCTTGCAGAGAGGTGTAAAAGGGGTGTGGCCTCTGTACACGTCTCCTGCAACGCAGCCCCTGGCGCATACTGGAGTTTCCTGGTGGGCTAGTTGGCCCCAGGGACCCTCATGATTAAAGGGGACTTAATCCCCCAACTAAAACGCGCCACGGGCGCGTTGCACAGATGTCACCTCAGGCCCCGCCCCTCCCTTCACCATTGTGCAAATATTCCTCTAAAATCAGCCGAAATACGAATTCGATTTACTCACCTGTTATCAGGAGAGACCTCAGTGCTGCATCTTTCAGCCCAGTACTGATCCTGAAAAGTAATTTTAACCGTACTTACCAGTAACTTGAATTTCCTTCCATAGGATATCATTGCCTGCTTTCTGCTGAAAAAGTTTCTAAGTGTCGATTTTTGAAACATACAAATATTCCTCTAAAATCAGCCGAAATACGAATTCTGATTTACTCACCTGTTATCAGGAGAGACCTCAGTGCTGCATCTTTCAGCCCAGTACTGATCCTGAAAAGTAATTTTAACCGTACTTACCAGTAACTTGAATTTCCTTCCATAGGATATCATTGCCTGCTTTTTGCTGAAAAAGTTTCTAAGTGTCGATTTTTGAAACATACAAATATTCCTCTAAAATCAGCCGAAATACGAATTCCGATTTACTCACCTGTTATCAGGAGAGACCTCAGTGCTGCATCTTTCAGTCCAGTACTGATCCTGAAAAGTAATTTTAACCGTACTTACCAGTAACTTGAATTTCCTTCCATAGGATATCATTGCCTGCTTTTTGCTGAAAAAGTTTCTGTGTCGATTTTTGAAACATACAAATATTCCTCTAAAATCAGCCGAAATACGAATTCCGATTTACTCACCTCTTATCAGGAGAGACCTCAGTGCTGCATCTTTCAGCCCAGTACTGATCCTGAAAAGTAATTTTAACCGTACTTACCAGTAACTTGAATTTCCTTCCATAGGATATCATTGCCTGCTTTTTGCTGAAAAAGTTTCTAAGTGTCGATTTTTGAAACATACAAATATTCCTCTAAAATCAGCCGAAATACGAATTCTGATTTACTCACCTGTTATCAGGAGAGACCTCAGTGCTGCATCTTTCAGCCCAGTACTGATCCTGAAAAGTAATTTTAACCGTACTTACCAGTAACTTGAATTTCCTTCCATAGGATATCATTGCCTGCTTTTTGCTGAAAAAGTTTCTAAGTGTCGATTTTTGAAACATACAAATATTCCTCTAAAATCAGCCGAAATACGAATTCCGATTTACTCACCTGTTATCAGGAGAGAACCCAGTGCTGCATCTTTTAGCCCAGCACTGACCCTGAAAAGTAATTTTAACCGTACTTACCAGTAACTTGTATGTCCTTCCATAGGAATCCATTGTCTGGTTTTCAGCAGAAAAGTTTCAAAGTGTCGATTTTCACAAACTACAAATATTCCTTAAAAATCGCCTGTATGACTTAAACGCATTCTTTCAACTGTTTACAGGAGATGCACCAGTGCTGGATCCAGGATCCACCACTGAGTGAGAAAAAGTCACGATAACACTACTTACCTGCTAAGTGAATTTCCTCCCGTAGGATAACATTGGTGATTCTATGTGAAAAAGTTTCTAAGTGTCAACTTTTAAAATACAATAATATTCCTTAAAAATCACTACTGTAACCAAAACGCTTTTACTCAACTGTTTACAGGAGATGTCCCAGGACTGAATCTAGGATCCAGTCCTGTGGTTAGAAAAAGTAATCCATAAAGTAACTAATTGCACTTAGCTAGAAATTCACATTGAGCTCAATGTTGCATTGTGTTTGAAATTGTGTTGCCCATTGCAACAACTGTAACTACTGTACTTAAAAGTCTATTGCCTATTTGCAAAGTATTTAAAGTAAATTAATTCATTCTGAGAAAGTATATTTTGTAATGTAATGTATAATGTAATTACAATGTAATTTAAAAAATAAAATATCTAAAAATAAATAGTTTAAAAAAATGTAGTAAATCAGTATGAAAAAAATAAAAATAACAATTAATACATTTAAAAATTGGCATTTACAAAACCTTTGAAATTCACTGAAAAAACCCATAGGTTTCAGACATGTTATAGTTAGGAATTAGCATTTAAAAAACCTTTGAAATTCACTGAAAAAACCATAGGTTTCAGACATGTTATAGTTAGAAATTAGCATTTAAAAAACCTTTGAAATTCACTGAAAAAACCATAGGTTTCAGGCACGTTATAGTTAGAAATTAGCATTTAAAAAACCTTTGAAATTCACTGAAAAAACCATAGGTTTTAGGGACAGTTATAGTTACTTGGACATTGCACTCGTACAAAACCCGTGAAATTCCCCTGTTATAGTTAGTTCAGCTAACTATAACTCGCGCCCGCAATGCACTGCTGATGACGTCACATATTACATCACTCATGACATGGTCAGTGACATCACTGATGACATCACTGATGACATCTCAAATGACATCACTGATGACATCAACCATGTGATAATTTCATGCATCTTCTCACACCCTAATATAACTTTTGATACACCCACTCTAAATTACAGACTGCCATTCTCAAAAACAAAGACACTCCAACACCAATAACTACATACCCACTCACTGATTCTTAGGTCTACACACACATCCACTCACTCACCCGTACAGTCACTCATACTTACGGTCACTCAGTACAGGACTATCATATGCACTCATACACCTATATAAACACTGACACACCGCCACTCATCCATAGAGGTACTCACACACCTAGTCAGTCATGCAAAAATTTAATCACACACCCATTTACTCACCTATACAGTTATACACACACCAGCTCACTTACTCATACAAATACTAGCACATTCTTACGCTCTTATACAATAACTGATACAAGCACACACGCATCCATACAGCCACTCTCACAATCACACACTCTCACGTATAGCCTTTTAAATACTCTAACACACATATATACTTCCTTTTACATATGTAGTTACTCGCACATGTACCACTGAGATATACATTCACTCACTAACACACCCATACACACACTCACCCACCCAAGCAGTCCATCACAGACGCACTCTTCAAATCATGCACCCAGTGAATCATCCACTCACACATCTATGTACAGAGTCGCACACACCCCACCCACACAAACACTCAGGCACCCATACAGATACTCAGACAACCAATCAATAACTCATATAGACACTCATGTAGCTATTCACAAACCCATGCAGCCACTTACACAGCAACAGACAGACGGATACAGACATTCACCCAGTTTAGTCACTAACCCATGCATTCAGTAAGATAAGTTTAATCACTCACTTATACAGTTAGTCACGCACCTACTAAATCATCCATTCAGACACTTATACACCCACTCACTCTTCAATATGCCTTTCCCTATATATATTAAACATATTTAAACTTTACAGAAACACACAGTCACTGGATGATGTCATCAGTGATATCATCAGTGATGTAATTTGAGATGTCATCAGTGATGTCATCAGTGATGTCACTGACCATGTCATGAGTGATGTAATATGTGACGTCATCAGCAGTGCATTGCGGGGGCGCGAGTTATAGTTAGCTGAACTAACTATAACGGGGGAATTTCACAGGTTTTGTACGAGTGCAATGTCCAAGTAACTATAACTGTCCCTAAAACCTATGGTTTTTTCAGTGAATATATATATATATATATCCTCTCACTTCTCTCGAGTATTCCTTGCCACTCCAAAACGAGAGTTGCTTCGTCGCTGTGACCCCTCGAGAGCGGGTCCTATGCATCAATTTCAAAAATGACGACGTCGTGTGTGGTTTTAAAGATTTATTTCGCTGCCGCTATCAAACGCGTTTCGACTGTAAAACAGTCTTGTTCACTGATAAAAAAATTGTGAACGCGGCCATTTTTTAAAGTGCATTACGTGCTTCAAACAAGTCACATGACAAACTACAACTGTGATTAACGTGAAAACAGACTCGTAGTTTTTTCAATTCACAGACATTTTTAGACAAACATGTCACTGTTTTCAGCTAGAGTGGGAATTCTGATAAACCACATTAAATCATCTTAATGAAGGCCACAATTAATACCTCACCACATTATTTAGGACGCATCAATTTAGCATACCATATCATACTCATTAATACGATATTTTACACTATTTACATTATATTGTCTGGCATTACGCTCAAGTGAGCATACATTTCATTTGAAATTCATGGCAAAACTGCAATTGCATATAGTGATCCAGTTCCAGTGATCTTATATACAAACAGCGTCCCACTTTATGCCCTCATTATCATAAATATAATTCATTTTTATTTATATTAATTTTCTTTTCTTTTTCATTAAGCCCCAGTGGGCCTAGAATTTCTATTCACTTGCGAATTCATTGTTGTAATTTCCTAAAAAAACTGCAAATATCATGACCACTTGACATCTAATCTTAGAAGTCTTAGTTACATTACGAGTCTGTTAATAAAATCCTCCTATTTACACATAAAAATTGTTTCCTTTACATCTATTCTCTGGGCGGTACATTGTACTTATGTGATTCATCTACAGATGTGTGTGCAAGTCTTCTTCCATATTTAGACCTCCTGGCTGCATTGAGTCTAGCTCTATAATGTAGCGAGACTCCAATCTTCTTAATTTCTTTTCTCTATTTCCACCTCTTGTGTTCAATTCCACTGCATCAATTACATAATACATTAGGCCCCGGGTATCTTTGCCATGGGCTTTTTCAAAGTGACGGGCCACGGGATATGTTCTGTCTCCGTTTTTAATGGCCCTCAAATGTTGTAGGATTCTTTTGTGTACTTCTAACATTGTGCTGCCCACGTACCACAGGCCACAAGGGCACTGCAGCACGTACACAGCAAAATTCGTTTTACAGGTGTATTTTCCTCTGATCCTACGCATTTTGTTAGACAGGCCCAGTCTATATTGTTCGGTATTTGTTCCATGCGTACACGCTTTACACCTTACGCATTTCACAAACCCTTGCTTTTTGTTCAACCATGTTGTTTTAGGTTGTGGTCTCCTTAAATTGTTCCTGACTAGTGCCTGCTTGAATTACCTTGCCTTACGATATGTAATTTGCGGTCTTCGAGTGACATTTCTACCCAAGAGTGGATCATTCTTAATCACATGCCAGTGTCTGTTTAAAATACTTCTCACTTCATCATGTTGTTTACTAAATGTTGTAATAAGTCTACACTGTGTCTCACTTTTCTTATCCTGTTTTTTACTTGTATCAAAAAGAAATTCCTCTCTCCTTCTCTTAGAGGCCTTACCCACACCACTGTCAATCCAATCATCCGGGTACCCTCTGCTTTTAAACCTTCCTTTAAGAACGTTGAGTTCTCTCTTAGTTTCCTCAACCTCACTCCAGTTACGTCTTACTCTGAGGCTTTCCCCATATGGAATACTGCGCTTTAGATTTAAAGGGTGAAAACTCTTTGCATGCAATAATGTATTCCCTGAGGTTGGTTTTCTAAATAATTTAGTTTCCACCTTGCCCTCATGGACATATACAGTCAGGTCGAGAAAGTTGACACTGGAACAGCTGATCTCACTAGTGAAGCTTAAATTCAAATTATTTTTTGTATCTTATCAGAATTCCTACTCTACACACAGTTTAGTCACTAACCCATGCATTCAGTAAGACACGTTTAATCACTCACTTATACAGTCAGTCACACACCTACTAAATCATCCATTCAGTCAGTCATACACCCACTCATTCTTCAATACACCTTGGCCTATATATATATATAAAACATATTTAAACTTTACAGAAACACACAGTCACTGGATGATGTCATCAGTGATGTCATCAGTGATGTCACTGACCATGTCATGAATGATGTAATAAGTGACGTCATCAGCAGTGCATTGCGGGGGCGTGAGTTATAGTTAGCTCAACTAACTATAACGGCCGAATTTATCTGGTTTTGTATGAGTGAAATGTCCAACTAACTATAACGTCCCTGAAACCTATGGTTTTTTCAGTGAATATATATATATATATATATAGAGAGAGATAGGTAGATATTATCTACTGGCGGTAGCCAGTAGATAGTTATAGTTAAAACCTATTATCCATAGGAAATCCGCGACATTCTATTTGAAATAACGTTGGCGCCGGTTAACGAATCTTCGCGAAAGTTTCCAACTTGTTGGGGCGCTCCGGTCCGCTCCTATCCTGAAAGTCTCGGGGTGATACGTCAAGCGGGGGCCGAGAAAAAAGGGGGGTCCCAAAACGTGTTTTCCCCATTCATTTTTCCATAGGAACCTTTAGTCGCAGCTACAGCCCGAACTGCTGAACGGAATTACACCAAATTTGGCAAAGAGGTAGCCCTTGGTTCAGTGTCGTGCCTTTTGCTTAAATGGTGTAAATCCGTTCAGTAGTTCCTGAGAAAATCAAAAGTAAAGTCACATATATATCTGGGCGGAGCCTAACCACACATGTCATCGTGAGATCTGATTGGCTGTCAGCACTTCATCCTGGAATTTCTGGCAGTCATCTTGGGACCAATATAAATGATAGTACCTCATTGAAATGCATTGTAGTGAATAGAAGATTTTGAGGGTCACCAAAAGGAGAACTATAAAGGGTGATAACAGGCTTTAGTTACATTAGAATTTATTTGTTGACGGTACCATACTAATTTTAGGAATTGTGGTGTATTCCAAGGTGATTTTACCATGTGAAAAACCTTCTGCTGGGATATCATGAATCATGTTTGAGAGAACACTATTTTCTCATGCTTGTCCCATGGAGGTTTGGAAGGTGCTCCAGAAGCTAAAATGAGAGCATATTTTCTGTAAATTCACATTATCTTTCTCACTCATGTGAGAATGAAGTCTGACATTCTCAGTAAAACATGTACATCCAACAAGGGCAGAGACTGTCAGTTGATTCCTTTGTGTTCTACTGCAGCTTCCCAGAGTGTTCTAAAGAACAACTAGAGTGCTAACAGCCTTACTTATGACAAAAGTATGGCACACCTGAAGCCATCTTGATTGGAATAAACTGGTAACACTTAAAACATTTAATTTAAAAAGGAACAAAATGATGGGGTTCATTTTGTCATAGAAATTATGGTTAGTGCTGTAGAAAGAAAAATTAGGACATGTTTCAAGTGTGATCTCAAATATCTTCCTGTTATATTTCAACAGGAGCAGCCTGCCAGTTGATGCCTTTGTGTTCTACTGCAGCTTCCCAGAGTGTTCTAAAGAACAACTAGAGTGCTAACAGCCTTACTTATGACAAAAGTATGGCACACCTGAAGCCATCTTGATTGGAATAAACTGGTAACACTTAAAACATTTAATTTAAAAAGGAACAAAATGATGGGGTTCATTTTGTCATAGAAATTATGGTTAGTGCTGTAGAAAGAAAAATTAGGACATATTTCAAGTGTGATCTCAAATATCTTCCTGTTATATTTCAACAGGAGCAGCCTGCCAGTTGATGCCTTTGTGTTCTACTGCAGCTTCCCAGAGTGTTCTAAAGAACAACTAGAGCGCTAACAGCCTTACTTATGACAAAAGTATGGCACACCTGAAGCCATCTTGATTGGAATAAACCGGTAACACTTAAAACATTTAATTTAAAAAGGAACAAAATGAGGGGTTCTTTTTTAAATAGAAATTATGGTTAGTGCTGCAGAAAGAAAAATTAGGGCATGTTTTAAGTGAGATCTCAAATCCTCTTCTATTTCATTAGAAAATTCTGACATGCAGACTGAAACAATCACTTTCAATACCAGCAGCAGACTACCAGTTAACTCCCTGGTGAGCAGTAGCTTTACTCCAGTGATCTAATGAGCAACTAGAGTGCTAACATTCTGAATTTATGGCAGATGTGAGACACATCTGAATGCCTTCTTGATGGAATCAAAGTAAAAAACTGAAAGCATTTCCTACTGAGGAGACTGCAGTAAATGAAGAAATTAGGAAACTTCATAACAAAGAAGTCTTCCAAGATGGCCACCAGTGAAAAAAGAGCCCAAATGTAGCACAAATATTACCCAGATGTAGCCCACATATAGCCCAATGACAAAAGTGTGCAAAACACTTTTTATTTTTAGTTTTTTTGCAGTTTTATGTAGTGCAGACTGGTCAGGTATTGGAGCATTGCATCTTAAAACATGACCCCCTACACTACAAAAACACCACTGCACTACCTTAAACCCTAAAACACTACCCCCAGCACGACCCCTATACTACACAAGCACCACTGCACTATCCTAAACCCTAAAACACTACCCCCAGCATGACCCCCTACACTACCCAAACACCACTGCACTAACCTAAATCCTAAAACACTACCACCAGCACGACCCCTACACTACCCAAACACCACTGCACTACCCTAAAACATGACCCCCTATACTACACAAACACCACTGCACTACCCTAAACCCTAAAACACTACCCCCAGCACGACCCCCTACACTACACAAGCACCACTGCACTACCCTAAACCCTAAAACACTACCCCCAGCACGACCCCCTACACTACACAAACACCACTGCACTAACCTAAATCCTAAAACACTACCCCCAGCATGACCCCCTACACTACCCAAACACCACTGCACTACCCTAAAACATGACCCCCTACACTACACAAACACCACTGCACTACCCTAAACCCTAAAACACTACCCCCAGCACGACCCCCTACACTACACAAGCACCACTGCACTACCCTAAACCCTAAAACACTACCCCCAGCACGACCCTCTACACTACCCAAACACCACTGCACTAACCTAAATCCTAAAACACTACCCCCAGCATGACCCCCTACACTACCCAAACACCACTGCACTACCCTAAAACATGACCCCCTACACTACACAAACACCACTGCACTACCCTAAACCCTAAAACACTACCCCCAGCACGACCCCCTACACTACACAAGCACCACTGCACTACCCTAAACCCTAAAACACTACCCCCAGCACGACCCCCTACACTGCTCGAACACCACTGCACTGCCCTAAACCCTGAAACACCACCCCTTCACGACCCCCTACACTGCCCGAACACCACTGCACTGCCCTAAACCCTGAAACATCACCCCCAGCACAACCCCCTACACTGCCTGAGCACCATTGCTCTGCCCTAAACCCTGAAACACCAGCCCCAGCACGACCCCCTACACTGCCCGAACACCACTGCACTGCCCTAAACCTTGAAACACCAGCCCCAGCACAACCCCTACACTGCCCGAACACCACTGCACTGCCCTAAACCCTGAAACACCAGCCCCAGCAAGACCCCCTACACTGCCCGAACACCACTGCATTGCCCTAGACTCTGAAACACCAGCCCCAGCAAGACCCCTACACTGCCCGAACACCACTGCACTGCCCTAAACCCTGAAACACCAGCCCCAGCACGACCCCCTACACTGCCCGAACACCACTGCACTGCCCTAAACCCTGAAACACCAGCCCCAGCACCACCCCCTACACTGCCCGAACACCACTGCACTGCCCTAAACCCTGAAACACCAGCCCCAGCACCACCCCCTACAATGCCCGAACACCACTGTACTGCCCTAAACCCTGAAACACCACCCCTGCACCGCCCCCTACACTGCCCGAACACCACTGCACTGCCCTAAACCCTGAAACACCACCCCCTGCACGACCCCCTACACTGCCCGAACACCACTGCACTGCCCTAAACCCTGAAACACCACCCCCTGCACCACCCCCTACACTGCCCGAACACCACTGCACTGCCCTAAACCCTGAAACACCACCCCCAGCATGACCCCTTTACTGCTCGAACACCACTGCACTGCCCCAAACCCTGAAACACCACCCCCAGCATGACCCCTACACTGCCCGAACACCACTGCCCTAAACCCTAAAACACCACCCCTGCACGACCCCCTACACTGCCTGAACACCACTGCACTGCCCTAAACCCTGAAACACCACCCCCAGCACGACCCCCTACACTGCCCGTACACCACTGCACTACCCTAAACCCTAAAACACCACCCCCAGCACGACCCCCTACACTGCCCGAACACCACTGCACTGCCCTAAACCCTAGAACACTACCCCCAGCATGACCCCCTACACTACCCGAACACCACTGCACTACCCTAAACCCTAAAATACTCCCCGCAGCACGACCCCCTACACTACCCGAACACGACTGCACTGCCCTAAACCCTAAAACACTCCCCCAGCACGACCCCCTACACTACCCGAACACCACTGCACTGCCCTAAACCCTAAAACACTCCCCCAAGCACGACCCCCTACACTACCCAAACACCACTGCACTACCCTAAACCCTAAAACACTAACCCCAGCACGACCCCCTACACTACCCAAACACCACTGTACTACCCTAAACCCTAAAACACTCCCCCCAGGACGACTCCCTACACTACACAAACACCACTGCACTACCCTAAACCCTAAATCTACCCCCAGCATGACCCCCTACACTACACAAACACCACTGCACTACCCTAAACCCTAAATCTACCCCCAGCATGACCCCCTACACTACACAAACACCACTGCACTACCCTAAACCCTAAATCTAACCCCAGCATGACCCCCTACACTACACAAACACCACTGCACTACCCTAAACCCTAAAACACTACCCCCAGCACGACCCTCTTCACTACCTAAACACAACTGCACAATTTGTTACAGGCGTTGCAACGCAGGCCTGTGGTGCTTACTGGAAGTACCTGGTGGGCTGGTTGGGCCCCAGGGACTCTCAGGATTCAAGGTGACCTAATCCCCCAACTTAAAACGCGCCACGGGGCGCGTTTGCACAGTGGTGAAGGGAGGGGGCGGGGCCTCAGGTGACATGTGCGCAAACACGCCCTGTGGTGCGTTTTAAGTTGGGGAGTTAATTCCCTTTGAATCCTGGGGGCCAACTAGCCCACCAGGTACCTTCAGTAAGCACAACAGAGTTGCGTTGCAGAGAGGTGAAAAAGGTGCGTGGCCTCGGAACGCCTCTCTGCAACTCAGCTCTGTGGTCCTAACTGTAGGTACCTGGGGGGCTAGTTGGGCCCCAGGGACCCTCAGGATTCAAGGGGACTTAATCCCGCAACTTAAAACGCGCCATGGGGCGCGTTTGCACACATGTCACCTCAGGCCCCTCTCCCTTCACCACTGTGCAAACGCGCACTGGCTCTGGTTAGTCAGAGTCAGTTACCACCAGTACCCGTCTGAAAAAGTTGTGGGCACAGGATGATTTTGCAACAAGGCCTCTTTCTGCTCCTCTGTTGGTTCTTTCTGCACATCTTTTGCTTCTTTCTGTGCGTTTTTCTTCTTTCTTCACATGTCCTACCTCTGTTGGCATAGTTAGAAACTAGCATTTAAAAAACCTTTGAAATTCACTTAAAAATCATAGGTTTCAGGCACGTTATAGTTAGAAATTAGCATTTAAAAAACCTTTGAAATTCACTGAAAAAACCATAGGTTTCAGGCACGTTATAGTTAGAAATTAGCATTTAAAAAACCTTTGAAATTCACTGAAAAACCATAGGTTTCAGGCACGTTATAGTTAGAAATTAGCATTTAAAAAACCTTTGAAATTCACTGAAAAAACCATAGGTTTCAGACACGTTATAGTTAGAAATTAGCATTTAAAAAACCTTTGAAATTCACTGAAAAAACCATAGGTTTTAGGGACAGTTATAGTTAGTTGGACATTGCACTCGTACAAAACCCGTGAAATTCCCCTGTTATAGTTAGTTCAGCTAACTATAACTCGCGCCCGCAATGCACTGCTGATGACGTCACATATTACATCACTCATGACATGGTCAGTGACATCACTGATGACATCACTGATGACATCTCAAATGACATCACTGATGACATCATCCATGTGATAATTTCATGCATCTTCTCACACCCTAATATAACTTTTGATACACCCACTCTAAATTACAGACTGCCATTCTCAAAACCATAGACACTCCAACACCAAAAACTACATACCCACTCACTGATTCTTAGGTCTACACACACATCCACTCACTCACCTGTACAGTCACTCATACTTACAGTCACTCAGTACAGGACTATCATATGCACTCATACACCTATATAAACACTCACACACCGCCACTCATCCATAGAGGTACTCACACACCTAGTCAGTCATGCAAAAATTAATCACACACCCATTTACTCACCTATACAGTTATACACACACCAGCTCACTTACTCATACAAATACTCGCACATTCTTACGCTCTTATACAATAACTGATACAAGCACACACGCATCCATACAGCCACTCTCACAATAACACACTCTCACTTATAGCCATTTAAATACTCTAACACACATATATACTGCCTTTTACATATGTAGTTACTTGCACATGTACCACTGAGATATACATTCACTCACTAACACACCCATACACACACTCACCCACCCAAGCAGTCCATCACAGATGCACTCTTGAAATCATGCACCCAGTGAATCACCCACTCACACATCTATGTATAGAGTCACACACACCCCACCCACACAAACACTCAGGCAGCCATACAGATACTCAGAGAACCAATCAATAACCCATATAGACACTCATGTAGCTATTCGCAAATCCATGCATCCACTTACACACCAACAAACAGACGGATACAGACATTCACACAGTTTAGTCACTAACCCATGCATTCAGTAAGATACGTTTAATCACTCACTTGTAGAGTCAGTCACTCACGTACTAAATCATCCATTCAGACACTTATACACCCACTCATTCTTCAATACGCCTTTCCCTATATATATTAAACATATTTAAACTTTACAGAAACACACAGTCACTGGATGATGTCATCAGTGATGTCATCAGTGATGTCATTTGAGATGTCATCAGTGATGTCATCAGTGATGTCACTGACCATGTCATGAGTGATGTAATATGTGACGTCATCAGCAATGCATTGCGGGGGCGCGAGTTATAGTTAGCTGAACTAACTATAACAGGGGAATTTCACGGGTTTTGTACGAGTGCAATGTCCAACTAACTATAACTGTCCCTAAAACCTATGGTTTTTTCAGTGAATATATAGATGAATAGATAGATAGATAGATAGATAGATAGATAGATATAGATATAGATATAAGTAGCTTTTTCTACAGACCTGGACACAATACTATAGGTTTTCACAAGTATGTATTTCATTCTAACTTGTAGAGGATTCTGTACTTCTATGCCCTGATTCTGTCATAATTGATGTGGTAAGAGAATGTTGAGATTGGGATCCTGAGTAGACTGTGATAGCTTCCCTGATTGCATTTCATTCTATGTTAGCTCCTGGTGTATGAAGTGTTTGACAGCATTGTGTTTGACTTTGTGTGTTTAACATTGATGGACTGATATGCAATACATTTAGCCAACTTGCACCACAAAAAGGTGATCTATCACATTGGTTACACAATGTCAATGTGGCTTGATGCCTATGTGTATGTGTGTACCTAGACTGTCAGTATGGCTGAGGCATATGTGTGTTTTGTACTATTGGTATGACATTGGTACCCAAAATTGATCTTTACACATGAATGGGGCCTACACTTACGTTGCACGACACAAATGGAATTTACAACTACTCCTTCCAGTGTTGCAGCAGAAACTTTGGGAGCATGCAAGTATACTGCCATGTGAGACACACTTACTTATGAACACAGGATTTGTTCACACACCATTAATTTATTAGAACTTTGACTGACATGGATACTAGGTACGCCATTGAGGAAACACTCATCTCACAGTTAGCTATTATGTACCATTTGTACTCATTTTGGCTTGTCTTGAGTAGCACATGATTTATCTTGATTTGTTAATCAGTCCATTCATACCATGTGAGATGACACAATACTTCGCACAGATGCCATGATGCCACTGCCTTGCAGGATTAGTGAGAGAATGAGACAACTGAATTTCTTTTTCAAAATGTTGCAGTGAGTTGTTCCCACTATGTGCACATGACACTAGGGGCAACATATTTGGCAAAGAGGCACAGTGCAGCACAAGTCACCTTACTGTGCTGCACTGCATCACTGGGAAAGGGCAGGAATGTACAGCATTTTAGCCATACAGCACATTCCCGTCCTTCTACCCTGCGTTGGCACACAATGGACAGACTAGCCCAAACACTGGCACCCTTACACCATTGTGCAAGGGTGCCTGCCTTTCACGCAGGATTGTTTTTATGCAGGAAGGGGCACCTTCCTGCACAAAAACAATCCTTAGAGGCATTTTCCTCTATCTATATGTGCCACAGAATGCAGCACACATAGGAAGGGAAGGAACATGGATGAATTACGTAATTATCTCGGTGTGCATCACCTGGGGAGGCATATGTATTTGATGCATTCCCAGGTTTACCTGGTTTGGTATACATGGCATGCGTCATAAACCATGGGAGTTGCAGGTAAACACCCACACAATGCCCATAGCATTTTGAGCTGTGTTGCATTACTCCACATTTTTGATGCCATTCAAAGCCATGCAAAGTGGCTTTGCATGTCTTCAATAATCTGACTTAGAGGTTTGCCTCACTGAAGTACCACGATGCATGGTGTAAGCATGAGGCACACGTCTCATAAATATGCCCCTAACTCCATGGACAGAGAAAGCTACTATGTCATACATTTCGAAATTTTAGTCGGTATGTTGTATACTTTAGATTTCCTTACCATCAAGTAGGCCATTCCCATATCGCTCATTTTGTAAGCGGTCATTGACGATATTATGCTGAAAGATGTAAGCATCATGCTCACTTCCTGAGTATTTGGCCAGCACATTGATGAACATCCCCAGATAGTCCACTATGGTCTGGATGTTGATGGAATACGTGAGTTTCTGGTTTCTGGACAGGTGGGATGTTTCATCAGGGAAACCAAAATGCACATGTGTGCAATCAATAGCATCCAAGACATGGAAATCCCGTAATGGCATAGAAGCCTTGCTTGGTGCCCAGTTGTTGTTGTTGGTTCTTGGGAATGAGGAGGTACTGGGTTGGGAGTCTGATAATGGCATCCAACACATAGAGTAGGAAGTCAGAAAATGATGCCAGTGAGATTCATTCCACCCTGGCTGTTGTGATCTAGAAGTAACCAGATGCCAGCATATGGAGCACGCCATCAATTCGACCTGTGGGGGAATGTTATTGGGCTGGCAGTTGGTGGCTGGAGACTTGGCCCAATCTAGTAGAGCAATCCTCCCTGAGGTCAATGAGAGATATGCGCTGCCGGAACACATGCTCTCTCCTCCCTCGCTGCCTATGTGGTGGTGGTTTTGGTGGTCTCCTCATAACTTCTAGCAGCAGAATGACGACCTCCCTGGTGTAGGTGAACTTTTCAAATTGTTTTGTATGGTTGTTTTTTTATACCACAGCCACTGGGTCATTTCCTATGCCTGGGTTGCCAATTGGCAGGTGTTTTTACACATTTCAGGCTTTGCGCATCGCTTGCCAACAATGCATCACACATTGTAAAACCCATAAATATCACTGTGTTAGATTTATGTTAGATTTTCTGTAGGAACACCTACCTTCAATATTTTTACTTGTTTATGGTGCAGCTGGTTTAGGCACAGCTTTTTACCAACGCAAGCATTTCAGAAAAAGCGTTGTCTTAGAAATATGAAGTACTGCTTTCACATTGATGAGTTGCATCAAAATTCATGATGAAAGGCCAGTGCAATCCTCTTATAAATATGCCCCAATTTCAAAATCTTCACTGCGACTTCGACCCAAGGCAATCTGCCAACTACAATCCCTCTTCGGATCCCTCTTTTCGGATGTAACCACTGACTGGGCCACAACCACTGCTGAACCATCACGATTGGCCATATTTTTCAACTTTGACCCGGGCCCCCAGGCCTAGGTGTCAGTGGTTGCCACTTTAATCTTTTAGGCACTAGTTTTTATGAAAGACTTTAAAAATTCATAAGTCCAGCTCTTCTGATTAGATTTTTGACATTTTGGTGTCAAAAATATTATTAAAATTTACTCTATTTGTCTAAATATATTTTGCATATTTATTCTGTTGTGTTCTCACTTTATTATTTTTTGTGTGCTACATAAATACTTTACACGGAGCCTGTAAGTTTTGTTCCAAGCTACACTGGGTTAACGACCGGTTAATTTAGTGACTTTTTGTGTTTCACCCTGCAAGGGATTGTGGTTGTTGCTTAACCAGGGCTCACACTCCAGTCGACCAACAACCCAATTTCTAAAAATTAGCATTTGAGTAAACTTTCTAGTTTTGTTGTGAATATATTGATTTAAACCATATTCTTTCTCTGATTCAATCCTTGATATTCCCAATTCTTTACTGAATGATGATAATATGATTACTTTAATTCATATACCTTTTGTCCCAACTCTTTCTTTAAAGTCTCTTGAGCAGTCCCTGCATTTTGAACCTAAGTCAATAGTGTTTTTTTGCGCTAAGTAGATTTCATGTCTTGCTCTTCACAACGTCTTAGTAATTTCTAAACATTGAGTCCTCGATAGGATTTACTATTTCAAAACAATTCCCTTTCAGGCATAGAGTGACGCATAAATTATGCAAAAAAGAAGCAGAGAACTCTGGATAGTTCTCAAGTTTGGTTGGAAAGCAGCTCCAGTATAGAGCACTCTCAACCCAGCGACACTCCAAATTTGCTCACCTCGAATGTCTGATTTTCTATCAAAATCTTTAAGCATAGGATTAGCACAGTGCCATCCACGCCGAGATAGAAAGGGACAAAGTCTTTTACCATGTTTACAGCCAAATCTTTAAGCATAGGATTAGCACAATGCTATCCTTGCCGAGCTGTAAAATGGCAAATCCTTTTACCACTCCAGGCACAGTATTACAGCTTTGGATTGATAAAATACCATCCAAGCCAACCTGAAATGAATAAAAGCAACCCCTGACACATGTTTCGCTCTCATTAGAGCTCTTCAGAGAGGTATAGCTTTGTCCAGACACAAGGGAGCACCCGGTATAAGTCAAAACAATTCCCTTTCAGGCATAGAGTGACGCATGAATTATGCAAAAAAGAAGCAGAGAACTCTGGGTAGTTCTCAAGTTTAGGTGGAAAGCAGCTCCAGTATAGAGCACTCTGAACACCAGCAACACTCTAAATTTGCTCACCTCAAATGTCTGCTTTTCTATCAAAATCTTAAAGCATAGGATTAGCACAGTGCCATCCACGCCAAGATAGAAAGGGACAAAGTCTTTTACCATGTTTATAGCCAAGTCTTTAAGCATAGGATTAGCACAATGCTATCCTTGCCGAGCTGTAAAATGGCCAAAGCCTTTTACCACTCCAGGCACAGTATTACAGCTTTGGATTAATAAAATACCATCCAAGCTAACCTGAAATGAATAAAAGCAACCTCTGACACATGTTTGGCTCTCATTAGAGCTCTTCAGAGAGGTATAGCTTTGTCCAGACACAAGGGAGCACCCAGTATAAGTCAAAACAATGCCCTTTCAGGCATAGAGTGACGCATAAATTATGCAAAAAAGAAGCAGAGAACTCTGGGTAGTTCTCAAGTTTAGGTGGAAAGCAGCTCCAGTATAGAGCACTCTCAACACCAGCGACACTCTAAATTTGCTCACCTCAAATGCCCAGAGCCAAAAACCCAGGGGCCCCTCCTTGCAAAACCAGGTCATTTTGAGATAGGTTATTTTGATGTCTCCACAATGCATTTTGGGCTCTTGCCTGTCGCAGGTACTTGACCCACCCACACAAGTGAGGTACCATTTTTATTGGGAGACTTTGGAGAATGCGGGGTGGGTGGAAGTTTGTGGACCAATGCAGATTCCGTAACTTTCCATCACAGAATTGTGAGGAAAATGTGTTTTTTTTTACAAAGTTTGAGGTTTGCAAGGGATTCTGGGTAACAGAACCTAGTGGGAGCCACACAAGTCACCCCATCCTGGATTTTCCTGGGTGTCTAGTTTTCAAAAATGTATAGGTTTGCTTTATTTTCCAAGGTGCCGGCAGAGCTAGGGGTCTAAACCTACAGCTAGGCACTTTGCAAAAAAGGGTCAGTTTTCACTGTAAAAATGTGGTGTGTCCACGTTGCGTTTTGGGCCATTTCCTGTCGCGGGCACTAGGCCTATCCACACAAGTGAGGTACTATTTTTATCGAAAGACATTGGGGAATGCTGGGTGGGTGGAATTTTGAGGATCCGCGCAGATTCCAGAACTTTCCATCACAGAAATGTGAGGAAAATTTGTTTTTTTTTAAAAAAAGTTTGAGGTTTGCAAGGGATTCTGGGTAACAGAATCTGGTGAGAGCCAGACAAGTCACCCCATCCTAAATTCCCCTGGGTATCTAGTGTTAAAAAATGTATAGGTTTGCTAGGGTTCCCTAGGTGCCGGCAGAGCTAGGGTTCAAAATCTACGGCTAGGCACTTTACAAAAAAAGGGTCAGTTTTCACTGTAAAAATGTGGTGTGTCCACATTGCGTTTTGGGTCATTTCCTGTCACAGGCACTAGGCCTACCCACACAATTGAGGTACAATTTTTATTGGAAGACGTTGGGGAATGCGGGGTGGGTGGAATTTTGTGGATCCACACAGATTTCAGAACTTTCCATCACAGAAATGTGAGGAAAATGTGTTTTTTACATAGTTTGAGGTTTGCAAGGGATTCTGGGTAACAGAACCTGGTGAGACCCAGACAAGTCACCCCATCCTGGATTCCCCTGGGTGTCTAGTTTTCAAACATTTATAGGTTTTCCAGGTTTCCCTAGGTGCCGGCAGAGCTAGGGTTAAAAATGTACAGCTAGGCACTTTGCAAAAAAAGGGTCAGTTTTCACTGAAAAAATGTGGTGTGTCCATGTTGCGTTTTGGGCCATTTCCTGTTACGGGCACTAGACCTACCCACACAAGTGAGGTACCATTTTTCTCGGGAGACTTAGGGAAACACAGAATTGTAGAGAAACTGTTATTACCTATTGACTTTTGATGCATTTCTGCCTTCCAAATGTAAGACAATGTGTAAAAAGAAGTGACTTTGAAAAATGATCTATAATTCATATGCTAGTATGGGTACCCACAATTTTGGAGAAGTGCAAATAGCTACTTTTTCTAAACTCTATATTTTGTTCCCATTTCAGAAATACATAGGTGTCTTTCATACTGATTTTTAGCTATTTATATTTTCCCAAATTAATTGCTATATACCTGGTACACAATAAAAACCATTGCAAGATGCTGCTCAGTTATTGGCTCTGAGTTCCTCGGGTTCTTGGTGAACCTACAAATGCTATATATCCCCACAACCAGAAGGGTCCAGCAGATATATTGGTATATTGCTTTTAAAAATCTATAATACTTAGAAGAAGTTACAGGTGAAAACGTTAGCACAAATGGCTGTTTTTTTCAACTCATTTTCTATTTTTCCTATTTTCAACTGTTAGTTTCTATAAGAAAACCTTGAAGGATCTAGACATATGACCCGTTGCTGATTTCAGAATTTTGTCTAATTTCCATAAATGTATAGCTTCTCAGGATCCATTATTGCTTTCATATCCATTTTTACCATTAACTGGAAGGAGGTTGAAAGCACAAAAAATAGCAAAAATAGGCTACGTCCCAGTAAAATGCCAAAACTGTGTAAAAAATTTAGGTTTTCTGACAAAAGTCTGTCAGTCCCTGAAAGCTGTGAAGATGGTGATTTCAGCACCACAAACCCTTTGTTGATACCATTTGCAGGGAAAAAAACGGACGCTATCATCCGCAGAATGTTTTTCCCATTTCCCCCCCCAAAAAAATGTAGCTGTATTTTGGCTAATTTCGGGGTCCCCTCCAGGGGAGTCAACAAACCCTGGGTACCTTTCAAATCCCCATGATGCTGGAAGAGAAGGAGGCAAATTTGGTGTGGATACGTTATGTGGTCAAAAAGTTACAGGGGCCTAAGCGCGAACTACCCCAAATAGCCCAAAAACCTTAGCACGGGGGTGGAGGCCTAGCAGCGAAGGGGTTAAGTCTCACGAGGAATGTATTCTTTGTTTAGTCTACAATAGCGGCTTTGCTTCGTGTTTCTTTCCTTTTTTTAACTGGAAATATCATTCTCACACCTATAATTGCAATATTGAACACCTTGAACTGCGTTGTAAAGAGATAGTCACACCAAAAGTTTAACTGAATTCATTGAACTCATGCAAGAATTTCAATTATTGTCAACCATTGTACACAAACATCAAAATTAAACTCTGGGTGTAGTACATGTCTTTGGCAGTGATATTTTTCTTGACTAATGTGATTCATGAGAGTTTATAGCCTTAGTAACCGCCTTTTCTCTGCTGGAAGACCTGTTGGAAATGGCTAATTAAGCTGGACAACACCTTTGCATTCCCACAGTAAAAAAAACAAAATAGTTGAGTTGAAAATTTGGTGAAAGCCTTATGTTTACAACTAAATTTACATAAATTGTGACTGCCAGGAATTTTCTGCATACATAAATCGAACTCAGGGGATTGGAATACAGGATCTTCAAGTATGGTTAGGTTTGCAAGTTTGTGCATGCCCACAAACAAGTAAGATTGGGGGCATTCACAAATTTCTCACTTTCCCATTTTTACCAGCGAAAAGGCCAGATTTTTACTCGTGGGTGGGAAGGGGAAAGGATAATCTTCAGATTTGTTTGGATGTTGGGGGAGGGACATCCCTAGCGGGAATACATATTTTCCTATGAGAAGAGAATAGATGCATTTGTACAGGTGATACTGTTCCCTAGTGTAGAGTCCTCTACAATGGAGAACTCCACACCACAGGATTAGGTTATCACTGAAATTGTCATATAACCACTGGAAATGGCACAAGGGCACCATAAGGTCCCAAAGATGATTTTTACTTGCAGAGTCGCTCAGTGTCCCTTCCTGTCCACTATCATCTTCAATGTTGAAGGCCCTCATTTACAAGAACTGACATATCGCTGTGGTACAGCAGCAATGTGTCAAAATAACTTGCGAATTGCTAAGTCATTTTTAAATGCCATGGATGCACCATATTTACGGTATGGCGCACGATGGCGTAAGGTTCCTGCAGCTTAAAAAATAAAATAGACACTGGTGCCTGCGTGATGTCATAGCAGAAACTGACACAGCAGCAGCAAAACTTACATAAGGCTGTCTAGCGGCACGCAAAGGAATGCTAACCACCCTAGCGTCACTTTTCATAGCATCATGTGTAAAAAAACTTTTAAAAAATGATGCTGTGGGAGAAAGACTTAGACAGACTTCACAGAAGACAGCCATGGAGCGGGGAAAACAGAGCAGAAGCTTGGACAACAACCCAAGCACTAGCCTGGATGTCCAGGTAGACTTCCAAGGGAAGCAACTTCAGTGAGTAGGAGAATAACAACTTGATCACTGAGGTGACAGAGCACCAGCATCAGCTCTTTATCACCTCAAAATTGCCATTAGGAAAGAAAAAGGCCATTTGGCAGTCCACAGTGGACAAGATCAACAGCATGGCACATTCATGCCAGCGCGTCTTGCAGTCGGTCACTGTAAGAAACGCTGGCACGACTGTAAGCATAGGATGAAGGAGAAACTGGCCAACAACCAGAAGGCAGCAATGAAGACTGGAGGTGGAAGCCCGGCGCAACAGGAGGAGCTGGTTGCCTTGGAGGAGCTGATGGCAGCTGTCATCCCAGAGAGTTGGTGGCTGGAGTCCCAGGGATAAGACAGTGCTGCTCACGAGGAAAAATGAGACCTACAGGGTAAGTTGCAACAAGGGGCAATGTGGGAAAAAAGGTCATGTTGTGCAGTGCAGCTAGCTAGGTCTCAGAGCTCCACTGTGCTGTGTGCAGGGCTAAGGGAAGGACTCTGAGTCATGTACCATTAAACATCACATAAGTGCAAGTCACACTGCCCAGTCACATGTCGCACAGCTCAGTCTAGCTCCTTCACGTTTATCCCTTCCATGTGTGAAGTGCAGCATCAGTCCAGGTTCACCTTTGTATGTAAAACATTAGTCATTAGAACTACAAGTGCCCCAATACAAAGCAAAATAGATGGTGCCTCATGTACAAGAGGGCTGCTCTGCAGGAGCATCACATTTTATGATGCTCCGGTGGTTCAGGCCTTTCAATCCTATCTAAGAGGTGATGCAAAGTCACCCTGACTGTTGCAATGCAGGCCACCTTGCACAATGATGCCACTGTGGCTAACTGGGGCCTATGAACATTAATCTGGACTGTAAACTAATGGAATGCAATGGCATTGACAGAGGAGAAAGCGCACACCCAGCGTGGAGGGCCAGGTGTGGGGCATGTGAAGGATTAACACATACGAATGTGCCAAGAGCCATGTGTACAGTAAAATGCTTGAAACTACATAGCACGCAGCAATACGGACATGGGGGTGAGAGCACACAAGTGTCAGCTTCCAGTGTAAGGAGCTGCCAAAATCCTGCCATTACTATAATCACGCTGGGTGTGGGAGATAAAGCAAGCTATGCACACCAGAGGACCATGTGTGTTGAGACAAATGATATTGTGTGGCCCTGTTGGGCCCCTGGTAGTGCAGTGCATTGTAAGTGCTGGCAGAGCATGTCAAACTGCCACTGCGTCTGAATGGTGAGACAGTGCATAGCAAGGAGGTGAGATGGGAATTGTGTACTGCAAGTTAGCCTGACCAAGACACATTTGTGTCGCAGCTGGGAAGGGATGACAAAGAGGCCATTGTGGAAGCACATCCTACATGTGATGTGTGCCTGGGTGAAGATGTTGCACATGGCAGGAGGGAATCTGAACGCAAAGCGTCACACCATGCTGCATATGTCAAAGTCAGAGGGTGTGAAACAGGGGTCTATCAAGTTATAGGAGTAACTAGTTTACTACCACAGAGGGCAGGAGTCAGGGATGGTTGTAGGCTGACATAGATGGGCCCAGTTGTGTTGCAAACCCAGGTAGGTACATGTCAGCAATTCCAGTAATACCACCATGTGGACACAGCTAATCCCATAACCCTCAAAAACAGCCAGCCATGTCAGTCCATTGGATATGGCCATGCATATTGTTGGTGTTGTAGGCAGATGAGAGTCAATTTATCATCTGGGTACCATCAGTGTGTGGCAGTAAGTTGAGTGCCTGGCCCAAAACAGGTTTGGCCTACATGTACAAGTGAGGGGGCCTGAGTAAAAAGATGTCTGAAACTCTGCAGAGGGCCTACTCTGTCAATATTGAAATGGACTGAGTGTCAGGGTTAGCAATCTACCTAGCGTGGCTGGGTCCATCCCCTCAGAGATGCTACACTGTCCCCAAATATGGAGCCAACTGTGTGTTTGCTATGAAATCACATGAGTTTACAGAAATAGGAAATCCGTGGTAAGTACATGCCCTCACACATTCCTGCAGCCTTGCAAGGTTGGAAGCTGTGTCGAGGTGTGCAGGATATGTGTGTAGAACGTAACCCTTGGCCACATGAAAGCGCAATGTGCATGCAAGACAGCAAAACTAGGTAGAGTGCCGTGGTGTACTGTGTGAAAGGCAGACTGCAGGATCATCACAAATTCATGAGCAAACCTACTTTACTTTCACAGGAGCTATGGGCTGAGTACTGGCCACAGGGAATACAGGTACCCTGGGGACTAGGTGCAATATGCACAGTAGGCGTGTCAATATACCAAAACACTATAAGTATCAGCATCATGAAAAAGAAAGCTAATCACAAGGCAGAGGTGGACTGTACCTAATATCACACATGCAGGCATGGCTGGGCCAGTAAGCAGTGTAACTGTGTTGCAACATTTGTCATGACGCAACAGGTCAGTCCTATCACACAGTGAACAATACAGAGATACTGCCATCTGAACAGCAAATACACTGCACATTGGCCTCTAAACCTATGAAGAACAGATTTCCTAAGCATCAATGTTAACCTTACAGGGAATGAGTAGCAAGTCAGAATCTAAATCAGATTACTCATGTCACCTTCTAACATAAATCAACATCAACACATCTCTATTTCATTGCAGAGAATGAACCAACTACTCTTGACTCACTGCATGTCCTGGATGAGGATCCTGCTGAGGATGACAGCCTGCCAACCCTCGACGAAGACACTCGCTAGGAAATCCTGTACTTCATTTGGACACCATCTCCAGTCGCAAGAAGGGCCAACAGCATCGCTGGGTCTCCAGAGGATCCACCTATCACCCAACAAGCACCACCAGCCAGCCCACCTCAAGCCCTGGACTCCGAGGACAGCCAAGTTGAATTCAAATGTGGTTTGGTAGGTTTCCAGCGTCAGCTGGTGGATATGATGCGGGTGGAGATGAAGACCATGGCGAGCACCCTAGAGGGAGACCGTAGGTACCTCAGTCCCAATAAGGACACCTCGGAGGCCTTAAGAGGCTTGGAAAAGTCAATGGCTGACATCGCTGGTGTCATGAGCCTAAGGCATGAACAACTGCCATGACAAAGTGGCACCAGCATGTTTGCCAACCAGCTGGAGGAGATCCACAACATCCTGGATTCCATGGAACAGAAGCAGGACTCCTACATAGCGACAATGGTTCACTGACCCCCAAATAATCGACATGCAAAAATATTGTGAACAAAATATCGATGTCAAACATATCGTCTTCCGATACTTACAATGGTAAGTACAATAATATTGAAAACAAATGTCAATGTCATTAATGTTGTTGTATTAAATATTGTTTTTTGAATATACATAAAATAATAAATACTGAATATATTAAATAGTAACATTAATTGAAGAAATAAAAAAGATTTAATACATATTTTAACAAATTAACAAATTAACTTCATTTAAAAAAGTTAAGCGCGCATATATAATAATTAATATATATTATATATATATATATTCATATCTATACAAAACAACAATTATTAAACTAATCATTTTAATTTATATTATAATTTTAAAATAATATAAAATATAACAAACACATATATTCATATATACATATACTAATAACTTAAAATCTTTAGAAAACAAGCCATTCTAATTAAATAAAGAAATTAAACAAGTTAAAATTCTTTCAATTTAGTAGAAATTATTGTACACATTAAAAACATTAATAATTGAAAATATTATCATTTTAAATAAACAAAAACATAATAATATAAATTATACCAATAAAAAATAAATTTAAAAAAATGTAATGCATATACTATTCCCACTACAATTTATACAAAGCTATGCAAACTATTATAGCAAATATATAAAAAATATAGTACTCCCACTTCACGATACGCAAAAATAATAAAACTTGGTACAATTTTCAAATCTCCCTCTAATAAATACAACAGTAGTAACAGTGTTGGATTGAGGATAAGTAATATTTACTATACCCATTCCAGTCAGTAAAACAGTAGGCAATCATTTAGACTGCACCAATGTTGGTAGGGTGGAGGATAGTAATCTGCAAGCATGTGCATGATATGATGTGAACACACAATAGGAGGACACACATTTTGGTAAAATGTCCACTATGCACGTGTCAACATTAGATGTGCTGTTAACAATTGGAAGTATGGTCTGGGATATGGGTTACACCCCAACAACACCCGTGTCCTGCTCAAGTTTGGACTCGGGCAAACATACTGGGTCAGGGAAATCACAGCCTATCCCATGCAACATTTGTGTCACATATTTTGGGTAACATGTTTGCACTTTCTGCACAACCAAGGACCGTCTACATTGACCACAGTATGAACTTCCACCAACCATTGAGAAGACTACGCTCCACCTCCATTTCACTTGCCCTTACTCCCTGCATCTACCGGAGCAGAAGTGGAGGATGCTCCTTCTCCCACATTGCAACAAAGACCTGGAACAGCCTCCCCAGGCACCTCCAAACCATCACCTCCCATCTGGAATTCCCATGACCCTCAAGACCTGGCTGTTCGAATAAGTCTCTGGTGCCTGCAAGCACTTGTATACCCTATCTGTTTATTAGCCGCACTTTATAAATCCTGACTGATTGATTGGTTGAGCTGACTCCCTGCTGGGCATTGAAGATGTGGGACAGCTGGAAGCGCACCTTCTCCAAACATGACGCCTGTTACAGGTTGGGTAGCCTTGGCTGACCCTGCCTCCACTGCCATCATGTTGGGCAGATACCTGAATAACAGCCACAGCATGCCCCCAAACTATCCTTCATCAGGTTCTTGGCCATTCCCCTGCCTGACAACTCCTTACACCCCCTACACACCCTAAACCCAATAACAGAAACATACCCCTTTCCCCTACCCCTATAACTATAAGTTCATATAGCTATAAACCACTATTTGAACAAATACCCAACAATACACTACACAAACCAACACAAATTACAATTATAAAACAAAAATGACAGTTTGGGGACACAACAGGGACAGCACAGACACCTACAAGACCAACAAAACAGCACCAACCTCTCCAGCAAACACCTCCACCAGCCATCACGGACAAAAATACTGTAAGTGAAAGTGAAAGGAGCTTCACACTTTCCAGTTTACAGCATGGCATCATTTCCTGTGTGGATGTGCCACGCTTCCGACATATACTTCACGTTTCCTACTAAAGTGTCATTTTTTCTGACGCTTCTCTCGGGAATTAGCCATGGCAATGCCCAAAGCAGTGTTTTTGATGCTTTTGCATTGATGAGTGGCTTCCATCCGACTCTCTTTCTACTGAAGCATCACATTTTCAGGTACAGCGTCACTTTTCATATAAAAGTCTCACATTTACTACTAATATGTCACCTTTCCAACTACAATGTCACCTTTCCTACTCAAGCATCATGTTTTCAGATGAAGCATCAAGTTTACTACTAAAGTGTCACGTTTCCTACTATATTGTCATGTTTCCTACTAAAGTGTCACATTTCCTAATATAGTCTCACATTTCCTACTTAAGTGTCGTTTTCCACTAAAGATTTATTTATTTATGACACATCGCTAGGGAACCAGCCAAGGCGCAAGTTGCACACAATACATGGCAATGCACTATGCATTGTTTCTTAGGCTTTGACGTTGATGGCTGGCTTCTGAATGACGCTCTGGGTGCATTGCGTCATGCTATGGACCAATGTGTACTTTTTTCAATGATGCAACTAGCACTTTGTGTGTGGTATAGTGTATTGACTGTTGCAATGCAGGTAAACACTCCTAGGAGTCACTTTTCTTGCCCATAATTTCTTGGCTGATATGCTTGTAGACGTGAGATGTGTTGCATGTGTATGTCAACAGTGCACATATTTGTTACTCCTTGCGTCCATGGTGTGGACACAAGGACAGGCAATATATTGCTGTGACATACACAGACATATTGTCAATTGTGCATATCTTGACATGATCCACTTGAAATACATTTTGTATGATTCTTGCCATGATGTAGGTATCTGTGTTGTTGGCATTTTTTGTTTCGTGGGCCTGTCACATGAACACAAAGACAAGTTATGGATTTAAACATTTATTATCATGTTGGGCCTTCAGTACATATTGGTTCATGGTCCATTCCAGAACATGTTGCTCAGGCAAAGAAATGTTGCACTATGAGTATGCGTCTACAATTTCCAGCCACAGTATTGTCGATGTCTCCACCATCCACCTCCTTCTCCTCCTCTTCCTCAATCGGGTCATGCTGTTGTTGGTCCCCGTCCCAGTGGACATTGGTCTGTACACATATGTTATGCAGTATGGCACAAACCAGCATTATTTTACACACGTCTGGGGTCATGCAGGGTAATCTACCCCCTGAGTCGTGTAGAGTAATCTCCCCCCTGAGATGTCAAGACAGCGGAACCTGACCTTGAGCAGGCCATAACTTCACTCTACAATGCTGCAAGTCTTTCTGAGTGCCTTGTTGTAGGCCTTCTCTTGCTCGGTCTGAGGGTGTCCATACAGAGTCATTACCCACGGCTAAAGCCCATATCCTTGGTCAGTTGGAAGTGAAAAAAAGGACAACTGTATATGCTTGTGCTCACTGTTACAGATACATCACAGTCCATCTTTGTTATCTGTAGTGATATTGTCATCCATATTTGGTACTCATTTTCACAATATGGGTTACTCATGCAGGTGGTCATAGGTTTACACATGACTCTTCCATTACTCTATGTAATAGCAAATGCTGAACAAGGGCTAATTTATCATACACTTCTACATCCTGACTGTCATGTTGATCATGCCGCTTTCTGTTATGACTATTTGGAGATGCTCCTACCCACTCTATGTTATGTAGTCACACTACATGTGTGAAGTGACAGATTGGAGATCAGATATTTAGCTAGTTGGTCCTCCCTAGGTAGGTAGTGACATAGCAGACATGCCTTACATTGACACATGCGTATGTCCATGGTAAACTACAGATGTCGGTGATGGGCTGCATGACATTAGCACAGGCCTTTAAGGGTAAATTGTTAGCCAGTGCAGGATGAATGGACATATTGCAACTGAGCGACGTAGTGTCACTATTGCCATTGCCAGATGAATGAGTGCATGTCAAAGTGGCACAATATTGTGTCCCCGTTGAATGGCATTGTTCCCACACATGGATATGACACATGGACCCTGCATCATTTAAGACCTGTCCGTACTGCATGACGTCACTGAGAAAGGGCAGCAGTGCATAGAATTTAGGACATACAGCACATTCCAATTCATTCAGACTACACTTGCAAACAAGTTGTCCAGCAGATACACATTCACACTTGCACAACGGGTGGTCGGGGCCTGAATTGCAAGCAGGATTGTGTTTGTGTTTGAGGGTGCACGTTCCTGCACAGGGTGCAGCCTCAGAGGCCTGATTGGCTATGTATGTGCGTCACAGAACACAGCACACATAGGACATCGGAGTGATTTGAATGGCTTTATTTCATTTTGACCGTAACATTACCTGGGCAGACCACTTGATTTGTCACATTATACAATTTTTCTGGGGTGGGATACATGACTGATAAACTGTGGGAGTTGCATGGCAATACCCACATGATGCTCATGGAACGCCAACCTTGTACACAGTGATGCTACTCAGCATTTTGGCCAGCGATGCATTGCTCTGTACCATTTCACCATTCAACAGCAGACAAAGTGGCTTTGTGTGTCTTAACATGTATAACTTGGGGGTTTGCGTTACACATGTACCATCATGCGTGGTGCATTTATGAGGCACACCCCTCATACTTATGTCCGGGGGTTTGCGTTACACATGTACCACGATGCATGGTGCATTTATGAGGCAAACCCTTCATACTTATGTCCCTATCTGCATTGACAGATAGAGAGATGAATATAGTGGCATCACGCACACTGCCACGATATTTGGTCAGCTCATCTGCAATGGTTGACAATAGCCTACACATTGATGGAGTGGGTGTGTTTCCTCTTCCTGTAGAGATGGTTTGTTGCAACAGGGGGTACCAGTTGCACATGTGTGCAGTGTCTGGCACCCTGCACGTGTGGGAGCCTAGTGATGGCATCAAACCCTTGTTTTGTCTCCAGGTGCAGGTCATGGGTGTGGGGGAAGAGGAGGTAGCAGAGAGTCAGATGGAAGTTGGCATCTAGGAAGGAGGGAAGGAATGAGGAGAAAGATAGCTGGGAGATTCTGACCACTCTGGTGGCTGTTATCTGGATGTACCCCAATGCCAGAATATGTAGTACTGCCATGAGCTTCGCCTGTGGGGAATTTGGTAGACATGTCAGCTGTTGGCTGAAGCCTTGGTGCAATCAGGTGTAGCATTTGTACAATGGACTCAATCAATCAATCAATCAGGGAATTGTAAGCGCGCTACTCACCCGTGAGGGACTCCCTCCTCAACCGGTAATAGGTGTTGACCTCATCCTCCCTGAGTCCAATAAGAGTAGTCCGCAGGTGATAAAGGTGCTACCTTCTCCTGCGTTGCCTTTGTGGTGGTGGGGTAGTGGGTGGGTTGTAGTAGTCATCTCCTTGCGACTCCCAGCTGCAAAATGAGCACCACCATGGTGTAGTTGTGTTTGCCACACCATTCTGTCTGGCTTCTCTTTATGTACCAATGTCAATGCATCATTTCCTATGCATGTGTTTTACAGGTGCTTGATTTTTACTCTATCGGATATCCTCATTACTTAAACAGGCGATACGTCACTTTGGTCAAATCTTGTAAATATCCATGCATCTGTCTTGTGGTGGAAATTGTAATGGAACACCTACCTTGCATATTCTAATACTTACATTACATAGGCTCTTCCGACGCAGGTTCCTTTTGATGCAGGGTTCATAAAACTGGCTCATCCTCCAAGATACATCACCTTGGAAATATGGAGTACTGACAGTGCCGCCAAGGCATCAAAAATGTTGATGCATTGGCGGTACAAGCTCCTTGTAAATAAGCCCCCAAGATTCACCAATTTGCTGATGATACACAAGCCTACTTGAAAGTCTCTACTGTGTCAGACATCCGACCCACAAACTCTGCCTGCACATCATACAGACCTGGATGTCTAGCACCCACCTGAAGCTCAACCCAACCAAGAGAGAATTTCTATTGTTTGACAAGGAAAAATGTCATAAACCTGGCTCAATGATATGGACCTTGACAGCTTCAACCCCTATTTTTCACTTGGATCCACCCCGGATTGTCTGACACCAGCCCTATTCCTAAAAAGTGAAGCCATGTCTTCTAGAAAGCAACATCAGAACTGCGGCAACTGGATTGAAACCCTGCTACATGGCCTCCCATACTCCCCATTAGCAACTCTTAAGGGCATCCTGCATGCTTCAGCACATCTCATACAGGGCCTGAAGACATATGATCTCATCATCCCGATCCTGATGGAACTATTTTAACTCCTCGTCTCTGCCTACAACACCTTCAGAACCAGTTGTATCATTTATGAAGATAGCATAACCAGCAGCCCCGCTTTACTTGCAGACAAGCTCATCATCTCTGGTGATTCTCAGCACACCTACAGCCAGGGATGTATGATGGAACCAAGCATGCCATTACCATGCATTCTATTACCACACAGTCTTTACCAAGCAATGCATTTACCAAACATTGCTTTTACCACGTAAGTCATTACCATGCATATGCCTTTAACATTACAATCCTTTACAATGAAAGTGTAAGTATTACATGACAGGTAAGTGAAACCCTGGTTGTATATGTGGCTGTATGGGTGAGTGAATGGTTGTGTGAGTAGCTGTAGGTGTGAGTGAGTGAGTGGGGGAGTGGCTCTGTGGAGGAGTGAGTGGGTATGTGAGTGCTGATAGAGGTCTGTGAATGGGTATATCAGTGGTTGTACAGGTGTGTGATTGGGAGTATGGGAGATTGTATAGAGGTGAGAGTAGGTGTGTGAGTGGTTCTGTGGATGATGTCACCAGTGATGCCATTTGAGATGTCATCAGTGATGTCATCAGTGATGTCACTGACCATGTCATGAGTAATGTAGTATGTGAGGTCATAAGCAGTGCATTGTGGGGGTGTAAGTTATAGTTAGCTTAGGTAACTATAACTGCAGAATTTCACTGGTTGTGTAGGAATCAAATCTGATTCTAACTATAACGTCCCTGTAACCTTTGTTTTTTTCAGTGAATTTCTAAGGATTTTTAAATTATTTTTGTTAACTATAACGTCCCTGTAACCTTTGTTTTTTTAGTGAATTTCTGAGGTTTTTTAAATGATAATTCCTAACTATAACATTCCTGTAACTTTTGTTTTTTTCAGTGAATTTCTATGTTTTCTTAACTAGTAGTCATGCTTGCAAATTGGTGGTGAAAGGGGGCAGGGCCAACTACCAGCTCTCAGGAATGCTGCTCAGTAGGACTTACAGGAGGTACCAGGAGGGCTTCTTGGCCCCCAAGGTCCCTCAGGAGTAAAGTGGACTTCATCCTCCAACCAGTAGTGCCCCACGAGCCGCGTTTGCAAAGTGGTTGAGAAAGGGGGCGTGGCCTCCGAAGACCTCTTAGCAATCCCACTGTGTAGGACTTACTGTAGATAACAGGAGGGGTAGTTGGCCCCCCAAGGACATCCTTGGGGGGCCAACTACCCCTCCTGTTATCTCCAGTAAGTTCCACACAGCAGGATTGCTGAGACCTTGAAGGAAGCCATGCCCCCTTTCTCCACCACTCTGCAAACGTGCCTCCTGGCACACTACTAGTAAGGGGATGAAGTCCCCTTGGCTATCGAGGGTCCTTGACGGCCTATTACCTTAAGCGAGTTCCACATAGTCGGCTTGCTGAGAGGTTTTGGGGGGCCACGCACCCTTTCTCCACCAATCTGCAAACGTACATCCTGGTGCGCTGCTAGTTGGGTATGAAGTCCTCTTGGCTCTTGAGGCCCCTTGGGGGCCAACTAGCCAATCCTGTCACCTCCAGTAAGACCCACACAGCTGGATTGCTGTGAGGACATCAGAGGCCACACTCCTTTCTCCATCATTTAGCAAACGTGCCTCCTGGCTCACTGATGCATGGGGGAAGAAGTCCACTTTAGTCATGAGGCCCTAAGAGGACAAGAGGACCTCATCCCCCATCAGAAGTGCATTGAGAGGCAGGCTTGCAGAGTGGTGCAGAAAGGGGGCAAGGCCTCTGAACGCCTCTCAGCAATCCCACTGTGTGAGACTTATTGGAGGTAACAAGCGGTCTTGTTGGCCTCTAAGGACCCTCAGCAGCCAAGGGAACTTCATCCCCCCAACCAGCAGTGCACCAATAGGCACATTTGCAGAGTAGTGGAGAAAGGGGGTGGGTCCTCTGGTGAGTTGCCATATTTTACAGACCCACTCAGATACTCACACACCAATACAGTCACTCACACACCCACTCACAGACAGACTCAGGGACTCATGCACCCACTCACAGTCCCACTCAGAGACCCAGGCACCCAGTCACAGAACCACTCAGATGCTCATGCTCCTAGTCATTGACCCACTGAGAGACTCGTGCACTCGCTCACAGACCCACTCAGACAGTCATGCACCCACTCACTCACCCACTCAGACACCCACTTAGACACTCATGTATCCACTCACCAATCCAGTAAACTTACTTTCAAATGCACAAAGGCACTCGTGCATCTCCTCACTGGTTGACTGAGAGACTCATACAACCAATCGCAGACCCATTGAGACACTGATGCACACAGTCATAAATGCACTGAGACAGTTACGCAGTTCGTTATAGAACCATTGATAGACTGATGCACTGTCTCACAAATCCACTGAAATACTTATACAGTGAATGAGAGTCTTGCTGATACAGTGATGTATGCAGTCACAGGTTCGACAGGAAGAGTTATACATGTTGTTATAGAGATATTAAGGGAGTTACATATGCTATCATAGAGTCTTCTTAGATTGTAATGTGCTTAGTTTGTTGGTTATAATCTATTTTGCAGTTATAAGTTTTGTATGTGACAGTGGCTATTGAATGTTTTATTTTGTCATTTTACGACATATTCGCAGTGATCACAGCTACAGATATCATTGGGGCGCCTGGCATCATTGCGCAAAATGGATAATCAGTTTGAAAGATTGTTTTTCTCCAAACTCCCCATAGAAATATGGTTTTAAACAGTGCAGTATAAAACCCCTAGTGTCTAAAATACTGTAACATGTGTGCATATATGTGTTTTACACTGGTTGTTGTGGTTACAGAAGTCATCATGGCTATCTGCGTCATTGCGAAGACCGAAAGTAGGGTTCAAACATAGTTTGTTTTAAGACTTACTAGAAAACTATGTGTACAAACATGTTTTGTAAGCAGTGATGTGGTTAGTAATGTGTGTATTGTAATACTTAGAATTAATTTTTTAAGTTAACATTTTTAAATGTGGTGGTAGTCATTGAATGTCTACTTTTGTTTTGCGATTTCGTGACGTGATCGCGATCATCACGATGTTGTCACGAATTTCAAAAATTCCCCCTCAAAAATGTTTTACAAGAAAATGAACAAGATGTTGGCTCTTGGGTGGATCTGATAAGAGCCTTTGTGTTGAGAGTGTGTATAAGACAGCTACAGATAAGACTGTATGCAGCGTTTCAGGATGCTTAGAAAAATCCTGTTACCTTCGTCTGAAAGTGAACTCCATCACTTCAATAGATTCCACGCATGTTGAAACACAGGTTGTTGCTGTAGATAGAGCCCACGTTATGGTCCCCGAGGAAAGCAGAATCAGTTTTATTGACATTTTTCCTGGCTTTGTCAATCAGTGGACAGAACTGATTAGACCACTTTCATTTCTGTCTTTGGCATATGTTATAGTACACCAAGAAAGAGTGAGGGGAAAGCATCATCAATTCAGCAAAAGTATCCTTCATTAGGATTTCCAGTCCTACTCCAGTTAATGTGTCATCGCCACAACAGTGCACAATCATGAGGTCAGGGGCTGGGAAATTCCTAATGCTTTTAAGCAAAGGCACTAATTGATGAAACTTGAATCCTCTCTCCACAATTCAATTAATGTCCACATTAGCCAAACCCAAGTCCCTGTCTATACTTCTCTTCCTTGCAGCCTCAGCAACCTAGTAGACATAGCTGTGGCATACAATCCACACTCTAAGCATTTTGTAGGAAGGAGGAGTAGCACACAGGACAGGTCTGCAGCTGAATATCACAGTTGGTACTATGAAAGATAGCGAAAATGCATGTGTGGTTTGAAAAAACTAAACATTTCATTGGGTGTAGGGAACATGCAGGCAAAGAAAAAGAAGTAGGTAGCATTTTGGAATTGATTAATAAATAGATGTTTTATTGGGTCCGGTAAATAGAAGAGAATGTAATAGAGAGTTGGCTATACTTTACAGTATGTGCAGTAAACCGCACCTGCTTTAGTTCATTTTGTAACTAGTATTACCCTTCTGGAATATGTTGGGAACTTTTGACCTGCTGGCTCTAGTGGGTTTCTATGGAGACTCTGCAGCGGTTGTATTGGGGAACGGGTGTTAAAGAGACAGGTATTATTTCTTTTCAAATTGGAGAGTTTTAGGTTAATTGTTTTATAAGGTAAGTAAGGTTACCTAGTGAGGATTTTGCATAAAAGTGTAGTATAGTGTTAAAAATATAAAACTATAAAGGAAAGTAGTTTTCTGACACCCATTTTTTTTTGTGAATTCATCACGATGATCGCGATTACATTGTGAGTATTGACACAAAGACATGCATTTTGGGCTACCTCTAAAAAGGAGTGAAAGGGTTAGCAAACAGTAACCTTTCAGAAATGCAGTTACAACAATGAAATAGGAAAGGAATGTTTGTATTCTCTGACTTTTGCAGTATAAGGCAATGCAAAGTTCAGAAGTTGCCATTTATGGTTGCTTTGTATGAGGGAGGTATGCCATTCTTGTGCTAAGTTTTTACAAAACCTGAAATATTGCATCTATCTAATAAGAGTAAACAAACTCAATATTCTGGTATGTTAATTAAATTTCTCTATAAGCAAAACAAACTGATTAATAAGGTTGATAATAATGTCATAGAGTGATAAAAGTTTTTAAAATTAATAGAAGTATTAAAAAAGAAAGGATAATATATAATTGAAATTGTAAGTGTTTTTATATATCTATTAATAGGTAACTAAGATATAGTTTGTTTCGGGTGCAGACTAGGTGTCTGTCAACTTAGGTTAGAATGTGATTCCATGAGGTGTATATTGCACTTTTATTTCCTTACTCTATTCTGTAAGTGGTAAAAGAAATCAGTGTACAGTAATGCTTAAACTTATATGTAATAATGCAGTATAAGATGTCAAAGTTTTATATGTGTATTTATGATATGCAGCTTAAAACAAATGTTGTTTTTTTAATTCTGGAAGCTTCAGTCGTATTTGTTCCATTATAAAACAAGACTAGAACACTCATTTTTGAATGTGGAAAGTATGTACTGTAGCTGTATGTGAATTATGAATCTCTCAAAGATTATAGCTATGTGTTACATACTCTTTAGTGTAGGTGTTGGATAATTACAGAGAAGATTTGTATGTGCATACATGGGGAGATATGTTCTTAAATTATATTCATATTGGGGTATGTAATATAACACTGCTAGGTATTGTTATGCCAAATACTATATAAAGTATAGCATCTTTGATGCATGTGACATACATGTTTGTAAATTATAGAGGCTCTCTCTCACCGACTCATGGATTAAGAAAAGCACTTATATATATTCACTAAGATACACACAAAGTAAAAATATGTGTAGCAGTATCAAAGTCAGTTAGAAATATGTTTCAAATTCAGAATACAGGTACTGAGGTATTTATTCAGCAATGTACATTGATATTTTTAGAGCTTTCAAAACAGATAGTCAGATACTGTTACATTTTCTAAACCATGTTATGGGACTGCTAGGTAGGCCATAGCGCAGGGTGCTATGTGGCTCATATGTAAGATATGTCCTTTGAATATTCAAGTGAGCTATATGTGCTTATAAAGTTTTTTGTTCTGAAGTCTACATGCACTGTGCCATCCGCATTGTAATGTGACATACCTAAGTAGAAACCTATACATTATGTGTTGGATGTGGTGTAATTGACCTGTGCATGTAGTTTTACTGCTAGGGCAGTCTTATCACCTAAAAGTGCTATACAAGGTGTAGGCTGTTCTTGTACCATATATAACTGAACAATGAGGTAGGCTGTCGCTAGGCCACAGGGCAAGGAGCTATGTGCTTGAAAAAATAAAAGATGCACTCTGACATTTCAGTGAGCCGTATGTACTTCTAGAGACCTATGTGCCCAATTATACATTCAGCCTACACCCAGACTTAAATCTGACATACCTAAGTAGAAAAGCAGACAGTCACTAAAACACCCAGGGCCTTATTTATGAAGGCCTGCGTCACTTTTGTGCAGCCATTGCGTCACTTTTAGTGACGCAGCAGCGGTGTAAGTAATGCGCCATGTTGCACCATATTTACAGAGTGACGGATTTAGGTAGATGCGTCACTTCGTAAACCCCTGAGCTACATTATACCTGCGTCAGGTATAATGTATGCAGGGTGGGCGTACCCCCGCAAGAAAGGGTCATAGGAGTGGCGCAGTGAAATCTATGAGATTTCGCTGCGCCACTTCTAGGATGCCAATGCGTCAAAACCTTACGCCTGCCTCATGGCAGGCGTAAGGATGACGCAGGCCGTTTCACATGGGGCTTGCCCCATGTGAAAGGAACATTGCTGGAGTTGTGTCACGCTTCCGACACAACTCCAGCAATGCACCACTTTTGCGCTGACAGATACGTCAGTAAAACTGACGTATCTGTCATTCCTTGCGACATGATGCATCATACAGTAAATATGACGCATCATTCGGGTCGCAAGGAAGGCGCACTGAGAGTGTTGCATCGCTGCTTTCAAGCAGCGATGCAACACTTCTCATAAATGAGGCCCCAGTGTGGTAGTTAGAGAAGCACATAAACATTAACTCATACAGACATGCACAACTGATATGTATCTTGTGCTAATGGAGGCAGTTTCACACACACTTAAATAACCCGAAACTCACTATTTCACCCAGGAGGCAATATATGCAGGCCCTTACAGACATATTTAGAGAACCATATATCATTCAAAGAGAGGCAGTGATTTAGTAACACATTTGCATACACATAGAATCACAGCTCTAGATAGGAACTGAAACACTCATTTAGATATCTACAAAACAACTGACTCTTTCAAGTTTGCCACGTAGAGAAGTGGAGCCCTTGCATAATGTCTCAGGCTTGCTATACTTGAGCATGTGCATGCAGTTTTACAGTTAGGCATCCCTTCACATTTAAAAGTCCTAGTGAAGGCATAAACTGCTCTTTTACCATGTACACTTGACCACTGAGATAGGTTGCATCTATGTAATATTGCAGGGTGTTATGTGCTTAAAAGGTTACGCATTTATTCTGAAGTTTTAGTGAGCTACATGCAGTCCTAGAGACCCATGTGCTCAATTATATATCCACCCTGCTGGTGAGACTTTAATCCGATATACCTAAGTAGAAAAGTAGACAGAGAATAAAACAGCCATACAGACAGTGACAGAAGCACGTGAACATTAACTTACACAGACAGATACAACTTTTATGTATCTATCGCTGATGGAGGTAGTTATATCAACATTTACATAGCCCAGAACTAGCCCTTGCATCGTGTCTCAGGCTTGGTTCAGTTGAGCCTGTGCATGCAGTTTTGATGGCTAGGCCAACCTTTACATTTAAAAGTCCTGGGGAAGGCACAAAGTGGTCATTTACCATATTTAAGTCACCACTGACATAGACTGCAGCTAGGTCATAGGGTAGGGTGGTATATGCTAAAAATGTAGCACATGTACTGTGAAGTTTAGTGAGGTATATGCACTTCTACAGACTTCTGTGTCCATCTATATATCAACCATGCTACCCAGACTTCAGTCTGAGATGTCTAAGTAGAAAAACAACGACGCACTAAAAAACCCAGTGAGGTAGTTAGAGAACCATCTAAATACTCACTCACACAGACAGGCTGAACTGATATATATTTAGTGGTAATGGTGGCAACTGTACATATATTTAAAACATTGAATACTCACTAGCACACCCATGAGGTAATCCATGCAGCCCCTTACAGACACATTTAGATAATCATACATGTCACAAAGAGAGGTAGTGATTTAGCAATAGACTTATATACACATGCAATCAGAGCCCCAAACAGGAACTCACACACTCATTCAAATATCTAGTAAAGAACTGACACTTTCAACTTTACCATGCACGGAAGTAGCCCTTGCATCATGTCTTAGGCCTGCTACACTTGAGCATGTATATGCACTTTTCTTGCTAGGTCAATTTTCACTTTGAAAAGTCCTACAAAAGGTATAAAGTACTCTTTTACCATGTATAACTCTCCAGTAAGATACGCTGCAGGTAGGCCTTAAGGCAAGTTGGTATGTCCTTACAATGTATGAAATGTACTGCAATATTTAAGTGAACTACATGCTCTCCTAGAGGCCCATGTGCCCAATTATACATCCACCTTGCATCCCAGACTTCAATCTGACATACATAAATAGAAAAGCAGACAGACACTAAAACACCCTTTGAGATAGTCATATAAGCACTAGAACATTCACTCACACAGACAGGCAGTACTGATATGTATCTAGTGGTAATGGAGGCAGTTGTGCACACACAGTTAAATAACCCAATAGTCACTAACACACCCAGGAGGCAATCCATGCAGCCCCTTACAGATACATTTAGAGAAGCATATATGTCACAAAGAGAAGCAGTTATTTACCAAGAAAGTTACATAGACATGCAATCACAGTTCTAGATAGGAATTGAGACACTCATTCAGCTATCTGCTAAAGAACTGGCACTTTGAAATCTACAATGCAGAGAAGTAGCCCTCGTATCATGCCTCAGGCCTGGTAAACTTGAGCCTGTGCATGCAGTTTTATTGCTAAGGCTGTCTTGTCACTTAACAAATCCCACAAACTGAGTCAACTGCTCTTGGAGCACATATAACTGAGCACTAAGATAGGATATAGCTAGAGCATAGTTCAGTGAGCTGTGTGTTTAAAAGGTAAAACATGTTCTGTGAAGTTTCTGTCAGCTATATCGACTCCTAGAGATCCATGTGCTGAATTTTACATCCACTTTGCCATTAAGACTTCAATTTGTCACACCTAAGTACTAAAGCAGACAGAGACTAAAACACCCAGTGAGATAGTAATAGAGGCACCTAAACATTCACTCACAAAGAGAGACAGAATTCATATGTATGCAGCTCTAATGGAGGCAGTTGCACACACACTTAAATAACCATATGCTCAATAATACATCCAGGAGGCAATGCATTTAGCCTCTCATAGAGACAGTTAGAGAACCATTGATGACAGAAAGTGAGGCAGCCATTTACCAACTAACTTAATTATACGTGCAATAGCAGCACCAGATAGGAACTGACATATCCATATATATATTCACTGAAAAAACCATAGGTTTTAGGGACAGTTATAGTTAGTTGGACATTGCACTCGTACAAAACCCGTGAAATTCCACCGTTATAGTTAGTCCAGCTAACTATAACTCGCGCCCCCGCAATGCACTGCTGATGACGTCACATATTACATCACTCATGACATGGTCAGTGACATCACTGATGACATCACTGATGACATCTCAAATGACATCACTGATGACATCACTGATGACATCATCCAGTGACTGTGTGTTTCTGTAAAGTTTAAATATTTTTAATATATATAGGAAAAGACGTATTGAAGAATGAGTGGGTGTGTAAGTGTCTGTATGGATGATTTAGTAGGTGCGTGACTGACTCTATAAGTGAGTGATTTAACGTATCTTACTGAATGCATGGGTTAGTGACTAAACTGGGTGAATGTCTGTATCCGTCTGTCTGTTGCTGTGTAAGTGGCTGCATGTGTTTGTGAATAGCTACATGAGTGTCTATATGAGTTATTGAATGCTTGTCTGAGTATCTGTATGGGTGCCTGAGTGTTTGTGTGGGAGGGGTGTGTGCAACTCTGTGCATAGATGTGTGAGTGGGTGATTCACTGGGTGGATGGTTTCAAGAGTGCAACTGTGATAGACTGTATGGGTGGGTAAGTGTGTGTAAGAGTGTGTTAGTGAGTGAATGTATGTCCCAGTGGTACATGTGTGAGTAACTACATATGTGAAAGGCAGTATATATGTGTGTTGGAGTATATAAATAGCTATAAGCGAGAGTGAGTAATTGTGATAGTGGCTGTATGGATGAGTGTGTGCTTGTATCAGTGATTGTATAAGAGCGTAAGATTGTGCTACTATTTGTATGAGTAAGTGAGCTGGTGTGTGTATAACTGTATAGGTGAGTAAATGGTAGTGTGTTTAATTATTTGCATGACTGACTAGGTGTGTGAGTACCTCTATGGATGAGTGGCGGTGTTTGAGTGTCTATACAGGAGTATGAGTGCATATGATAGTCCTGTACTGAGTGACCGTAAGTATGAGTGACTGTACGGGTGAGTGAGTGGATGTGTGCGTAGACCTAAGAATCAGTGAGTGGGTATGTAGTTATTGGTGTTGGAGTGTCTATGGTTTTGCGAATGGCAGTCTGTAATTTAGAGTGGGTGTATCAAAGGTTATATTAGGGTGTGAGGAGGTGCATCAGATTATCACGTGGATGATGTCATCAGTGATGTCATTTGAGATGTCATCAGTGATGTAATCAGTGATGTCACTGACCATGTCATGAGTGATGTAATATGTGACGTCATCAGCAGTGCATTGCGGGGCGCGAGTTATAGTTAGCTGGACTAACTATAACGGGGAATTTCACGGGTTTTGTACGAGTGCAATGTCCAACTAACTATAACTGTCCCTAAAACCTATGGTTTTTTCAGTGAATTTCAAAGGTTTTTTAAATGCTAATTTGTAACTATAACATGTCTGAAACCTACAGTTTTTTCTGTGAATTTCAAAGGTTTTGTAAATGACAATTTTTAAATGTATTAATTGTTATATAAATTTTTTTCATACTGATTTCCAAATTTTTTAGAAACAATTTTTTTTTACATATTTTATTTTTTAAATTACATTGTAATTACATTATACATTACATTACAAAAAATACTTTCTCAGAATGAATTACTTTAGTTTAATTACTTTGCACATAGGCAATAGACTTTTAAGTACATTAGTTACAGTTGTTGCAATGGGCAACACATTTTCAAACACAATGCAACATTCAGCTCAATGTGAATTTCTAGTTAAATGCAATTAGTTACTATATGGATTACTTTTCTAACCACATTACTGGATCCTAGATTCAGTCCTGGGACATCTCCTGTAAACAGTTGAGTAAAAGCGTTTTGGTTACAGTCGTGATTTTTAAGGAATATTATTGTACTTTAAAAGTTCACACTTGGAAACTTTTTCTCATAGAATCACCAATGTTATCCTATGGAAGGAAATTCACTTAGAAGTTAAAAACTGTTATCGTTACTTTTTCTTACTCAGTGTTGGATCCTGGATCCAGCATTGGTGCATCTCCTGTAAACAGTTGAAAGAATGCGTTTAAGTCATACAGGCGATTTTTTAGGAATATTTGTAGTTTGTGAAAATCAACACTTTGAAACTTTTCTGCTGAAAACCAGACAATGATATCCTATGGAAGGAAATTCAAGTTACTGGTAAGTACGGTTAAAATTACTTTTCAGGACCAGTACTGGGCTGAAAGATGCAGCACTGAGGTCTCTCCTGATAACAGGTGAGTAAATCGGAATTCGGATTTCGGCTGATTTTAGAGGAATATTTTAAAGTTCCAAAACTCCACACTTAGAAGAATTTCCAAGTGAAACCAGTCAATGTTAGCCTATGAAGGAAATTCAAGTTACTGGTAAGTACGGTTAAAATTACTTTTCAGGATCAGTACTGGGCTGAAAGATGCAGCACTGAGGTCTCTCCTGATAACAGGTGAGTAAATCGGAATTCGTATTTCGGCTGATTTTAGAGGAATATTTTAAAGTTCCAAAACTCCACACTTAGAAGAATTTCCAAGTGAAACCAGTCAATGTTAGCCTATGAAGGAAATTCAAGTTACTGGTAAGTACGGTTAAAATTACTTTTCAGGATCAGTACTGGGCTGAAAGATGCAGCACTGAGGTCTCTCCTGATAACAGGTGAGTAAATCGGAATTCGTATTTCGGCTGATTTTAGAGGAATATTTTAAAGTTCCAAAACTCCACACTTAGAAGAATTTCCAAGTGAAACCAGTCAATGTTAGCCTATGAAGGAAATTCAAGTTACTGGTAAGTACGGTTAAAATTACTTTTCAGGACCAGTACTGGGCTGAAAGATGCAGCACTGAGGTCTCTCCTGATAACAGGTGAGTAAATCAGAATTCGGATTTCGGCTGATTTTAGAGGAATATTTGTATGTTTCAATAATCAACAGAAACTTTTTCAGGAAAAAGCAGGCAATGATATCCTATGGAAGGAAATTCAAGTTACTGGTAAGTACGGTTAAAATTACTTTTGAGGATCAGTACTGGGCTGAAAGATGCAGCACTGAGGTCTCTCCTGATAACAGGTGAGTAAATCGGAATTCGTATTTCGGCTGATTTTAGAGGAATATTTTAAAGTTCCAAAACTCCACACTTAGAAGAATTTCCAAGTGAAACCAGTCAATGTTAGCCTATGAAGGAAATTCAAGTTACCGGTAAGTACGGTTAAAATTACTTTTCAGGACTAGTACTGGGCTGAAAGATGCAGCACTGAGGTCTCTCCTGATAACAGGTGAGTAAATCAGAATTCGTATTTCGGCTGATTTTAGAGGAATATTTGCACAATGGTGAAGGGAGGGGCGGGGCCTGAGGTGACATCTGTGCAAACGCGCCCCGTGGCGCGTTTTAAGTTGGGGGATTAAGTCCCCTTGAATCATGAGGGTCCCTACGGGCCAACTAGCCCACCAGGAACCTCCAGTATGCGCCAGGGGCTGCGTTGCAGAGACATGTACAGAGGCCACACCCCTTTACACCTCTCTGCAACGCAGCTCTGTGGCGCTTTCTGGACGTACCTGTTGGGCTAGTTGGCCCCCAGGGACCCTCAGGATTGAAGAGGATTTAATTCCCCATCTTAAAACGCGCCACGGGGCCTGTTTGCACACATGTCACCTGAAGCCCCGCCCCTCCCTTCACCACTGTGCAAATGCGCCCCGTGGCGCGTTTTAAGTCGGGGGATTAACTCCCCTTGAATCCTGAGGGTCCCTGGGGTGCATCTAGCCCACCATATACCTCCAAAAGCGCCATAGAGCTGCGTTGCAGAGAGGTGTAAAAAGGGGTGTGGCCTCTGTACACCTCTCTGCAAGGCAGCCCCCTGGCGCATACTGGAGGTTCCTGGTGGGCTAGTTGGCCCCCAGGGACCCCCAGTATTCAAGGGGAATTCGTTCCCCCTCTGCAAATGCGCCAGGGGGCGCGTTTGCAGAGTGGTGAAGGAAGGGGGCGGGGCCTACGGGCCCGATCGTTTTTTTTTTTTCTCTGAAGGGGGGCTGTGTGGCCCCCTTCCTTTTTCCTATTTTTAGGCCCTGGGGACCCCATCCCCCAGGGCCTTACCCCTTTTTTTTTAATTAAAATAAAAAAAACGGGAAGGGGGCCGCGTGGCCCCCCTTCCCTGGGCCTGTATTGTCCCCGGGGACCCCATCCCCCGGGGCATGGCCTCTTTTTTTTTATTTGGAGGGGGCTGCGTGGCCCCCTCCTCAGGCCATTTAAGGCCCCGGGGACCCCATCCCCGGGGCCGGCCTTGCACTTTTTTTTTAATTTCTTTAATTTTTTTACTTTGGGGAGGGGGGCTGCGTGGCCCCCTCCCGGGCCACTTATGGCCCCGGGGATCCCATCCCCCGGGGCCTGGACTCTCGTTGGGGACTGTGGGGGTCCCCAAACCCCCACAGTCCCGCCGGCTCCCCGTGTCCTACGGGAGCCGGCATTGCTTTGACACATGGGGAGCAGCTAACATGCTGCTCCCCATGTGGAAAAGCATCGGCTTTGGATATTGGAAGAGAGAGCAGGTTTCCTGCTCTCTCTTCCATTATCCAAAGCAGTTTGCAATGACAGGACGGGAGCCGCGAGGCTCCCGTCCTGCCATAGCAAACTACAGTGTCCCGGGGTAGGCACCCCGGGACACTGCAGGAGCCGGCCCTGGGGGTGGCGGTCCCCAGGGCCATCAAGGGCTCCAGGAGGGGGGCCGCGCGGCCCCCCTCCCTACATTTTGAAAGCCCAAAACGGACCCCCATTTTAATTTTTCTTAGTGCCCCGGGGAGGTGGTGGTCCCGGGTGCGTGTGGGGCTGGAGCCCCCCACACAGGTTTTTAATTTAAAAAAGAAGCCCCGGGGAGGTGGTGGTCCTCGGGGCTGCGGGAGGGCTCAGAGCCCTCCCGCACCATTATACATAAGGCCCCGGGGGTGGTGGTCCCCGGGCTTGGGGGCCCTTAGAGGCCCCCACACATAAAATTAACCCCCCCAGCATGCCCCCGGGACTTGGCCCACCCGGGGGCCAATTAACATCGAAGCGCGGGAGACCGCGCTTTGATCTTTTTTTTTTCCGGCAGGGTTCGCGCTCCCTGAGCGCATCCTGCCGATTTTTAAAAAAAAAAAAATTTGCCCAGGGGGTCCTTGTGGGACCCCTGAGCAGACCTAGGGGTCAGGGTGTTTCTACCCTGCCCCCTTTGTGCGCTTTGCGCACTTGTTTCTGTCCCTCGGTTCTACCGAGGGACAAAATGGCTGCCAACACTTCCTGGTTTGGAGTGTTGACAGCCAATTAACATAAAGCTCGTGCTCGGGAGGATCCGCGGCCCTAGATATCACTATCTTTTTTACTTTTCATTTTCTCAGCAACTACTGAACGGATTTACACCATTTAACAAAAGGGTTCTTTCTGAACCAAGAACTACCTCTTTGCCAAATTTGGTGTAATTCCGTTCAGCAGTTCGGGCTGTAGCCGTGTCTAAAGTTTCCTATGGAAAAATGCATGGGGAAAACGCGTTTTGGGACCCCCCTTTTTTCTCGGCCCCCGCTTGACGAATCCCCCCGAGACTTTCAGGGTAGGAGCGGACTGGAGCGGGCCACAAAGTTTGAAAATTTTGCGAAGATACGTCAACCGGCAAGAGAGTTATTTCAAATAGAATGTCGCGGATTTCCTATGGATAATAGGTTGTAACTATAACTATCTACTGGCGACCGCCAGTAGATATATATATATATATATATATATATATATATATATATATATATATATATATATATATATCCTGCAAATAAGTGACACTTTCTAATCTAACATGAGCCAAGTAGATCTTTCATCATGTCTTGGAAGTGCTATATTTGAACCTGTGCATTCAGTATTACTGGTAGGCTAACCATCACTGTTAATAATCATAGACAAGATAATAACTGCTATTCTGCTAAGTATAAGTCAGCACTGAGGTAGGCTGCAGCTAGGACATAGGGCAGGGTGCCATGTGCTTAAAAGTTAATACATGTACTCTGAAAATTCAAAGAGCTATATGCAGACTTACAGACCCATGTACCTAATTATTCATCTAGATTGCCTCCGAGACATCAATCTAGCACAGCTAAGTTGAAAAGCTGACAGACACTAAAAGACCCAGTGAGATAGTGACAGAAGCACCTAAACTGTTATTCCCATAAACAGGGGCAACTGATATGTATTTAACACTGATGGATGGAATTCCATACACACTGAAAAAACCCTAAACTCACTAACACAGTCAGGAGGCAATCAATCTATGCAGCCTTTCATAGACACATTTAGAGAACCGTAGCTGTCACAAAGAGAGGCAGCTATTTAATAGAAAACTTACATAGATATGCAATGACAGCCCCAGATAGGTACAGAGACACTTATTCAGATATCTCCTGAAGAACTGACACTTACAAGTCTAACATGCAGAGAAGTAGCCCTTGCATCATGTCTCAGGCCTGCTACACTTGACGCTGTGCATGCACCTTTACTCCTAGGTCAACTTTCACATCTAAAACTCCTACAGAACGCTTAAACTATTATTGTAACATGTATACCTCACCACTGAGGGATGCTGTATGTAGGCCATAGGGCCGGCAGGTATTTGCTTAAAAGGTAACATAGGTACTCTGAAGGTTCAATGAGCTATATGTGCTCATAGAAAGCCATGTGTTCAATTATATATTCACCATGCCACCTACCCTACAATCTGATACACATAAGAAGAAAAGAAGACAGGCACTAAAACATCCACTGAAATAATGACAGAAGCATCTACATATTCACTCACATAGACAGACACAACTAATATGTATCTATTGCTAAAATAGATATTTGCACACACACGTATATAATCCAAGACTCACTAACACACCTAGGAGGTAATTCATGCAGCCCCTTACAGACACATTTAGTGAACTATAGAGATCACAAAGAGAGGTAGTCATTTACCAACAAAGTTACATACTCATGGAATGTCACCTCCTGATAGGGACTCATACAGTCATTCAGATATCTGCAGAAAACCTGACACATTCAAGTGTAACATGTAAAGTCCTTCTCAAGCTTTAAGCTACTCTTCTACCACATATGACTGTCCCCTGAGGTAGGCTGTAGTTAGTCAATAGCGTATACTCCCATAAGTTAATGTCTGTGTATGTAGGTGTATAGGTGCTTGAGAGGGTGTATGAGTAACTGTATGGGTGAGTGAGTGAGTGTGTGTGGAAGTAGCTGTATGAGCACACTCTCACTCACATATACATATTACTGAGCAGTAAGGTAGGCTGTGGGTAGTTAATAGGGTGGGTGCTATGTACTTAAAAGGTAACACATGTAGTCTGAAGATTGCCTGAGCCATAAATGCTCATGTAAACTAAAGGTTTAAACAATTAAAATATGTAATATGATACTATGTAATTAAGTGATGAATGTACTTCTCTATTTTTGTTTTCAGATATCAATATCTAGTTATCTACAGAGAATTACCATGCCAACAAAAAGTCAGAAAAGAAAGAAGCAGCAGCAAATAGAGCGTCTTCTTAGAACTGAGGAACAAAAAGGGCAAAATGCAGAAAAGATGGTCAAAGAGAAAAGGCTTGCTAGTAAGAGGACCAAGGCATTTCTTAAATGTGTTTGTGCACACCTGGAAAAAGTGGAAAAAGAAGAAAAAAAAAAAAACATTAACACAGAGTATCAAGCACAAAAAGTCTCTAATATAAAAAGTAAGAAGTTACTGAAAAAAGAAGAGATTTTAAGCAGAAGGCAGAGGCACTTCAAGGAAATCAGAGGGAGAATGTTCCGTACTGATGGAATTCATAACGTTTTTAACATTCATGAAGAAGTATAAAAGAAGAACACAAGCAATCAGATAAAAGGAGTATGTTGAAGGTGTAGTTAATAAGGCATTTTCTCTGAAGCGGAAACTATTTATCTTGGTTTTAAACAGAATGAAAATACTGGACAAAATAGTGTTGTCTATGAAGAGACAGAGCCAAAGGAAAAGATTTGTTAATAGAAGTACATTTTGCAAAGTTTATAGAGGTGAATGGATACATACTTCAAGTACTGAGGCTTTCTTTAACAAAGAAGGCTATTTGCAAGACAACATATTAGTGCATGCAGTTGATGAATCTGGATGATGTTTTGAGATGAAAAATGGTACTCCTATTCCAAAAGCAGTAATGGTACCTAGGAATGTTGATGAAGTGATTTCTGAAAAGATGCAACGAAGGCATAGGCAGGCCCCTGTGTACAAATGGGATTGTAGTAGTGTTTGTAGAACTCGTCAACAATCAATTGATATATTGAGAAATTTCCTCTGTATGTGTGCTTCTCAAAGTTTAAAACAGAAAATATGTACTTTACAAGGATTAGATACATGCAAAGTAAAAAAGCATACTAATTTACAAGGACACTCACTAGCTTGTCTATCAAAAAAAGTGTGTCAAAGATGCTTTCATCATTTCACAATGTTAGGTGTACACCACTCAAAAATTAGTCTTTTGGTTAGAAGGCTACATTATGTAAAAACTCCTGCTGTATGTTTAAGAGAAATGAATAGAGTACTTTTGGTAGTGTAGTAGAAGTAGAAAAGGTTTCTGATGATATTCAATTTCGTTTCTTTGGACCGGAATAGGAGTTTAGGGAAAATTAAGAGTTGGTAACAACAGCAGTTGTGGAGCAGAACAGAGGTATTAGTGTTGGTAATTTTGAAAAAGAGATTAGAAACTTTAACGCAGTTTCTTCAGAAGCAACCAAACTGTGTTTGATTATGTTGTTGATGCACCAACTACAAAAATCAAACTTGTAATGTTGATTTGCACATTAAAACTGAAAAAGAGAATAATAATAAGTGGCGAGAATTTGCTGTTTATTTATTTGTAAAGGGACGATTTGACTTGTTCACCCGACAAGTTATATGTAGGTACAGCTATAATAAGTTAGAGGAAAACAAAATGCCTACTGGAGCAGTACACAGCAATTTAGAAATAGTACCTTTTGCAGAAGTACTTGAAGATTTGAATGATTATTAATCCATATTAGCACAGTCTATATATCCATTTCAAGCTATAGTTCGCATGGAGCCAAAGAAATTACCACCAACTGAGCTCCAGCAAGGTCTCAAAGGTAGACTTATATACTTGCCATTCGATTTTAAGGAAAATATTGAAACTATAGGGGTACAGAGAAATTTGGAAGAGGGACTTGTAATTCTAGTAAATGGTGTCCCGACCAAGAGAAAAAAGATACGGGAAGAGTTAGTAGATGTTAGTAAAGTTAAAAATGCAACTTCATATCTGGTATAAAATAACATATATTTTAAAAATGCCGAAATTCTTCAAGATATCACACATCTGGAGGACAATACATCATCATCAACAGGTCAGATGGAAAAAGTGGATCAATGCAGAGTAAAATAAATTTATGAACATTACAGCACCCATCCCCTACATTCAAAATACATTGTTGGTGATGCTATTGATCTATATCAACTAAAAGAAGCAAAAGGAAGTCCCTTAAGTCTATGGGAAAAAGTTTAGAAGCTCGCTGTTTCCCTCATCTCTTTCTTACAGGAGTAGGTGGTAGGTATGATGATCGGTCTTTACAAATACCAGCGGCTGAGTACAGATGTAGTAGACTTTATTCAGAGGATCCTAGATTTTGTCAATGTATCCCTTGTATGTTTCATCTATTATTTGAAAGTTATTTATCTGCATTGTCTTATGCTGTAAATCACATTTTGAAAACATGAGTACATTTGCAAAATCTATCTGCAAGAGAATTTGTTGAGAAAATTCACAGATAAGGTGAACAACTGGAATACAACTTGATTAATATCATGGCATGCCAACATGGGACCAATGAATATTGGTATCGTCATCACGGTGAACTAAAATGCATATTGAGAACTTTAGGAGCACGTACAAAGTTTCTAACACACAGTTGTGCTGAGTATGCATGGGATGACCTGCTTCAATTCTTGCGAGAGGCAAATTCAAATATAAAAGACATTGATCTAAACACACCAGAAGAACTCTTCTCATTGGAACCTGCAATGTTTGCAGATATTTTAACCACAGATTTCAAGCTATGATGGCTTTTATCTGCAACAAGAATAATCCACCTCTGGGTGTAGTGACGAATTTCTTTTGGCGCAAAGAATACCATGACAGAAGTGCTCCATATATTTACATGCTACTATGGGTAAAAGATGCCCCAAAGTTTGGAACAGACACTGATGAGGATGAACTAGTATTGAGTTCATTCGCCACTACGGTAGGTATTTGCTCATAAGGAAGATCTTGGCTTTCTTCTTGAAATTAGTGAGGTATATGCTCTAATAGAGATTAATGTACAGATTTTTATATGTACCGTTTCCCAACATTTAAATCTGAAATATACCACTCACACAGTAGCAGAGAGGTACCCGAGTAACTCTTTAAGTCTGGGCGGTGAACTCCGCTCCGTTTGCGGAGTTTGCCGAGTTTTCCGCACTCCGCATTATGTGGGGCTTGCGGAGTTCTGAAAAGCTCTGCTTCGAGGAGCAGAGTTTTTTTCCTCGTTCGCGATGTTCAACATCAAGTTGGGGAGCACGAGCGTGGAAAATCAACCTCCCGGAGAGATTTCTGAACGCGGGCAGTCAGATTTTTCACTGCGAGTGGTCGCGTATGCTCGCGACCGCTCGCATTGAGAAACCATCCGTTCACGTTGAGAAAGCTGCCGCTCGAGTAAAAATCTACTTGAGCGGCAGAAAGGAAGCAGTGCCAAAGCTCCTTTCATAATTTCAGGATGTTAGCTGTACACCTCTTTACAATGAAAACTTTAGTTAGGAGGTTGTACTATGTGTAAATTCCTGCTTTATGTTTAGGAGAAATTAATAGAGCTCTTGTGTATGGTACTGTGGCAGAGGTAGAAAATGTTTGTGATGATGTGCAGTTTTGTTTCTTTTGCCCAGAACAGGACTCTACGGAAAATTAAGAGTTGATAACAGGAGGAGTTGCAGAACAGGACACGGGTATTTTAGTTCATAGCTATGAAGAAGAGATTGCAAAAGTTATCACAGTGGGGCATATTCTCAAGCAGTTATCGCCGCGTTAGCGGCACTTTTCTGCCGCTAATGCAGCTATATCTTATCGCCCTATTCTCAAGCTGTCACTAACAGCCGTTAGCAACAGCTTTCAGGCAATAGCGGCCGCTATTAACATCGCCAACAATGTTAGCGACAACTAACGCTAAATATGTGCAGTGTAGGCGTTCCCGTGCTAAAAAGAACGCTAACCCCACTTCGCAATATTCTCAACGATTGCCTGGACCAGCGATGCGATTAAAAAACACACGCTATGGCGCGTTACCTGCTGGAACTTAAGACCAGAAAAAAGCTGGTCTTAAAAATGGGGATAACACTTGTGGCCACATCACAGCAGGTTCTGGTGCTGGACAGCGCTGCAAGTAACGTTGCAGCGCTGCCCAGCGACAAAACTACAGTGCAGTCATGAAAAGTGTTGCTGCACTGCGACAAGACAGCGTTGCAACACTTCTCACTATGCCCTCCTTGCGACAGCACGGATGCGCTGCATTCACTGGACAGCACTCCATGACGCAAGTAATGACAGATACGTCAGGAATCCTGACGTATCTGTCTGCGCTAAAGTCACGTATTGCTGCAGTCGTGTCACAACCATGACGCAATTCCATCAATGCATGGGGCCAGCCTATCCCTGTGGCACTGCGCCACCCTCACACCTGCCATCAGGCAGGCGGAAGGTACTGAAGCAGTGCCATTCAAGAGGGGCGCCCCAATGTGGGCGCTGTTGGAAATCCATCGGTGGTGCTTGCACGCCGCAGTGTCATCGTCTGGAAGTATTGGCGGAGGGTTGGTGCGGAGGGAGTTGACAAGACGTCCTTCGGTGGCCTTGATCCAGCTGCAAGGGGGTGCAATGGCATCGGATGGGCAAGGTGAAGACGTGAAGTGATGAATAATGGTCGGTCCAGGAGAGTCTGGTGTTGTGGCTGCAGTAGAAGTTCCCGCTAGCGGAGGTGACATGCTCGATCATGTGTCCTGTTATGTTGCTTGTTGCGGTGACTTGCTGCTTGTGTCTGATGTAGGGGACCTTCCCCAGGAGTGGTTGGTGTCCTGGTCACTGGGGTAGTCCAAGTGGAACTTGAGTTCACTGAGTAGGATGTCGTTGGTGGATGGGAGACCCAGGGGGGCAATGAGGCCTACAATGGTATTGGAGAATGGGGGGCCATGATCCGTGGGGCCTGCACATGAAGGTGCCGCAGAGGATGTTCTTGGGCTTGTTCCGGATCTGGGAGTTGAGGCGGTCCATGGTCACCCTTGGGTCATTAGTGTCCGTGGTCAGTCGGAGTGTGCTTCTGTAGGTGATGGCAATGCCCCCTCCTTGACAGTCGGGGTGCTCCTTGCGGGTGATACTGCAGCCTTAAGTGATGGCGATGGCAATGTCCGGTCCGGAGCAGAGGTTGGTCCTGGCAGGTGAGGTGGCGTCCAGGGTTGATGGCGAGGAGGGTGCTGGCGCCGTAGCGGTGGAGTGTCCAAGAGGAATGCTCCTTGGTGCTGAGCGCAGTCTAGGGGCAGACGGACGCAAACGGCGTAGCCTATGGGTTGCCTTAGGCACAGGAGATGACCATAACAACGCAGGCAGTACATCGTGAACAACGCAACTCCCACAACGCAGGTGCATTTACATCGCATTTGATGACAACACATTGAGAGGTCAGTAATGGGGCAATTTTAAGTTTACGGGTGGGTATGGGTTTCGGATGTAATATATGAAAATTGGGGTGTGTTGTGGGGTAAAATATGAAAATTGGGTGTGTTGTGGGGTAAAATATGAAAAGTGGGGTGTGTTGTGGGGTAAAATATTAAATTTGGGGTGTGCATTTGGCTCAAAATCTGAATTTTGGGTGTGTTTTGGGTGCTCAAGAAGGAATCCCAGGGTTCACCTTTGGGGTGCAAAGGTTAGTTTTGGGTTGCACTCACTGAAGTGTGAATATTGATCTTCATGTCTCCGCTGTGCAACACCTACTCTATTGTTGCAATGTGTCTAGTATCAGTATGCATTGGAATGGAATGCAATGTTATGGCATGCAGCACAACTACATATGTGCCTTTGGCACACGATTGGTACGCCCACTGTGCATGGGCGCACAGCGTCTGCCATTGAGAAGTGCTGGGGGGGCTGGACAGCTGTGAGGTGGTAAACACCGGTAAGAACACTGGATGGGGCATGGACGCAGGGATGTGTGTGTTAGCGGGTGTGGTAACAATTCAAATGAGGGAAGTCTTACCTCGAAGCCGGGTCCTGTGTCTTCGTAGCTCCTGCTCTCCTGCGTCTGCTTCCAGGAAAAGGAAGTAGGCAGCCAGGCTCCCTCCCCATAATCAATCCCAATGCTGCCATGCGGCGGTGGGAATGGTAAATGGCAACGGGACAAGTCATGCAGCCCGGGGCCGGAGGGGTAGGCATGTTCTCCATGCAGGCTGTAATGCAGTCTGCATTGTGAACAGGGTGGTGCGCATGACTGCTTTGGGCGGCCTGAGTGGACCGAGCAAACAGTCATTGCACACTTGAGTGGGCATGCCAATCCGCCCATGCCCTGCTCCGTGTTTGGAGCAGTCCTACCCACCCTCCCACCCCCTGAGGATACATAGCATGATTACATCAGTTAGTTATACCTTTTCTTTCACTTTTGAATATAATTTTTTGGCTTCTCTGAGCCCGTGCTTCCCGCTTCCCCCCGCTGCTACCCCTTTGGCCCCACACCCCTGTCCTCATCCGTTCCTGCCTCCCAGATGAGGGTCCCTCCTCCACTTAATGGTGGCCGCTGCGCGATTGTGCAGTGGACGTGTGCGGCTGGCGCGCCTAAGGCAAGGCCGTCTGTGCCCATCCATGACCCGACCGCGACCAGCACCAGGAACCCTGGATCTTGAGCCACCCTCTGCTACAGCACACCCACCCTCCACACACTCAACCCTGGAAAAATCAGAGACTGCCAACAGGCCTCGCCAAACACGACCCACGGCCAGTTCACCTGCCTCCATTGTCGCCAGACCTTAACCACCACCCCGGACTCCAACCCAGCTGACGCCAGCCCCGGCGACACCCTAAGATGCATCCTCCTCAACGTGCACTCTGTGCACAAATACGGCCTGGAAACTTGAACCTACTCAACTCTCTCTTGCCCGACATAGCCTTTTTCACGGAGACCTGGACCTACGCCTCCTCCGCCCCCGACATCAACACCGTCATCCTGGACGGATACAAGATCCAGAGGAAGGACCGCCCCAACCACCCGGGAGTGGGCCTCAACATCGCCCACAAGAGCACCCTCCTCCTCACCACCTCCTGCGGAACATTCCCCTCCACTGAACACCTGCACTTCCAGATCCAGACCAGCCGCAACTCCACACTCCGAGGAACCCTCGTCTACAGATCCCCCGGCCCCCGGACACACCAGCCAGCCCACCATCTCCACCTGGACGCCAGTCACAGCTGAAGACACCACCTCGACCATGAAAGGCATCCACTCGGGGGCCACCACTGACCCCTGCTTTCCTCACATCTACCACAGAGCCACGGCCACCATCGCACCCGAACTACAACACACCATCAACACCACCTTCAAAACAGGCACCTACCCAGACGACTGGAAGCGCACAGAAGTCAGGCACATGCTCAAAAAGCCCACAGCTGACCCCACCAACCTCAAGAACTACCGGCCCATCTTGCTCCTCCCCTTTGCGGCCAAAGTTGCAGAGTAAACAGTCAACAGGGAACTGACACGATTCATTGAAGACAACGCCATCCTCGACCCGTCCCAATCCGGATTCTGAAGCAACCACAGCACCGAGACCGCCCTACTTGTCGGCACAGACGACATCCGCACCCTCTTGGAACAAGGCCACTCCGCATTACTCATCCTCTCCTATCCCACGTGAAACACCTGCGGAGTCCCACAGGGGTCATCTCTGAGCCCGACCCTCTGATACTAGCTCTCTGAGCCCGACCGCCCCCTGGTGAGGGGGGTCATCTACATGGCCCCCCTCACCACCATCGTCCGACAACACGGCCTCAACATCGTATCCAAACTGGATGACACCCAGCTCATCCTCTCACTCACCAAAGACCCCACCACCGCCAGACTCAACTTCCAGAAAGGAATGCAAGACGTCGCTGTCTGGATGACCAACAGCTGCCTGAAGCTCAATGCCGAGAAGACAGAAGTCCTCGTCCTTGGAACCACCCCTTCAGCATGGGACAACACCTGGTGGCCAACCGCCCTCGGAAGCCCACCTACCCCCTCGGACCACACCACACACCTGTGCATCGTACTCGACTCATCCGTCACCATGAACCGACAGGTCTAGGCCGTCACCTCCAGCTGCTTCAACACCCTCTGCATCCTCAGCAAGTCCTTCTAATGGATCCCCCTGGAGTCAAGGGAGACAGTCACCCATGCACTCATCACCAGCAGACTGGACTATGAAAACACACTCTACACCGGCATTTACAAGTCCATACTCCGCACACTCCAGACATTACAGTACACCACCGCCAGACTCATCCTCAGCATCCCCCGGCACAAACACCTCAACCAACACCTACGAAGAATCCACTGGCTCCCCGTGGAGAGAAGAGTCACCTTCAAAATCCTCACTCATGCCTACAAATGCCTACACATCAACAGCCCCAAATGCCTCAATGACAGTATCAACTTCCACATCCCCAAAAGATACCTCCGATCTTCCAACCTCGCACTGGTCAGAACCCCACGCATCCACAGAGCCAGAGCAGGCGGAAGATCCTTCTCCCACATTGCAGCCAAGACCTGGAATGAGCTACCAGCAATCATCAGACGCACCCCCTCCCTGTACGCCTTCAGGAAGACCCTCAAGACCTGGCTCCTCGGCTAACAGATCTGTGGACACACCCCCCCTCAGCGCCTTGAGACCCTCACGGGTGAGTAGCGCGCTTACAATTCCCCTGATTGACTGATTGGTTGAGTCATCATCATGTGAAGATTGTTCCTTTCTGCACTGCTTGAGGCAGTGGGGCAACGCTCTTCCGCCATAGTGGTGGAGCCGCCACTGGGGGTGCGTCATCTACGTGTGATAGTCCTGAGCGACTCACCCACCGGACCTCCTGCGCTACACGTCCCACCTTCTCCTTACCTGGACATTGACAGCGTGGCGCAATCCACTGCACTCTTTCCAAATCTGTGACTCAGCCAGCAGGAGCCTCAGCCAGGTGTGATTTCACTAGGCTGGGTACAGCAGTCGCTGCCTAGTCCGCTGGTGGACCTCCCGATGCAGTTGATGCAGCAGGGCCCCCTTAGGCGTGAAGTTGCAGCGCTCACGCCACACAAGTTCGACGTAGCACAAGGGCCTCACCCTCCACAGCGTACGGCCAGGCCAAGATCATCCTGACTGTGATGCAGAGAGGCGCCGCACAGCGTTGGTAATCCCCTCCGTGCACCGTGGTGTAGTGGTGGATCAAAGTATGCGATGCAGACCTCCCTACGTTGGTGCGCAGGAGCGCCTCTGCCATTCACAGCTCCAAGCAGCTCATGGCGGTCTTCTCAAACAGGTCGGCAACGTGTCTTCATGCGACCTGCCAGACTTCACCACCAGGTACGGGCGATCGCCACCCATCAATGTCTACCGCCATGGCTCAGCTACTCCACAGCTCCTCTGCATCACACTCCAGGCTCCAGACACAGGTCCAGCGAGGCATCCAGGTTCCAGATGCAGGTCCAGCGAGGCATCCAGGCTCCAGACGCTGGTCCAGCTAGGCATCCAGGCTCCAGACGCAGGTCCAGCCAGGCATCCAGGCTCCAGACGCAGGTCCAGCCAGGCATCCAGGCTCCAGACGCAGGTCCAGCGAGGCATCCAGGCTCAACACACAGGTCCAGCGAGGCATCCAGACTCCAGACGCAGGTCCAGCGAGGCATCCAGGCTCCAGACGCAGGTCCAGCGAGGCATCCAGGCTCCAGATGCAGGTCCAGCGAGGCATCCAGGCTCAAGACGCAGGTTCAGCGAGGCATCCAGGCTCTCATCCTGGTCATCCTGGTTGTTGGCTGGCTTGCAGGGGTTGTTGATGTGTGCTGCACTTGGCCCTGGCTGCTCCATTCTGCATGTTGTTGTTTTTAATGCCTGTTTCCTATTAGGGGGTCACTGATGGGCTATTTATTGCATTAGAGGCAAGAAAACTCACGTTGGGCTGACTAACGTGAGTTTTTTGGCGCTAATGGGCCTATCGCTGGTTTTCGCACGCTAATGCTGGTTTCCCTATCGCCATCACGCTGATGTTAGCGGCAGTTTTCACCGCCGTTCCCTGGAAATATCACCATGTAGCGATGGCTTGGTAATATGCCGTTAACATGGGGATAATTTTCAGGGTTAGACGGTGATAAAAATACTGCTGCTAACTGGCCTCAGCGATAACTATCGCCAGGGCTTGAGAATTTGCCCCAGAGTATGTTTGTATATGTTGTTGACACACTCACTACAAGATTTAAACACATACTTTTGATTAGTATTTAAAGAGTGAAAAAGAAAATAATTATAACTGAGAAAAGTTTGCTGTGTACTTATTTGTAGAGGGACACTTTGACTTGTCCACACAGCTAGTTATATGTAAGTGCTGTTACAATAAATTACTTGATAATAAAATGCCTTCATGAGATATGCATAACAAGTTAGTACTGGTTACCGTTCCAGAACCACTGCAAGGTTTAAATGTTTATGAGTGAATTCTTATTCAAAGTATACTTCCATTTCAGGCTATAGTCTTTATGGAGCCAAAGACATGCAAGGTACCACCAATAGAGCAGCAGAAAGGTCTAAAAGGTAGAGTAGTGTACTGGATTACTAGTGTCTTCTCAAAATGTTCAGCAGGATGCTCAAGAATTTTTAATGGAAATGCTAGGACTATTGCAGGAAGAGGGTGTGAATATCAATGAATTATCTGGTTTAAGTTATACATGGAATCATAATTATCAACATTGTGAATTCACCTCTAGCACTGAAATTAATTTGGAACAATTCCTCTACTTGACGTTACCAGACTGTAAAGCTGTGGCCTTTGAAAATGTAACCAAAAACTCTGATCAAGATATGACCTCTCCAAACTGCAGATTAGAACTTAGGTGTACATTGTTAGCACAAACATATGGCAAATATGTCATAGTCATGCTACAATGATTCCAAGTGGATGGTACTAAATTAGAAACTGAAATTACAAACTTTGTAGCTGGACAAATTTCCATTTCAAAAAGATGTTTCACAACTATAGCAAACATATTTCATGAAGGAGTTGATATAACCTCTACACATTATATTAAAGATGTCAATGAGGATGGACAGATTGCAATGACATAGAAATGGCATTCAAATAAAGAATAACTAAAATGTTAACAAACTTAAATCTGCTATTTCTAGAACCGAAGTTCTAAGCACAATTTAGGATAACAAAATGTGATTCTGTGTTACAATGTATATGAATTATTAGTTTCTGAGACATTACTCGGCCTAATAGGGGTATTTTCTACAGCAAGTTATGAGAAAGTCTCTTTTTAACTGGAGGAAAGGAATTTATAAAACATTATAGGACTACATTCTGTTACTACAAATAGAAACTAAATGGAATTGCTATAATACTTGCAGCCTTAATTTGCATCTAAGAAGTCTCTCCTTAACTTCACCATTGTATCTTGTTTTTGTTGCCTAATGTTCAAAATGCAATCCTAAGATATTTTCCTTTGTTTACATTTTTTTCACAGTGCTTGAACTACTGCAATAAAAAAAGAATACAAATTAATAAGTTTGGTTTTTCATATTCCACAAAATTACATCCACTTATTGCTCCCAGGCTGTTACAATGGTGTTATAGTACATGCAGAAGGTAGTAAAATGCTAAAGGTGACATTTCATTGCATCTTCTCTCCACTTAAGCTGGAAATGTTGTTGTCAGGCCAGGGGCTGGAGGTTGGAGGCTGATGATCCCTCTCCTTTTTTTCCTCTGTGGAATTTTAAGTTGCTTTTTTGGTATATGTTCAAGTGGTACAACATGGTTGTTGTACCATATGAATATTTTTTTGCTGTGCCCCAAGATAATGACTTGTCACATATGCTACACTTCACCAATTTAGCTGTAAAACTTTGTAAACCAATGAAATTTCTTTGTTTGGTAGTTATGTTGTATTCATGAGTTCCGATGTTGAAAGTTATTTTTTAAAACTGTTGTTTTTTTACAAATGTGTTGTTAAAATAAAGTTAAACTAATCTGTTACTAAAAATCTAGACTCAAACTTTGTGTAAAATATATCTATTTATCTGTTTAACATTTTCTCATTTTTACTCGTGACTACTGACGTCATTGCGACCTCCAGTGTTGTTGTGAAGAGGGTAAATTAATTTATGATGTTATTTTTTTGATGAATGAATACAGAGGGGAAAGTAAATTAGTATCTTACTAAACAGCTACACGGAAACTTTATCTAAAATATGTCTATATATGTGTTTTACACTTTCTGAAAAACATGCAGTATTCACAGTCTATCCTTGGATTTGTGACACCATTGTTAAAATCAAAAACATATTGAAATAAGATGATTAATGTACTTTTTAAATGAATAGATGACAAAAACAACAAGTGGTGCACCATTAAAATGTAATGTTCAATATCTAAATATAAAAGAAAATACAGGGATGTTTAATAGAATTTTAAAAAAATTTGAAATTCACTGAAAAATGCAAAGATCACAGAGACGTTATAGTTAGGAATTAGCATTTAAAAAGCCTTAGAAATTCACTGAAAAAAACAAACGTTACAGTGTAAATATAGTTAGGCTGATATTTCACTCATACAAAACCAGAGACATTCAGAAGTTATAGTTAGCTCAGCTAACTATAACTTATGCCTCTGCAATGCACTGCTTATGACCTTACACAATGCATCACTCATGACATGGTCAGTGACATCACTGATGGCATCACAGATGACATTTCAAATGGCATCACTGACGACATCACTCATGACATCTGAAATGACATTACTGATGACATCATCCAGAGAAACACTGACACAACCATTTATATCCCCATACAACATGTCCAACACCCACTCCCACACAATCGCTAACAAACTTATTCTCAGAACCCATGCAAACACATCATCTCTCATCCATACAACCAGTAACAAATCAACTCACCCATTGAGCCACTAACAGAGCCACTAACTCACATACAGACAATCAGGTACCTACTCACTTACCAATACAGCCAGTCACAGATTCAGTCATAGACATAGACACATTTACACACCCACTCATACACCCATACAGCAATAACACAGTAAATGAGTTCATCATACACCTACTCACACACCTATTCAGTCACCCATGCAGTCAGTCACACAGCCACTACCTCACCCATACAATTACTCACACAGCCACTCAGTTACTTATACATATACTAATGCATATACTCACTCACCTATATAGTGACAGAGAGAACCACACACTTTTACATACATCTTTCACACTCACTCACTCACCCATACAACCACTCAAATACCCATTTTCTCACACATACAACCACTCATACACCCACCCACTCACTCACCCATACACCCACTTACACACCCACTGATGCACCAAAGAAGTCACTAAAGTACCCTGTCACTCATCAATACACTAACTCAGTCAACTATACAGATACTCACACAGCCACTCACTTACTCATACATGCAATGACACACCCACTCGCTTATCTATACAAATCTCAAACTCCCACTATCTCATGTATACAGACTCTTATATACTCAGTCACTCTTCTATACACCACTTACATACCCATCCACTTACCCATTCAGGTACTTCCACAGTGAGTTACCTTAGTATATATGTTAACACTCAGTACATTTTTGAAAACCCTCACAATAACTGGATGATGTCATCAGTGGTGTCATTTTAGATGTCATGAGTGATGTCATCAGTGATGCCATCAGTGATGTCAATGACCATGTCATGAGTGGTGTAATATGTGAGGTCATAAGCAGGGCATTGCAGGGGCGGGAGTTATAATCAGTTCAGCTAACTATAACTGCTGAATTTATCTGGTTTTGTACGAGTGAAATGTCAGCCTAACTATAACAACCCTGCGACCTTTCTTTTTGTCAGTGAATTTCTAATGTTTTTTCATTTCTATTTTCTAACTATAAAGTCTCTGTAACCTTTGGTTTTTATAGGGAATATATGTATATATATATATATAGAGAGAGATATAATTCAGAGGATACATATATATGAGACCCAGTTGAGGGTGGTTGCCAAAACCCATTGGTTGTGGTCGTTGTGTTAATTGTTGTTATGCCAAAGGAATATGCTGCGTTCACTAAAAAGAAAAAATGGGGAAATAAAGAAAATTACATTTTTTGAAGAATCTTGGATGCCGTCTGTTCGTTGTGCTGCTGCTACATGGGTAGTCCATGAAGGAGAAGTGCTTTTAGTGGATGTATTTCTATATCTATATCTATATCTATATCTAAATATATATATGTATCACTGTTACTCGTGATGCATCTGCTGCCAGCGGAACAAAAACGAGTGCAGACCTCCAGTAGTGCAAATATTTTATTTTGTTTCAGTCTTCTGCCATTGCCATAACGCGTTTCGGCCGTACAAGCGGCCTTGATCACAAGACAGCGCCCAGCAGGTCTGCCCGCAAATTTAAAGTGCCAGTGCTAATTTATTCATGGAAATAAACAAACTACTCGGATCATTCCACAAGTATCCACTTGAATACTTTCAATTCATATTGAATAACATTTTCAATATCTATTACACTCTTAACATGTAAAATATTCATCATTGTAGAAATATAAATATTAAAAAACTTATAATCCAATGCTATACAACATCAGAATAACGGCTTAAATGCATATTGACCCGTCTTGTAATTTTCATGAATTACAATATTACGTGAAAATAATTTTTTACACAAACTTAAAGTGCCCCCTTAAACGTGAAAATAAACTTATTACAACAAGTCCTTATCAACAAAATTAAATTAATAAAGTAAAAATAATTAAATATATAACAAATCCCGAGTCCCTCTGCTCAATATGCCTCATATTATTCATCCATTAATAGTAGAAGTAAGGCTTATATTGGGCCTTTACTAAATAAGAACATTCCACTACTGTGCATCAATCTTTCATGGCATTAATGCCTTTTGTGCACTTCAGTGGATCATTCAAGATCTATATCACCTTGTTATAATGAATATATAAAGTGACATTGTGCAAAAGTGCTTCGGAATAAAGTGACTTGTGCCAATAAAATTTTACTATAGAGAAATTAGAGGTTCAAATTTTTACAGATGTACAATCAATCACAGTACAACATTGGATCCATTATAGCCAGGAGGGGATCTCAAAGTAAATAGATCAGATTTTTTGAAGTTTGCTAAAAAGTGACCCAAACAACAATAACAATGAAAAAGTATCATAAAAACCCTGTTTAAAATGACCAAGAATAAAACACTACAATAAAACCACACCATGTCTAAAACCACTCCTTAAAAAGCAAGGCTAGTTCTAAAACAACGGTTAGTTCAACTGCTGTCTCATAACCAGGGATAATAGAGAGAAAACCTTTTATGAATCTCACTGTGAAGTTTTCAATAAAAATAATGATAACAATTTCATTGCTTTAAATTCACATTAAAAGAGGTTGACCAATCTGTTGTTATATGCCATAGAAACAAACATATTGATCATAGAAAAGTATGAAGATCTTCTGTAATGTTGAGCCCGCCCGGAGACTTGGAGTCAAACTCCAATATGTAACTGGTCTCCAAGCGTCTCAGTTTTGCTTCTCTATCACCCCCTCTTTTCATAATGGGGATGGCTTCAATGGCATAATAACGCAAATACTTAGGGTTGCTATCATGTACACTTTGAAAATGCCTCGCTACTGGGTAATTCTGGTCCTTATTGATTATTGCCCTAATGTGTTGCAATATGCGTTTATGGACTGCCAATTTGGTGCTGCCTATATATCTCAAGTTACAGTCACATTCCAAGACATACACACAATATTCTGTCTTACATGTTAGATGTTGCTTGATTTCCTTGACTGTTTCAGAAAAGGCAGTTGTGTATGTTTTGACATTAATTCCAAATTGGCATGCCTTACATGATAGACATTTAAAAAAACCTTTCCTTATAGTCAACCACATATCTTTACGGCTACTCTCCTGACAATTTTGGACTAACATATTCCCCATACTCATAGATTTTCTAAAAGTAATCGAGGGATTGGAGGGCATCAGGTCACCTATCACAGGATCATTCTGGATAAAGTGCCAATTGTGTCTTATGATGCTCCTCAGTTGTTGCTCCTGTTTAGAGTAGGTTAAGATAAGTCTTACAGGTTGTATGTTCTGTTCTACAGTCATCTGCGATGATTTAGACTTATAGACGAGGAGATCCCCCCTCGGCCTCGCTTGAGATTTTCTCATAGCGGCATCCACTACTTCAGTGCTGTAGCCCCTGGCTAGAAATCTGGCACGGCTTTCCATTTGCTTCATCCTCGCATCCTCAGGATTACTACAGATGCAACGGATGCAAAGCATCTCCCCGTAGGGAATGCTCCTAATTAAATGTGCAGGATGTGCACTCGACGCATGTAAAAGAGTATTCCCTGCCGTCGGTTTTCTAAAAAGGGTGGTGATTAAGACATTATTTTCTACTAAAATTTGAACATCCAAAAAAGTCACTGAGTGCCTGCTGATGGTAAAAGTGAATTTAAGATTAAAATCATTTTGATTAATCTCATCTATAAATTTTAGGGCACTTTCTTCACTTCCTCGCCACACAATAAAAAGATCGTCAATAAAACGCATCCAAGAGACAATGTTAGTGGTGTATACTTGTTCATATTTACGCATGAGGACCAGTTCCTCCCACCAGCCCATAAACAAACAGGCATAACTGGGGGAGAAACTGGCCCCCATAGCTACACCCTGAGTTTGTTGGTAAAACTGGCCATTGAAAAGGAATAGATTGTTTTCCAACCTAAAAATCAACATATCTAACAACATACGTGTGTGTTGTGCATACATCATAGGTCTTGTGCTAAGAAAGTACTCCACAGCTCTCAGGCCATCTTGCTTTCTAATGCAGGTATAAAGAGAACATAAATCTAGTGTTACAAGCAATAGATTGGAGTCCCATGGCATATCATTAATCTTATTTAAAAAGTCACTCGTGTCCTGGATATATGATTTTAACTGTTTCATATGAACCTGCAGAAAATAGTCAATGTACCTAGAGAGATTTTCCAGTGGCCCATCACACGCTGCAATGATCGGCCTACCTGGCGGGTTCTCCATGTTCTTATGGACTTTTGGTATAAAATATATATATGGCACCAACGGATGTTCTTTTTGATAAATTTATATTCATCCCAACTCAAAAGTCCTAAACTCTTCCAGGCCAACAAATTCTTAGACAGGGAGTCCTGAGTGTTCTTGTATTTCAGTGGAGTACTTTTTCTATAGCATTGTGGATCACTTAATTGACTGTATGCTTCCTTCAGATAGTCTTTCAAAGGCCAAAGGACGATATTGCCGCCCTTATCAGAGGTTCGAATCACCACATCCTCTTTCTGTAGTTTTAAAATCAATTGATTGTATTTTCTCTCTCTGTTGGTATATGCTTTTTTCGATCTATTGGTGGTATGAGTTAATTTCTTGATCTGACTTACGACTTGATCACTGAAAGCATCAAGACCATCACGTGCTGCCAAGGGGACAAATTTTGATTTCATTTTGAATGGAGTCTCCGGCCTGGCTTGACCACACAGAAAAGGGATATTTTGGCTGTTAGATTGTTCCCCACTTTCCAATTGACACAGATCTTGGTATAAATCAATATCTGAGACCAATAGCCCCGGAAAATCATTATTCAATGGGTTTTTGGTGGTTGTGGCCATTTTGTCAGGTGACGACCGTTGTAAATGGAATTTTTTAAGTTTTAATTTTTGTATAAATTGTTACACATCAGCTCTTGTTCTGGTGTACTGGAAGTTTGACTCGGGGCAGAAGGATAGTCCCAGGGAGAGTAGCTGGGTCTCTGCTGCTGACAGGTTAATTTTGGCAAGGTTTACAATTGTATTCGCCTCTTGTTTTTCAGATTCTCCGTCAGAGCTTTGCTGTTCTCCGTTTAGATCGACTAGATTCGCCTGGCTCGGCCCCGGCCCCGCTTCATGGGCTCTCCATTTCCTACGGGCCTGGCGTCTCTCCCTTCTCCTTTGGGATTTTGTTTTGTGACCATTCCTTGTTTGCGTGGTCGTAGTGTATCCCTTCTGCCCTGCTTTAAAATGCCCAATTCTTCCCCCAATGTCAGCCTGATTCCTTGTTCTGCATTTTTTCTGCCACCTTCATTATCTGATTCACTCTCGGGTACTGAACTTGTCTCCGACTGTGAAGATAATTCAACACGCTGTTTATTTACTCCATTATCCCCCTGCATCCGTTTATTTGCTGTTGCTGCCCTCAGTGAATCATATCGACGTGCAAAAGTAAAGATTTGGCCATTAGTATAATCATCACGGTCTCTTTTAAATTTGTACGCCTTACGTGTCTTGATTTTTTCTTCCTCCTTTGCCAATCTATTTATCATTTCTTCCCTCATTTTATGTCCTGATCAGGAGTCGCCTTCTTGCTGTTTAATATTCTCCTCAAGGGCTTCAATCTTTATTTGTAGATCCGCCCTATCAATTTCAGCGTACTTCACCAGTATCTGAACCAGTCTTCTAGATGATTCGAGGTTACATTCACCCCTCTCCGCCATCATCAGGGGGTTAGGCGCCTCATAACTAGGGGCAATCATAATACGCAGACCCCTAGGGATTCTCCCCACATTGAGATATCTTTTCAATGAGCGCGCCTCCCACCATTTGGAATGTTCCTGGCGTTTGTACTTCTCCAGCAATTTGAAGTTCTCTTTAAGACCATTGATTCTGGCATTAGAGACTTCTGATCCCTCTGTGTTGGCTTCAATTTGATTCTCTATAGAATCTGAAAACATTTCCGCTGCGGCAAGCTCGCGGTTCCTGAGCGCGTCGGCAGACATCTAACTTGATTTTGTTTAATATAATGGCTCCTTAAATCAACCCCAATGGCAATGCAGAGAGATACCCTAACACCGTCCAAGGTTATAAGGAGACAAGCACACCTCCCAACCCTTACAGCACTTAGATTTACGGAGTACCTTTGAGATCTTAAGCGTTCAGTGTCCGGAAACTGCACCCGTCTTGTACCTGCTCAGCCAAGCGATATCCCCTGACGAGCGACAGCTTCTTTACTTTGCGCTGCCTCATATCTCCGTTTCCACTGCTCACCAATTTTTTCCGTGCTGCAACTGGGGAGCTCCGTCCGTTTCACTTCAAACTCTCTTGCATGCCCCAGGGGTCCCCGCCGAAGCACTGCCACGAGCCCGCGGCACTGCAAGCAGGAAACCTTGACGGGGCAGACGGACTGCCTGCTACAGAGCCTTCTTCCTGGGAGGGGGTCTGCCAACCGGTAACAGTCCAATGCCGGTAAATATCACTGTTACTCGTGATGCATCTGCTGCCAGCGGAACAAAAACGAGTGCAGACCTCCAGTAGTGCAAATATTTTATTTTGTTTCAGTCTTCTGCCATTGCCATAACGCATTTCGGCCGTACAAGCGGCCTTGATCACAAGACAGCGCCCAGCAGGTCTGCCCGCAAATTTAAAGTGCCAGTGCTAATTTATTCATGGAAATAAACAAACTACTCGGATCATTCCACAAGTATCCACTTGAATACTTTCAATTCATATTGAATAACATTTTCAATATCTATTACACTCTTAACATGTAAAATATTCATCATTGTAGAAATATAAATATTAAAAAACTTATAATCCAATGCTATACAACATCAGAATAACGGCTTAAATGCATATTGACCCGTCTTGTAATTTTCATGAATTACAATATTACGTGAAAATAATTTTTTACACAAACTTAAAGTGCCCCCTTAAATGTGAAAATAAACTTATTACAACAAGTCCTTATCAACAAAATTAAATTAATAAAGTAAAAAATAAATAAATATATAACAAATCCCGAGTCCCTCTGCTCAATATGCCTCATATTATTCATCCATTAATAGTAGAAGTAAGGCTTATATTGGGCCTTTACTAAATAAGAACATTCCACTACTGTGCATCAATCTTTCATGGCGGGAGTTATAATCAGTTCAGCTAACTATAACTGCTGAATTTATCTGGTTTTGTACGAGTGAAATGTCAGCCTAACTATAACAACCCTGCGACCTTTGTTTTTGTCAGTGAATTTCTAATGTTTTTTAATTTCTATTTTCTAACTATAAAGTCTCTGTAACCTTTGGTTTTTATAGGGAATATATATATATATAGAGAGAGAGATATAATTCAGAGGATACATATATATGAGACCCAGTTGAGGGTGGTTGCCAAAACCCATTGGTTGTGGTTGTTGTTTTAATTGTTGTTATGCCACAGGAATATGCTGCGTTCACTAAAAAGAAAAATGGGGAAATAAAGAAAATTAATTTTTTGAAGAATCTTGGATGCCGTCTGTTTGTTGTGCTGCTGCTACATGGGTAGTCCATGAAGGAGAAGTGCTTTTAGTGGATGTATTTCTATATCTATATCTATATCTATATATATATATGTATATATATATATATTCACTGATAAAAACACATGTTTCAGGGACGTGATAGTTAGTTGGACATTTCACTCATATAAAACCAGAGAAATTCGGCGATTATACTTAGTTGAGCTAACTATAACTCGCGCCCCCGCAATGTACTGCTGATGACATCACATATTACATCACTCATGACATGGTCAGTGACATCACTGATGACATCACTGATGACATCTCAAATGACATCACTGATGACATCATCAAGTGACTGTGTGTTTTTGTAAAGTTTAAATATGTTTTATATATATATAGGCCAAGGTGTATTGAAGAATGAGTTGGTGTATGACTGTCTGAATGGATGATTTAGTAGGTGCGTGACTGACTGTATAAGTGAGTGATTAAACGTGTCTTACTGAATGCATGGGTTAGTAACTAAACTGTGTGAATGTCTGTATCAGTCTGCCTATTGGTGTGTAAGCGGCTGCATGGGTTGGTGAGTAGCTACATGAGTGTCTATATGGGTTCTTGATTGGTTGTCTGAGTATCTGTATGGGTGCCTGCATGTCTGGGTGGGTGGATGGGTGGGGTGTGTGTGACTCCCTGCGTGGATGTCTGAGTGGGTGATTCACTGGGTGTATGGGTTCAAGAGTGCATCTGTGAGGGGCTGTATGAGTGGGTGAGTGTGTGTATGGCTGTGTTGGTGAGTGAATGGATGTCTCAGTGGTACATGTGTGAGTAACTACATATGTGAAAGGCAGTATATGTGAGTGTTGGAGTATATAAATGACTATATGTGAGAGTAAGTGATTGTGAGAGTGGCTGTGTGGATGCGTGTGTGCTTGTGTCAGTGATTGTATAAGAGAGTAAGTATGTGTTAGTATCTATATGAATAAGTGAGGTGGTGTGTGTATAACTGTATAGGTGAGTAAATGGGACTGTGATTGATTCTTTGCCTGACTGACTAGCTGTGTGAATAACTCTATGGGTGAGAGGCAGTGTGTGAGTGTCTGTATGGGTGTATGAGTGCATAAGATAGTGGCTATAATGATGAGTGACTGCATGTATGAGTGACTGTATGGGTGAGTGAATGGATGTGTGTGTAGACCTAGGAATCAGCGAGTGAGTATGTAGTAATTGGTAATGGTGTGTCTATGGTTTCGAGAATGGTAGTCTGTATTTTAGAGTGGGTGCATCAAAGGTTATATTATGGTGTGAGGAGGTGCATCAGATTATCACACGGATGATGTCATCAGTGATGTAATCAGTGATGTCATTTGAGATGTCATCAGTGATGTCACCAGTGATGTCACTGACCATGTCATGAGTGATGTAATATGTGATGTCATCAGCAGTGCATTGCGGGGGCACATTCAAAGTGGTTGCAAGAGCAAGATAGTTTTTTTTAGATTTTTTGATTAGGAAATAATTTCAATCAACACCGATTCATTTTGTTAGAAGTATTTTAAGGTGTAGTCACTCTATCCATGAGAGTGAGTGCGAAAGACAGCCAACACGTGTTTCACCCCTTTACATGGCCATCCGGCCTGGGGCTTCCTCAGGGCGTGAGTAATAGTAATTAGAAATTTGTCTGTATTGAAGGGTCCTTTGGTTATCTTGTCACAATAACGGGAATAATGCCAGCTCATACGAAGCTTAATGATTTTGAGTTATAGTTAGCTCAATTAACTATAACGGCTGAATTTCTCTGGTTTTGTACGAGTGAAATGTCCAACTAACTATAACGTCCCTGAAACCTGTGTTTTTTTCAGTGAATTTCAAAGGTATTTTAAATGCCAATTTCTAACTATAACGTCCCTGAAACCTATGGTTTTTTCTGTGAATTTCAAAGGTTTTTTTAAATGATAATTTCTAACTATAATGTCCCTGAAAGCTATGGATTTGTCAGGGAATTTCAAAGGTTTTTTAAATGCTAATTTCTAACTATGCCTACATAGGTAGGACATGTGCAGAAAGAGGAAGAAAGGTGCAGAAAGAAGCAAGAGAAATGCAGATAGAGGCAACAGAAGTCCAGAAAGAGGTATAAAGGTGCAGAAAGAAGCAAGAGATGTGCAGAAAGAACCAACAGAGGTGCAGAAAGAGGCCTACTTTGACTGTACCTTACAAAAGACTCATAAAAAGTACCCTAATCACTAATCCTTCTCCGAAGATGTCTTAAACCTCACTTTTCTCTTGAAGGTTCACTATTAATCGACTGCTTAGAATGTTAGGTCTACCAAATATAAAACAGCAATCCTAAGCAAATCACTGTTGTAAGTCTGACCAAGTTTGTGAAGGAATGCATGCGTGTCTATGCTTTTACCTAGTGACATGTTAAATGAAAATAAACATACAAACACTTGAATACCTGTGTTTCAAACAGCATACTCTGTAAATTTGTGTAAAAAAAGGTGTATGCATTTCTTTCTGCTCACCATACAGGGCACATGGGTATTTAATAGTATATTTGAGGGGCTCTATTACACATATATACATAAGACATGTCTGCCTCTGCAACCGAATGACAGAGCAGAACTGAGAAGATTTGACCATCTAAAAGAGAAGCTACCCACTTTTTAAGCTACCATCTTCAAATGCATAACACATGTGAGAATACATGTGCAAGTAGGCATATACCTCAGTCCCGAGAGCACGCAGACCTTTAAACTTGAAAGCTTGCACTTCCCATTTAAATATAGAAACAGGCAAGAGAAGTACAGAAAGGAGCAAGAGAATTGCAAAAAAAACAAGAGAGGTGAAGAAAGAGTAAGAAATGTGCAGAAAGAGGCAAGAGAAGTGTAGAAAGAGGCAAGAGAAGTGAAGAAAGAGGCAGGAGAGGAGCAGAAAGAGGCAAGAGAGGAGCAGAAAGAGGTAAGTGAGGTGCAGACAGAGGCAAGAGAAGTGCAGAAAGAGGCAAGAGAAGTGCAGAAAGAGGCGAGAGGTACAGAAAGAAGTGACAGAGATGCAGAAGGAGACAAGAGAACTGCAGAAAGAGGCAAGAGAGTTACAGAAACAGGCAAGAGAGGTACAGAAAAAGGGAACAGGGGTGCAGAAAGAGGTAAGAGAGGTGCAGAAAGAGGGAAGAAGGGTGCAGAAATAGGCGAGAGGGGTGCAGAAAGAAGCAACAGAAGTGCAGAAAGAGGCAACTGAAATGCAGAGAGAGGCAACAGAGGTGCAGACAGAGGCAAGAGAGGTACAGAAAGAGGGAAGAGGAGTGCAGAAAGAGGCAATAGGGGTACAGAAACAAGCAAGAGCAGTGCAGAAAGTACCAACAGAGGTGCTGAAGGAGGCAAGAGGGGTGCCGAAAGAGGCAAGAGGGGTGCCAACATTTTCAAGAGAGGTGCAGAAAGAAGCAAGAGCAGTGCAGAAAGAACCAACAGAGGTGCAGAAACAGACAAGAGGGATGCATAAATAGGCAAGAGAAATTCAGAAAGAAGCAACAGAGGTGCAGAAGGAGTCAAGAGAACTGAAGAAAGAGGCAAGAGAGTTGCAGAAAGAGGCAAGAGAGGTGCACAAAGAGGGAAGAATGGTGCAGAAAGAGGCAAGAGGGGTGCAGAAAGAAGCGAGAGAGGTGTAGAAAGAAGCAAGAGAAGTGCAGAAAGAGGCAAGAGAGTTACATAAACAGGCAAAAGAGGTGCAGAAACATGGAACAGGGGTGCCGACAGAGGCAAGAGAGGTGCAGAAAGAACCAACAGAGGTGTGGTAGAAAAGCTAACGGCTATATCAAATAAAACAACTTCAGGGAGTAGTCAACTCCTTTGTGACAACATAGCAACCGCTTTCAGGAATAAAGTCTATGATATATATAATAATTTCTCCGCTATTCCCAATACATCAAACAAAGTTTCACCTACCACCAAGATAGAAGAGAATGGTGTTTTTAGGTTTTCGCAGGTGCCGAGTGAGCTTGTGGAAAAACTTATTCAGGAAACAAAATCAGGCTCTCCGTTAGATCCCTGCCCCCCTGTAGTACTAAAAAGCATAGCAAAGGAGGTGAGTCCTTTATTGACAAACATTTTTAATAATATGTTTTTATCAGGCACATTCCCGGCCATCTGGAAAGATGCAGCCATTCTTCCTTTGATACAGAAAGCAAACCTGGATATAACCATTACAAGCAACTATCGTCCAATTGCTAGGCTACCTTTCCCGGCAAAAATAGTTGAGAAAATAATGAACAATCAACTAACAGTTCATTCATGAAAAGGAATTACTTGACCCCTCTCAATTTGGTTTCCGCTCAGGGCACAGCACAGAAACAGCACTTATCAAGGCCACCGAGGAGATCAGGGCAGCAATGGACCAAGGGGGTGCGGCTGTTCTGATTCTCCTCGATTTGTCAGCTGCCTTCGATACTGTGCACCATGATGCACTGCTCCAGCGTTTGGAAAAATTAGGGGTAAAGAATCTAGCCCTATCTTTAATAGCATCATTTCTAAAAATAGGAAACAAACTGTGACCTTAGATCAGTTTCAAGCTGCTCCGTACGTACTCCCGTGCGGGGTTCCTCAAGGTTCATCTTTGAGCCCATCTTTGTTCAACATTTATGTGTCTGAACTGGCTCCCTTGGTTCAACATTTCGGCTTTGATTTGACATCATATGCCGATGACACTCAGATTGTGGTAGAGGTGCATAAAAACCGAGTCTCGCCTGCCACACAATTTCAGAATTGTATGAGGGAAATTAGTCATTGGATAGGAAGGCACTGCCTCAAACTAAACTCGGATAAAACCGAGGTGGTTATTTTTGGCAATCTCCAACCTATGTGGGACGACGTATGGTGGCCGGCGGAAATCAGAGAACTTCCAAAGCCAGTAGAAAAGGCTAAAAACCTTGGGGTGTTGATTGACAACAAACTTACATATTCCCAGCAAACCAATGCAACAGTCTCAGCTGCATTCTACTTGATAAGAAAATTGAAGAAGATAACACCTTACATTCCCCTAAATCTTAGGAGGACGGTGGTAACAATGTTAGTGTTATCAAAACTAGATTACTGTAACGGCCTCTACCCTGGGTTACAGAAACAACACCTGAAAAATTACAAATGGTACAGAATGCCGCTGCTAGGCTCTTGCTGAATTTACCAAAATATCAATCCATCTCGGAAGCCATTTGGAAACTTCATTGGTTACCAGTGGCACAACGCATTAAGTTTAAAGTACTTTGCCTGGCCTATAAGGCACTGAACAATACTGGACCAGCATCACTAAAAATGTCTTTTCCTGGTACCTTCCTGGTAGATGTCTAAGGTCTACTAATGCCAGGTTGATGCTGGTACCAAGAATTCGAACAGTGAACTGGGGAGGTCGAAGCATAAGCTACTGTACAGCCAAACTCTGGAACACTCTTCCAGCAAGTACAAGAGCGGCCAATTCCCTCACCTCCTTCAGAAAAAATCTGAAAACTTGGTTGTTTAATTAACTTCATCTTAAACTCTTTTCTTCTCTTTGTCAAGGCTATATCAAGGTCCAGCGCCAAGACACCTTCGGGTATTCGTGCGCTTTAGAAATCACGCTAACATAACATAACAGAAAGAGGCATGAGGGGTGCAGAAATGTGCAAGAGAGTAGCATACAGAAGCAAGAGTAGTGCAGAAAGAACCAACAGAGGTGCAGAAAGAGGCAAAAGGGGTGCAAGAAGAGGCAAGAGAAGTGCAGAAAAAAGCAAATGAGGTGCAGAAAGAGGCAAGAGGGGTGCAGAAAGAGGGAAGAGAGGAGCAGAAAGAGGCAAGAGAGGCACACACAGAGGCACATGGGGTGCAGAAATTTGCAAGAGAGGTGCAGAAAGAAGCATGAGAGCTGCAGAAAGAACCAACAGAGGTGCAGAAGGAGGTAAGAGGGGTGCAGAAAGAGGCAAGAGAAGTGTAGAAAGAAGCAACAGAGGTGCAGAAGGAGACAAGACAACTGCAGAAAGAGGCAAGAGAATTGCAGAAACAGGCAAGAGAGGTGCAGAAAAAGGGAACAAGGGTGCAGATAGAGGCAGGAGAGGTGCAGAAAGAGGGAAGAAGGGTGCAGAAAGAGGCAAGAGGAGTGCAGAAAGAAGCAAGAGAAGTGCAGAAATAAGCAACATAAGTGCAGAAAGAGGCAAGAGGGGTGCAGAAAGAGGCAAGAGAAGTGCAGAAAGAAGCAACAGAGGTGAAAAAAGAGGCAAGACAGGTGCAGAAAGAGGGAAGAGGTGTGCAGAAAGAGGCAAGAGGGATGCAGAAAGAAGCAAGAGAGGTGCAGAAACAAGCAATAGAAGTGCAGAAAGAAGCAGCAGAGGTGCAGAAATAAGGAACACAGGTGCAGAAAGAGGCAAGAGGGGTGCGGGAAGAGGGGTGTGAAAGAGGCACGAGGGGTGCAGAAAGAAGCAAGAGAGGTGCAGAAAGAAGCAACAGAGGTGCAGAAAGAGGGAAGAGGGGTGGAGAGAGAGAGAAGAGAGGTACAGAAAGAAGCAACAGAGGTGCAGAAAGAGGGGAGAGGGGTGGAGAAAGAGGCAAGAGGGGTGCAGAAAGAAGCAAGAGAGTTGCAGAAAGTAACTAAAGAAGTGCATATAAAAGGAACAGAGGTGTAGAAAGAGGCAAGAGGAGTGCAGAAAGAGAAGAGGTGTACAGAAAGAGGCACAAGGGGTGCAGAAAGAAACAAGAGAGGTACAGAAAGACGCAAGATAAGTGCAGAAAGAAGCAACAGAGATGCAGAAAGAGGGAAGAGCGGTGGAGAAAGAGGCAAGAGAAGTGCAGAAAGAAGCAACACACATGCAGAAAGGGGAAAGAGGGATGAATAAAGAGGCAAGAGGGGTGGAGAAAGAAGCAAGAGAGGTACAGAAAGAAACACAAGAAGTGAAGAAAGAAGGAACAGAGGTGCAGAAAGAGGCAGGAGGGGTGCAGAAAGAGGGAAGAGGGGTGTAGAAAGAGGCAAGAGAGGTGCAGAAAGAGGCAAGAGGGGTACACAAAGAAGCAAGTGAGGTGCAGAAAGAGTCAACAGAGGTGCAGAAAGAGGCAAAAGAGGTGCAGAAAGTAGAAGAGATGTGCAGAAAGAGGCAAGAGAAGTGCAGAAAAAGAAAGAAAGGTACAGAAAAAAGCAACAGAAATTCAGAAAGAAGCAAGAGTGGCTTGCACACCATTAGTACCAATTTAACACCCACATTTAGCAATAAGCAATAGGTGACCATTCTAGGTTTACAAAGGACCTACCACCAATCTGTAACACTTGTCGCTGCATTTAACGCATGGTAACGTTTGAGCCGTTTGTGCTAGAACAATGCTTTTTTTGTTCAAATCTGCAGATTAGGCAGCAGATGATGGATTATGTGGCTAATGCGGAAAATGTATAATTGTGCGATTGTCGCTGCAGCCAAACAGTCACATAAATCCAGTGGCCCTGCTCATACCTCTGACTAGGTCCAGAAGTGCTCCTCAGTGATTCCTTCTTTTTTTGTCTCATTGAGTTCATAGTTTAGCTTATATGCAAACGAGGAAGACTAAACCTGAGGTTACCACTCCACAACACAGACTGCCATACCACATAATTACTCTCCATAACACATAATCTCAATCTACATAATTCCTATACTACATACTTTCTATCCACATAATTTCACTGCACAACATACCACATAATTCCACTACACACAACGTACATCCACTCCACTCCAAAAAACATTAGTAAAAAACTTTTACATTTACATTTACAATGCCAATAGCTATAACTCTCGCAAATGCGAAACTTATTACATTGCAAATGCTTCTTTAACTAGTAGTCGTGTTTGCAGAGGGGTGGAGAAAGGGTGCTGGGCCTCCGACCAGCGCTCAGGAATTCCACTGTGTAAGACTTACAGGAGGTACCAGGAGGGCTTCTTGGCCCCCAAAGTCCCTCAGGAGTAAAGTGGACTTCACCCCCAACCCGTAGTGTGCCAGGAGGCATGTTTGTAGAGTGGTGGAGAAAGGGGGGCGTGGCCTCCGAAGACCTCTTAGCAATCCCACAGTGTGAGGTAACAGGAGGGGTAGTCAGCCCCCAAGGACATCTTTGGGGGCCAACTACCCATCCTATTATCTCCAGTAAGTCCCCACAACAGAATTGCTAAATTCTCATAGCAAGCGACGCCCCCTTTGCCCACCACTCTGCAAACGCGCCTCCTGGCACACTCTTGGTTGGGGGATGAAGTCCCCTTCGCTTGTGTGGGTCCTTAGGGGCAACTAGCCTACTTGTTACCTCCAGTAAGACCCACACAGTGGGATTACTGTGAGGTAGACACAGGCCATGCCCCCTTTCTCCACCACTCTGCAAACGTGCCTCTTGGCGAACTGCTGTTGGGGTGATTAGGTCCTCTTGTGTCCTGAGGACCTCAGGACAAAAGTGGAACTCATCCCCCGAGCAGCAGTGCGCCAGGAGGCGCGTTTGCAGAGTGGTGTAAAAAGGGGGCGTGGCCTTGGACCACTCTCAGAAATCCAGTTGTATGGGGCTTACTAGAGAATACAGGAGGCTAGTTGGCCCCCAGGGACCATCAGGAGGAAAGGGGGCTTCATCTCCCAACCAAGAGCGCATGGCCTCGGACCACCTCTCAGCAATACCACTGTGTGGGCATTACTGGAGGAACCCGGTGGTCTAGTTGGCCCCTAAGGACCTTTAGGATTGAAGGGGACTTAATCCCCCAATTTATAACGTACCAGGAGGCGCTTTTGCACAGTGGTGTAGGGAGGGGGCTTTTTTTACATTTGTTTTTGGGAAGGGGGCTGTATAGCCCCCCTTCCCTTAATTATTTTTGGGTCCTGGAGACCCCATCCCCCAGGGCCTAAGCATTTTTATTGTAAATGGGAAGGGGGCCGCATGGCCCCCCTTCCCTGGGCCACTATTGGCCCCGGGGACCCCATCCGCCAGAGCCTAGCCTCGTTTTTTTATTTTTAAATTTTCCCGAAAGGGGGGCCATGTGGCCTCCCTCCCCTGGGCTGCTTCTGGCCCCAGGGTCCCCATCCCCTGGAGCCAGCCCTCAACGTTGGGGACCGTGGGGGAGCCCCAATGCCCCCACTGTCCCCGCCAGCTCCCCGCCTCCTGCGGGAGCCGGCAATGATTTTGGACAAGGGGAGCTGCTAACATGCAGCTCCCCTTGTCCAAAAGCAATACTGCTTTGCTTCATGGAAGCGAGAGCAGGTTTCCTGCTCTTGCTTCCATGAAGCAAAGCAGAAGTTTGCAATGACAGGGCGGGTGCCGTGCTCCCGCCCTGTCATTGCAAACTGCAATGTACTGGGGTGGGCACCCCAGGACATTGCCGGAGCTGGCCTTGGGGGGTGGCGGTCCCCAGGGCCATGGAGGGCTCCAGGAGAGGGGCCATGCAGCCCCCCTCCCTTTGAGTACAAAGCCCTGGGAGGTGGTGGTCCCCTGGGGCGGGGGTCAGCAATAGACCCCATACTTCAATAATTAGTGCCCCGCTAATTAGTGCCTCAGGGAGGTGGTGGTCCCTGGGGCTTGGTGGGGCCTGGGAGGCCCCCCTCATTAATGAAGAAAGCCCCGGGGAGGTGGTGATCCCCGGGGCTTGGGGGGCCAGTGAGGCCCCCCGCCCATAATTAATGAAAGCCCCGGGGAGGTGGTGGACCCTGGGGCTTGGGGGGACCCACGAGGCCCCCCATTAATGAAGAAAGCCCCGGGGCTTGGGGACCCTGTGCCCCCCATGCATAATAAATAAAGCCCTAGGGAGGTGGCAGTCCCTTATTTCCCCCGGGACCTGGCCCCCTGGGGAAATAAGGTTTTTTTGGGGGGGGGGGTTTCAGCGTGTCCACGCACCTAGCGTGAATTCAGCTGAAAATATTTAAAAAATGCTTTTTTTTTGCCCTGAGCAGGCCTAGGGGGTCAGGGTGTTTCTACCCTGCCCCCTTTTCTTGTTTTTTATCCTTTTTTTTACTGCTTTCTTGTGACTCGGTTTTGCTGAGTCACAAGATGGCTGCCAACATTTCCTGGTTTGGTGTGTTGACAGCCAATCAAAATGAAGCTCGTGCTCGGGAGGGTTCGTGACTCCTCCTCGGCCACCAGATATCGATATTTTTATTTTTGAATTCCTCAGGAACTACTGAACAGATTTACACCATTTAAAAAAGCACAATTTCTGAACCAAGAGCTAACCTTTTGCCAAATTTGGTGCAATTCCGTTCAGCAGTTCAGGCTGTAGCTTTGTCTAAAGTTTCCTATGGAAATCATCATTAAGAAAACGCGTTTTGGGACCCCCCTTTTTTGTCTGCCCCCACTCAACGAATCACCCCGAAACTTTCAAGACAGGAGCTGACCTGAGTGAACCATTAGTTTTGAAAATTTCGCGAAGATTCGTCAAAGGGCGGCAAGTATTTTTGCAAAAGAAAAAACGCTTTTTGAATAGAAACTAGGTCCTAACTATAACTACCTACTGGCGACCGCCAGTAGGTAATATATATATATATAGATATATATATAAATTACCTACTGGCAGTCGCCAGTAGGTAGTTATAGTTAGGACCTAGTTTCCATAGGAAAAACGTTTTTTGATTTGCCAATATCTTTGGCGCCGTTTGACGAATGTTCGCGAAATTTTCCCCAAAAAAGGTTCACTCAGGTCAGGTCCTGTCTTGCAAGTTTCGGGGTGATTTTTCAAGCGGGAGCCGAGAAAAAAAGGGGGGTCCCAAAACACGTTTTCTCCATGTTAAATTCCATAGGAAACTTTAGACACAGATACAGCCCGAACTGCTGAACGGAATTACACCAAATTCGGCAAAAAGGTAACTCTTGGTTCAGAAAGCGCCCTTTTTTTAAATGGTATAAATCCATTCAGTAGTTGCTGAGAAATTAAAAAAATTAAAATATCGATATCTGAGCACCGAGGAGGGTTTGCGATCCCTCCGGAGCACGAGCTCAATTCTGATTGGCTGTCAGCACCCCAAACCAGAATGTGTTGGCAGCCATCTTGTGACTCGGTAACCTAGTCACAAGAAAACCGTGGAAAAAAGGTTAAAAAACAAGAAAAGGGGGCAATGACAGGACGGGAGCCGTGTGGCTCCCGCACTGTCATTGCAAACACTGACACTGCTTTGCTTGTTGGAAGCGAGAGCAGGAAACCTGCTCTCGCTTCCAACAAGCAAAGCAGAATTGCTTTTGGGCAAGGGGAGCTGCATGTTAGCAGGGACCGTGGGGGCATTGGGGCTCCTCCCTGGTCCCCAGCATATGTCCAGGCCCCGGGGATGGGGTCACCGGGGCCAGAAGTGGCCTAGGGAAGGGGGGCCATGTGGCCCTCCTTCCCAATAAATACATTTAAAAAAGGAGGCCATGCCCCGGGGGATGGGGTCCCGGGGCCGAAATTGGCCTCGGAAGGTAGGCCGCGCGGCCCCCTTCCCGTTTTTTTTTTAAATAGGGGTCAGGCCCTGGGGAATGGGGTCCCCAGGACCTCAAAAATACTAAAATAAGGGGGGCCACACAGTCCCCCTTCTAACAAAATATAAAAAAGAAAAGCTGGCATCTCGCCGGAGGCCCCCGCCCCTCCCTGCACCACTCTGCAAACGCGCCCCCTGGTGCATTCTAAGTTGGGGGATTAAGTCCCCTTCATTCCTGAGGGTCCCTGGGGGCCAACTAGGCCACCAGGTACCTCCAGTAAGCGGCACACAGCTGGATTGCAGAGAGGTGGTCCGAGGCCATGCCCCTTTTACACCACTCTGCAAACGCGCTCTTGGCGCACTGCTGGTGGGGCGATGAGGTCCTCTTGTGTCCTGAGGACCTCAGGACACAAGTGGACTTCACCCCTCGAGCAGCAGTGTGCCAGGAGTCACGTTTACAGAGTTATGTTATGTTAACTGATTTTTGTATAGCGCTAATCACCGGCAGGTCTCTAAGCGCTTTTGAGAGAGATGCCAGATGTCACAGATGGCTGCATGGCCGCACAGTGAGGTAGGTTAAACAGTGTCCAGGGCCTCCCTAAACAGGAACGTTTTGAGCTGTTTCCTGAAGGGGAGGAGTGCTGGTTCATTGCGCAGGTAATCGGGCAGTTGGTTTCATAGTTGTGGAAGCAAAACAGAAAAGGCTCTGCCCCCTTTAGATGCTGTGTTGCATCCTGGGGTGACCAGGCAGCAGGCATCAGAAGACCTCAAGGTGCGGCCCAGGACATAGTTCTTCAGGCGTTCCTTAATATAGGCAGAGGCTTTGCCGTAAATTGTTTTATTAGCAATGCAGAGACCCTTAAATTTTGCTCTTTGCTTGATGGGAATCCAGTGAAATTTGCACAGCAAAGGGGAGGCATGGTGACCGTCTTGGCAGCCTAAAGATCAACCTGGCTGCATCGTTCAGTACCACCTGTAGTTTATTAGTAAGTTTTTGAGGGAGGCCAATGTATAAGGCATTGCCGTAGTCTAGTCTGGAGACAATTGTGGCCAATACAATCATTTGTAGAGAGGCAGTTGAAAGGAGGGGGACAAGTTTCCGTAGCTGTCTTATGAGCCCTATGCAGGTTCCGACCACTGTGGTGACTTGGTTGGCCATGGAGAGCTCGGAGTCAATCTTTATGCCTAAGCTTTTCACGGCATGTGCTGGTGTGGGGGCGGCACCCAACTCCTGTGGCCAAAAACGGTCGCTCCAGGGGTTCTCTTTCATGGGGATGACAAGGACTTCCATTTTATCAGGGTTGATTTTTAGTGAATTGGCAGTCATCCAATTTACTGTGAATCTGATGTTGTTTTGCGCTATCTGCTGGGCATAGGTGGAATTGTCAATCCGGAGGATGAGCTGGGTGTCGTCCGCATAGTTGAAAACACGGCAGTCCATGTGGGCTAGGGCTGTCGCCAGAGGCTGTATGTAGATGTTAAATAGGAGCGGGGACAATGCGGAGCCTTGAGGGACGCCGCAGGTGAGGGTGCCTCTCTCTGATACCCGCTCCCCTAACTGGATCCTCTGGGACCGTTCTGACAGGAAGGATTCCAACCACTGGTGTGATGGCCCATGAATGCCCAGGTCCTTTATTCGATCCAGCAGCCAAGTGTGGTTGACAGTATCGAACGCCGCTGATAGGTCTAATAGAATCAGGGCGCTCGGTTTTTTATTGTCAGCCAAAATTCTAAGGTCATCAAGAACAGATAGCATCACCAGTTCCGTGCTGTGATGGGCTCTAAACCCAGCTTGTCGCGTCTGGAGTAGTTGGTGTTCCTCCAGGAAGGATGAAAGTGACTTGAGAACGTGTTGTTCTACCACTTTCGCCAAGAAGGGGAGCTGGAAAATGGGCCTATAGTTTTTGAGACAAGCGGCATCTGCTCCAGGTTTTTTTAGCCGGGGGGGGGGTAACTCTGGCCTCCTTCAAGTTGGAAGGTAGGTGGCCAGTCTCCAAGGAGTTGTTCAGTAAGGCGAGGAGCTGCTTTTCCAGCCCAGGAAGAGCCATTCAGAAAATCCTCAGTGGGCAAGGATCTGCAGGATTACCCGACTTAATGCGATTCATCAATTGGGTCAGTGACGTAGGGCCTGATTCACAGAACTAACTTAAGACAAAATCCTAAACTTACTTCCATTTTGGTATTCACAGAAGGCACTTACTCATTTTGGTATTCACAGAAGGCACTTACTATTTTGGTATTCACAGAAGGCATTTACTCATCAATGAGTAAGTCCCTTCTGTGAATACCAAATGAGTAAGTTACTCAAAATGAGTAAGTTACTCATTTTGGTATTCACAGAAGGCACTTACTTATCAATGAGTAAGTGCCTTCTGTGAATACCAAATGAGTAAGTTACTCAACATGAGTAAGTTACTCAAAATGAGTAAGTTACTCATTTTGGTATTCATAGAAGGCACTTACTCATCAATGAGTAAGTGCCTTCTGTGAATACCAAAATGAGTAAGTGCCTTATGTGAATACCAAAATGAGTAAGTGCCTTCTGTGAATACCAAAATGGTAGTAAGTTTAGGATTTTGTCTTAAGTTAGTTCTGTGAATCGGGCCCGTAGAGTCCAGTTTAGGGAAGGTGGTAAGTTGCTTGCAGGGCAGAGGGGGGCCGGAATCTGGACTAGGGAGCTTTGCTTAATAGGGGTATTATCAATCTCGGAGAGGATGTCCCTGACCTTTGAAGGAAGTAGGTCTGGAATGTGTTGCAGTCCAAGGGTGCGGCTGCGGATTTCACCTCAGACTTTTGACTGAGTTCTTTCAGTATTCTGAAAGTCTCTTTCTGCTTGTTAGGCGCGTCTGTGATTCTCGCCTCTTAGTATTCAGCTTTCCTGACAGTGATAGACTTTTATACGAGCTCAGTAAGGTTTTATAGGTTGCCAGCTCCGCTGGGTCGTAGGCCTTCCGACACCGCCTCTCGGCGTGGCGGAGGCTTTGCTTCAATTCCCTCAGGGTCTCATTAAACCAGGGGGCCCCTTTCCCTTTGTCTCTCACTCTATTTCTTCGCTTCGGTGCCAATTTGTCTATGGCTCTGCGTAGGGTGTAAGTCAGGGCTTCGCTCTCCTGGTCGAGATTCCCTGATTTGAATTTAGGGGGGGGAGCCTTAGTAGGGTGTCTACTAGGTTATCAGCTTCAATTTTTTTCCAGCTTCAGACCTTTCTCCATTCTGGGGGTGGTTGCGACAGTTGGCTGTCTATTGGGACCCAGCAGCTAATTAGCGCGTGGTCCGACCATGCACAGGGGCTGATGGCTATCAGACTGGCCCATGGTTGCGAGGTCCAGATAAGATCCAGGATGTGTCCTTTTGAGTGGGTAGGGCCATCCACCAGTTGGTGGAGTCCCATCGCGCACATTCCTGTCTCAAACTGGCTAGCAAGCGACTCTTTCGGAGCTTTATCCCATTGATAGTTAAAGTCGCCAACCACTAGAAGTCATTTGTACCGTGAACAGAGGTCAGTAATAATCTCCGCAAAAAGATCGTTAAAGCTGGGGGTTGACCGTGGGGGGTGGTATGCAACCAAAAGTAGAAGGCAGGATGAATTAAATGAGATTTTGACCCCTAATATGTCTGCATTATCAATGCTCTCTGCCACAATTTTGGTGACCATTATCCGCCTGTTAAAGAGAATGGCCACTCCCCCTCCCCGCGTCATTTCTTGTCTGTTATGCCAGAAAGCGTTGAAGTTCCTCAGGAGGGCAGCAATGATGTCTGGGACTGAAGTGTCACTCAACCAGGTTTCGGTGAGTGCTAGGATGTCTATATCTCCATCCTGGAGGAGTGAAAAGACTTCCAGGTGGTGCTTCTGTAAGGAGCGCGTATTAAGGACTGCCACCTTCAAGACTGGGGGGTTGCTAGGTGTGGTGTTGTAATGGGGCTCTGGGCACGGGGTGATAGGACTTCCTATGACGTTGCTTCTCAGCAGGTTTTCAGCTCTCAGCTTCTCTGCTACCTTTTTGCTAAGGGTGTGACTACCTGAGGCTATTGTCTGCAATTCTGTCCCTGTGTAAGTCCGAATTTGACCAGGGGTTCTGCCCTCTGGCACCGGTCGGACGCAGACGAGCTTGCCTTAGGCGCTCCTTCGGCGCGCCAGCGGTGCACCCGCTGCACGCGTCCGCTCCAGCGTGGCTTTTTAGCTACTCCCCTTCCGCCCACCAACCAATCAGCTCTGCGTGGCAGCAGCTGTTCCCCCCCTGGGCACTAGAACGCATTTGGCAGAGCAGAAGTGCGGAGACCTAGGAAGGCAGTATCAGCGGGGAACAGGTAGCGTGAGTGCACATCAATTATTCAAGTTTTAAAAGGTTCAATTCAAATTTTAAAAGGCAGTTTCTGAGTCAATTATAAGGGTGCCGTACAATTTTAAAAAGTAGTTTCCGATTCCTGATACCACACAGAAATTTTAGCAGCAGAATAACATTTTAAAAACCAGTTCAATAAAGCTTAAACAGTAATTTCAGAGACAAAACTGTTAGCATGCCATAGAGACCGCCTTCTGAGCTATGGCGTGTCTCTCTCTCTTGCTCAGTGTCCGCTCCAACGTGGCGTTTTAGCTACTCCCCTTCCGCCCACCAACCAATCAGCTCTGCGTGGCAGCAGCTGTTCCCCCTGGGCACTAGACCGCATTTGGCAGAGCGGAAGTGCGGATACCTAGGAAGGCAGTATCGGCGGGGAGCAGGTAGCGCGAGTGCACATCAATTATTCAAGTTTTAAAAGGTGCAATTCAAATTTTAAAAGGCAGTTTCTGAGTCAATTATAAGGGTGCCGTACAATTTTAAAAAGTAGTTTCCGATTCCTGATACCACACAGAAATTTTTGCAGCAGAATAACATTTTAAAAACCAGTTCAATAAAGCTTAAACAGTAATTTCAGAGACCAAACTGTTAGCATGCCATAGAGACCGCTTTCTGTGCTATGGTGTGTCTCTCTCTCTCGCTGCGCATCCGCTCCAGCGTGGCTTTTTAGCTACTCCCCTTCCGCCCACCAACCAATCAGCTCTGCGTGGCAGCAGCTGTTCCCCCCTGGGCACTAGACCGCGTTTGGCAGAGCGGAAGTGTGGAGACCTAGGAAGGCAGTATCGGCGGGGAGCAGGTAGCGTGAGTGCACTTCAATTATTCAAGTTTTAAAAGGTGCAATTCAAATTTTAAAAGGCAGTTTCTGAGTCAATTATAAGGGTGCCGTACAATTTTAAAAAGTAGTTTCCGATTCCTGATACCACACAGAAATTTTTAGCAGCAGAATAACATTTTAAAAACCAGTTCAATAAAGCTTAAACAGTAATTTCAGAGACCAAACTGTTAGCATGCAATAGAGACCGCCTTCTGAGCTATGGCGTGTCTCTCTCTCTCACTACGCATCCGCTCCAGCATGGCTTTTTAGCTACTCCCCTTCTGCCCACCAACCAATCAGCTCTGCGTGGCAGCAGCTGTTCCCCCCCTGGGCACAAGACCGCGTTTGGCAGAGCGGAAGTGCGGAGACCTAGGACGGCAGTGTCAGCGGGGAGCAGGTAGCGTGAGTGCACATCAATTATTCAAGTTTTAAAAGGTGCAATTCAAATTTTAAAAGGCAGTTTCTGAGTCAATTATAAGGGTGCTGTACAATTTTAAAAAGTAGTTTCCGATTCCTGATCCCACACAGAAATTTTAGCAGCAGAATAACATTTTAAAAACCAGTTCAATAAAGCTTAAACAGTAATTTCAGAGACCAAACTGTTAGCATGCCATAGAGACCGCCTTCTGAGCTATGGTTTGTCTCTCTCTCTCGCTGCGCGTCCGCTCCAGCGTGGCTGTTTAGCTACTCCCCATCCGCCCACCAACCAATCAGCTCTGCGTGGCAGCAGCTGTTCCCCCCTGGGCACTAGACCGCGTTTGGCAGAGCAGAAGTGTGGAGACCTAGAAAGGCAGTATCGGTGGGGAGCAGGTAGCACGAGTGCACATCAATTATTCAAGTTTTAAAAGGTGCAATTCAAATTTTAAAAGGAAGTTTCTGAGTCAATTATAAGGGTGCTGTACAATTTTAAAAAGTACTTTCCGATTCCTGATACCACACAGAAATTTTAGCAGCAGAATAACATTTTAAAAACCAGTTAAATAAAGCTTAAACAGTAATTTCAGAGACGAAAATGTTAGCATGCCGTAGAGACTGCCTTCTGAGCTATGGCGTGTCTCTCTCTCTCGCTGAGCGCCCACTCCAACGTGGCTTTTTAGCTACTCCCCTTCCGCCCACCAACCAATCAGCTCTGCGTGGCAGCAGCTGTTCCCCCCTGGGCACTAGACCGCATTTGGCAGAGCGGAAGTGCGGATACCTAGGAAGGCAGTATCGGCGGGGAGCAGGTATCGCGAGTGCACATCAATTATTCAAGTTTTAAAAGGTGCAATTCAAATTTTAAAAGACAGTTTCTGAGTCAATTATAAGGGTGCAGTACAATTTTAAAAAGTAGTTTCCGATTCCTGATACCACACAGAAATTTTAGCAGCAGAACAACATTTTAAAAACCAGTTCAATAAAGCTTAAACAGTAATTTCAGAGACCAAACTGTTCGCATGACATAGAGGCCTCCTTCTGAGCTATGGCGTGTCTCTCTCTCTCGCTGTGCGTCTGCTCCAGCGTGGCTTTTTAGCTACTCCCCTTCTGCCCACCAACCAATAAGCTCTGCGTGGCAGCAGCTGTTCCCCTCCTGGGCACTAGACTGCGTTTGGCAGAGCGGAAGTGTGGAGACCTAGGAAGGCAGTATCGGCGGGGAGCAGGTAGCGCGAGTGCACATCAATTATTCAAGTTTTAAAAGGTGCAATTCAAATTTTAAAAGGCAGTTTCTGAGTCAATTATAAGGGTGCCGTACAATTTTAAAAAGTAGTTTCCGATTCCTGATACCACACAGAAATTTTAGCAGCAGAATAACATTTTAAAAACCAGTTCAATAAAGCTTAAACAGTAATTTCAGAGACCAAACTGTTAGCATGCCATAGAGACCGCCTTCTGAGCTATGGTTTGTCTCTCTCTCTCGCTGCGCGTCCGCTCCAGCGTGGCTGTTTAGCTACTCCCCTTCTGCCCACCAACCAATCAGCTCTGCGTGGCAGCAGCTGTTCCCCCCTGGGCACTAGACCGCGTTTGGCAGAGCGGAAGTGTGGAGACCTAGAAAGGCAGTATCGGCGGGGAGCAGGTAGCACGAGTGCACATCAATTATTCAAGTTTTAAAAGGTGCAATTCAAATTTTAAAAGGCAGTTTCTGAGTCAATTATAAGGGTGCTGTACTATTTTAAAAAGTAGTTTCCGATTCCTGATACCACACAGAAATTTTAGCAGCAGAATAACATTTTAAAAACCAGTTCAATAAAGCTTAAACAGTAATTTCAGAGACGAAAATGTTAGCATGCCATAGAGACCGCCTTCTGAGCTATGGCGTGTCTCTCTCTCGCTGCGCGTCCGCTCCTGCGTGGCTTTTTAGCTACTCCCTTCCGCCCACCAACCAATCAGCTCTGCGTGGCAGCAGCTGTTCCCCCGCTGGGCACTAGACCACGTTTGGCAGAGGAGAAGTGAGGAGACATAGGACGGCAGTGTCAGCGGGGAGCAGGTAGCGTGAGTGCACATCCATTATTCAAGTTTTAAAAGGTGCAATTCAAATTTTAAAAGGCAGTTTCTGAGTCAATTATAAGGGTGCCGTACAATTTTAAAAAGTAGTTTCCGATTCCTGACACCACACAGAAATTTTAGCAGCAGAATAACATTTTAAAAACCAGTTCAATAAAGCTTAAACAGTAATTTCAGAGACGAAAATGTTAGCATGCCGTAGAGACCGCCTTCTGAGCTATGGCGTGTCTCTCTCTCTCGCTGAGCGCCCGCTCCAACGTGGCTTTTTAGCTACTCCCCTTCCGCCCACCAACCAATCAGCTCTGCGTGGCAGCAGCTGTTCCCCCGCTGGGCACTAGACCACGTTTGGCAGAGCAGAAGTGCGGAGACATAGGATGGCAGTGTCAGCGGGGAGCAGGTAGCGTGAGTGCACATCCATTATTCAAGTTTTAAAAGGTGCAATTCAAATTTTAAAAGGCAGTTTCTGAGTCAATTATAAGGGTGCCGTACAATTTTAAAAAGTAGTTTCTGATTCCTGACACCATACAGAAATTTTAGCAGCAGAATAACATTTTAAAAACCAGTTCAATAAAGCTTAAACAGTAATTTCAGAGACCAAACTGTTCGCATGACATAGAGACCGCCTTCTGAGCTATGGCGTGTCTCTCTCTCGCTGTGCGTCTGCTCCAGCGTGGCTTTAGCTACTCCCCTTCTGCCCACCAACCAATCAGCTCTGCGTGGCAGCAGCTGTTCCCCTCCTGGGCACTAGACTGCGTTTGGCAGAGCGGAAATGCGGAGACCTAGGACGGCAGTATCAGCGGGGAGCAGGTAGCGTGAGTGCACATCAATTATTCAAGTTTTAAAAGGTGCAATTCAAATTTTAAAAGGCAATTTCTGAGTCAATTATAAGGGTGCCGTACAATTTTAAAAAGTAGTTTCCGATTCCTGATACCACACAGAAATTTTAGCAGCAGAATAACATTTTAATAACCAGTTCAATAAAGCTTAAACAGTAATTTCAGAGACGAAACTGTTAGCATGCCATAGAGACCGCCTTCTGAGCTATGGCGTGTCTCTCTCTCTCGCTGCGTGTCCGCTCCAGCGTGGCTTTTTAGCTACTCCCCTTCCGCCCACCAACCAATCAGCTCTGCGTGGCAGCAGCTGTTCCCCCCCTGGGCACTAGACCGCATTTGGCAGAGCGGAAGTGCGGATACCTAGGAAGGCAGTATCGGCGGGGAGCAGGTAGCGCGAGTGCACATCAATTATTCAAGTTTTAAAAGGTGCAATTCAAATTTTAAAAGGCAGTTTCTGAGTCAATTATAAGGGTGCCGTACAATTTTAAAAAGTAGTTTCCGATTCCTGATACCACACAGAAATTTTAGCAGCAGAATAACATTTAAAAAACCAGTTTAATAAAACTTAAACAGTAATTTCAGAGACCAAACTGTTAGCATGCCATAGAGACTGCCTTCTGAGCTATGGCGTGTCTCTCTCTCTCGCTGCGAGTCCGCTCCAGCGTGGCTTTTTAGCTACTCCCCTTCCGCCCTACAACCAATCAGCTCTGCGTGGCAGCAGCTGTTCCTTCCCTGGGCACTAGACCGCGTTTGGCAGAGCGGAAGTGCGGAGACCTAGGAAGGCAGTATCGGCGGGAGCAGGTAGCGCGCGTACACATCAATTATTCAAGTTTTAAAAGGTGCAATTCAAATTTTAAAAGGCAATTTCTGAGTCAATTATAAGGGTGCCGTACAATTTTAAAAAGTAGTTTCCGATTCCTGATACCACACAGAAATTTTAGCAGCAGAATAACATTTTAAAAACCAGTTCAATAAACCTTAAACAGTAAGTTCAGAGACCAAACTGTTAGCATGCCATAGAGACCACCTTCTGAGCTATGGCGTGTTTTTCTCTCTGTGAGAGTGGTGTAAAAAGGGGGCGTGGCCTCGGACCTCTCTCAGCAATCCAGCTGTGTGGTGCTTACTGGAGAAACATGGTGGGCTAGTTGGCCCCCAGGGACCCTCATGAGGAAACGGGACTTCATCCCCCAACCAAGTGCGCGCCAGGAGGCAGGCAACTTAGTGGGTACCCTGCTCAGTATCCCTCCTAAAAATTATATAAAAGGCAACCTCGACTAGGAGAGCGAGGCCCTCACTGACATCTTAAGAGAGGCCATAGATCAGGTGGCACCCGCTCGGAGAGAAAGAGTCAGGAACAAAGGTAAAGGGGCCTCTTGGTTTAATGAGGACTTGAGGGGAAGGAAGCAAGCCCTTTGCCAAACTGAGAGGCTTTAGCGCAAATCTTATGACCCAGCTGCGCTCACAAACTATAAAATTACGCTAGCCACTTATAAAAAAGCTATCATGGCCAGGAAGGTGAAATACTATGAGGCAAGAATCACAGTTGCCACAAATAAACAGAAAGAAACCTTCAGCATCCTGAAAGAACTCAGATTTGCCAATATCTTTGGCGCCGTTTGACGAATGTTCGCGAAATTTTCCCCAAAAAAAGGTTCACTCAGGTCAGGTCCTGTCTTGCAAGTTTCGGGGTGATTTTTCAAGCGGGAGCCGAGAAAAAAAGGGGGGTCCCAAAACACGTTTTCTCCATGTTAAATTCCATAGGAAACTTTAGACACAGATACAGCCCGAACTGCTGAACGGAATTACACCAAATTCGGCAAAAAGGTAACTCTTGGTTCAGAAAGCGCCCTTTTTTTAAATGGTATAAATCCATTCAGTAGTTGCAGAGAAATTAAAAAAATTAAAATATCGATATCTGAGCACCGAGGAGGGTTTGCGATCCCTCCGGAGCACGAGCTCAATTCTGATTGGCTGTCAGCACTCCAAACCAGAATGTGTTGGCAGCCATCTTGTGACTCGGTAACCTAGTCACAAGAAAACCATGGAAAAAAGGTTAAAAAACAAGAAAAGGGGGCAATGACAGGACGGGAGCCGTGTGGCTCCCGCACTGTCATTGCAAACACTGACACTGCTTTGCTTGTTGGAAGCGAGAGCAGGAAACCTGCTCTCGCTTCCAACATGCAAAGCAGAATTGCTTTTGGGCAAGGGGAGCTGCATGTTAGCAGGGACCGTGGGGGCATTGGGGCTCCTCCCCAGCATATGTCCAGGCCCCGGGGATGGGGTCACCGGGGCCAGAAGTGGCCTAGGGAAGGGGGGCCATGTGGCCCTCCTTCCCAATAAATACATTTAAAAAAGGAGGCCATGCCCCGGGGGATGGGGTCCCGGGGCCGAAATTGGCCTCGGAAGGTAGGCCGCGCGGCCCCCTTCCCGTCTTTTTTTTTAAATAGGGGTCAGGCCCTGGGGAATGGGGTCCCCAGGACCTCAAAAATACTAAAATAAGGGGGGCCACACAGTCCCCCTTCTAACAAAATATAAAAAAGAAAAGCTGGCATCTCGCCGGAGGCCCCGCCCCTCCCTGCACCACTCTGCAAACGCGCCCCCTGGTGCATTCTAAGTTGGGGGATTAAGTCCCCTTCATTCCTGAGGGTCCCTGGGGGCCAACTAGGCCACCAGGTACCTCCAGTAAGCGGCACACAGCTGGATTGCAGAGAGGTGGTCCGAGGCCATGCCCCTTTTTACACCACTCTGCAAACGCGCCTCTTGGCGCACTGCTGGTGGGGCGATGAGGTCCTCTTGTGTCCTGAGGACCTCAGGACACAAGTGGACTTCACCCCTCGAGCAGCAGTGTGTCAGGAGTCACGTTTGCAGAGTTATGTTATGTTAACTGATTTTTGTATAGCGCTAATCACCGGCAGGTCTCTAAGCGCTTTTGAGAGAGATGCCAGATGTCACAGATGGCTGCATGGCCGCACAGTGAGGTAGGTTAAACAGTGTCCAGGGCCTCCCTAAACAGGAATGTTTTGAGCTGTTTCCTGAAGGGGAGGAGTGCCGGTTCATTGCGCAGGTAATCGGGCAGTTGGTTTCATAGTTGTGGAAGCAAAACAGAAAAGGCTCTGCCCCCTTTAGATGCTGTGTTGCATCCTGGGGTGACCAGGCAGCAGGCATCAGAAGACCTCAAGGTGCGGCCCAGGACATAGTTCTTCAGGCGTTCCTTAATATAGGCAGGGGCTTTGCCGTAGATTGTTTTATGGGCAATGCAGAGACCCTTAAATTTTGCTCTTTGCTTGATGGGAATCCAGTGAAATTTGCACAGCAAAGGGGAGGCATGGTACCGTCTTGGCAGCCTAAAGATCAACCTGGCTGCATCGTTCAGTACCACCTGTAGTTTATTAGTAAGTTTTTGAGGGAGGCCAATGTATAAGGCATTGCCGTAGTCTAGTCTGGAGACAATTGTGGCCAATACAATCATTTGTAGAGAGGCAGTTGAAAGGAGGGGGACAAGTTTCTTATGAGCCCTATGCAGGTTCCGACCACTGTGGTGACTTGGTTGGCCATTGAGAGCTCGGAGTCAATCTTTATGCCTAAGCTTTTCACGGCGTGTGCTGGTGTGGGGGCGGCACCCAACTCCTGTGGCCAAAAACGGTCACTCCAGGGGTTCTCTTTCATGGGGATGACAAGGACTTCCATTTTATCAGGGTTGATTTTTAGTGAATTGGCAGTCATCCAATTTACTGTGAATCTGATGTTGTTTTGCGCTATCTGCTGGGCATAGGTGGAATTGTCAATCCGGAGGATGAGCTGGGTGTCGTCCGCATAGTTGAAAACACGGCAGTCCATGTGGGCTAGGGCTGTCGCCAGAGGCTGTATGTAGATGTTAAATAGGAGCGGGGACAATGCGGAGCCTTGAGGGACGCCGCAGGTGAGGGTGCCTCTCTCTGATACCCGCTCCCCTAACTGGATCCTCTGGGACCGTTCTGACAGGAAGGATTCCAATCACTGGTGTGATGGCCCATGAATGCCCAGGTCCTTTATTCGATCCAGCAGCCAAGTGTGGTTGACCGTATCGAACGCCGCTGATAGGTCTAATAGAATCAGGGCGCTCGGTTTTTTATTGTCGGCCAAAATTCTAAGGTCATCAAGAACAGATAGCATCACCAGTTCCATGCTGTGATGGGCTCTAAACCCAGCTTGTCACATCTGGAGTAGTTGGTGTTCCTCCAGGAAGGATGAAAGTGACTTGAGAATGTGTTGTTCTACCACTTTCGCCAAGATGGGGAGCTGGAAAATGGGCCTATAGTTTTTGAGACAAGCGGCATCTGCTCCAGGTTTTTTTAGCCGGGGGGGGGTAACTCTGGCCTCCTTCAAGTTGGAAGGTAGGTGGCCAGTCTCCAAGGAGTTGTTCAGTAAGGCGAGGAGCTGCTTTTCCAGCCCAGGAAGAGCCATTCAGAAAATCCTCAGTGGGCAAGGATCTGCAGGAGTACCCGACTTAATGCGATTCATCAATTGGGTCAGTGACGTAGGGCCTGATTCACAGAACTAACTTAAGACAAAATCCTAAACTTACTTCCATTTTGGTATTCACAGAAGGCACTTACTCATTTTGGTATTCACAGAAGGCACTTACTCATTTTGGTATTCACAGAAGACATTTACTCATCAATGAGTAAGTCCCTTCTGTGAATACCAAAATGAGTAAGTTACTCAAAATGAGTAAGTTACTCATTTTGGTATTCACAGAAGGCACTTACTTATCAATGAGTAAGTGCCTTCTGTGAATACCAAAATGAGTAAGTTACTCAACATGAGTAAGTTACTCAAAATGAGTAAGTTACTATTTTGGTATTCACAGAAGGCACTTACTCATCAATGAGTAAGTGCCTTCTGTGAATACCAAAATGAGTAAGTGCCTTATGTGAATACCAAAATGAGTAAGTGCCTTCTGTGAATACCAAAATGAGTAAGTGCCTTCTGTGAATACCAAAATGAGTAAGTGCCTTATGTGAATACCAAAATGAGTAAGTGCCTTCTGTGAATACCAAAATGGTAGTAAGTTTAGGATTTTGTCTTAAGTTAGTTCTGTGAATCGGGCCCGTAGAGTCCAGTTTAGGGAAGGTGGTAAGTTGCTTGCAGGGCAGAGGGGGGGCCGGAATCTGGACTAGGGAGCTTTGCTTAATAGGGGTATTATCAATCTCGGAGAGGATGTCCCTGACCTTTTGAAGGAAGTAGGTCTGGAATGTGTTGCAGTCCAAGGGTGCGGCTGCGGATTTCACCTCAGACTTTTGACTGAGTTCTTTCAGTATTCTGAAAGTCTCTTTCTGCTTGTTAGGTGCGTCTGTGATTCTCGCCTCTTAGTATTCAGCTTTCCTGACAGTGATAGACTTTTATACGAGCTCAGTAAGGTTTTATAGGTTGCCAGCTCCGCTGGGTCGTAGGCCTTCCGACACCGCCTCTCGGCGTGGCGGAGGCTTTGCTTCAATTCCCTCAGGGTCTCATTAAAACAGGGGGCCCCTTTCCCTTTGTCTCTCACTCTATTTCTTCGCTTCGGTGCCAATTTGTCTATGGCTCTGCGTAGGGTGTTAGTCAGGGCTTCGCTCTCCTGGTCGAGATTCCCTGATTTGAATTTAGGGGGGGGGAGCCTTAGTAGGGTGTCTACTAGGTTATCAGCTTCAATTTTTTTCCAGCTTCGGACCTTTCTCCATTCTGGGGGTGGTTGCGACAGTTGGCTGTCTATTGGGACCCAGCAGCTAATTAGCGCGTGGTCCGACCATGCACAGGGGCTGATGGCTATCAGACTGGCCCATGGTTGCGAGGTCCAGATAAGATCCAGGATGTGTCCTTTTGAGTGGGTAGGGCCATCCACCAGTTGGTGGAGTCCCATCGCGCACATTCCTGTCTCAAACTGGCTAGCAAGCGACTCTTTCGGAGCTTTATCCCATTGATAGTTAAAGTCGCCAACCACTAGAAGTCGTTTGTACCGTGAACAGAGGTCAGTAATAATCTCCGCAAAAAGATCGATAAAGCTGGGGGTTGACCGTGGGGGTGGTATGCAACCAAAAGTAGAAGGCAGGATGAATTAAATGAGATTTTGACCCCTAATATGTCTGCATTATCAATGCTCTCTGCCACAATTTTGGTGACCATTATCCGCCTGTTAAAGAGAATGGCCACTCCCCCTCCCCTCGTCATTTCTTGTCTGTTATGCCAGAAAGCGTTGAAGTTCCTCAGGAGGGCAGCAATGATGTCTGGGACTGAAGTGTCACTCAACCAGGTTTCGGTGAGTGCTAGGATGTCTATATCTCCATCCTGGAGGAGTGAAAAGACTTCCAGGTGGTGCTTCTGTAAGGAGCGCGTATTAAGGACTGCCACCTTCAAGACTGGGGGGTTGCTAGGTGTGGTGTTGTAATGGGGCTCTGGGCACGGGGTGATAGGACTTCCTATGACGTTGCTTCTCAGCAGGTTTTCAGCTCTCAGCTTCTCTGCTACCTTTTTGCTAAGGGTGTGACTACCTGAGGCTATTGTCTGCAATTCTGTCCCTGTGTAAGTCCGAATTTGACCAGGGGTTCTGCCCTCTGGCCCCGGTCGGACGCAGACAAGCTTGCCTTAGGCGCTCCTTCGGCGCGCCAGCGGTGCACCCGCTGCGCGCGTCCGCTCCAGCGTGGCTTTTTAGCTACTCCCCTTCCGCCCACCAACCAATCAGCTCTGCGTGGCAGCAGCTGTTCCCCCCCTGGGCACTAGAACACATTTGGCAGAGCAGAAGTGCGGAGACCTAGGAAGGCAGTATCAGCGGGGAACAGGAAGTGTGAGTGCACATCAATTATTGAAGTTTTAAAAGGTGCAATTCAAATTTTAAAAGGCAGTTTCTGAGTCAATTATAAGGGTGCCGTACAATTTTAAAAAGTAGTTTCCGATTCCTGATACCACACAGAAATTTTAGCAGCAGAATAACATTTTAAAAACCAGTTCAATAAAGCTTAAACAGTAATTTCAGAGACGAAACTGTTAGCATGCCATAGAGACCGCCTTCTGAGCTATGGCGTGTCTCTCTCTCTTGCTCAGTGTCCACTCCAACGTGGCGTTTTAGCTACTCCCCTTCCGCCCACCAACCAATCAGCTCTGCGTGGCAGCAGCTGTTCCCCCCCTGGGCACTAGACCGCGTTTGGCAGAGCGGAAGTGCGGATACCTAGGAAGGCAGTATCGGCGGGGAGCAGGTAGCGCGAGTGCACATCAATTATTCAAGTTTTAAAAGGTGCAATTCAAATTTTAAAAGGCAGTTTCTGAGTCAATTATAAGGGTGCCGTACAATTTTAAAAAGTATTTTCCAATTCCTGATACCACACAGAAATTTTTGCAGCAGAATAACATTTTAAAAACCAGTTCAATAAAGCTTAAACAGTAATTTCAGAGACCAAACTGTTAGCATGCCATAGAGACCGCCTTCTGTGCTATGGTGTGTCTCTCTCTCGCTGCGCATCCGCTCCAGCGTGGCTTTAGCTACTCCCTTCCGCCCACCAACCAATCAGCTCTGCGTGGCAGCAGCTGTTCCCCCCTGGGCACTAGACCGCGTTTGGCAGAGCGGAAGTGTGGAGACCTAGGAAGGCAGTATCGGCGGGGACCAGCTAGCGCGAGTGCACATCAATTATTCAAGTTTTAAAAGGTGCAATTCAAATTTTAAAAGGCAGTTTCTGAGTCAATTATAAGGGTGCCGTACAATTTTAAAAAGTAGTTTCCGATTCCTGATACCACACACAAATTTTAGCAGCAGAATAACATTTTAAAAACCAGTTCAATAAAGCTTAAACAGTAATTTCAGAGACCAAACTGTTAGCATGCAATAGAGACCGCCTTCTGAGCTATGGCGTGTCTCTCTCTCTCACTACGCATCCGCTCCAGCATGGCTTTTTAGCTACTCCCCTTCTGCCCACCAACCAATCAGCTCTGCCTGGCAGCAGCTGTTCCCCCCCTGGGCACTAGACCGCGTTTGGCAGAGCGGAAGTGCGGAGACCTAGGACGGCAGTATCAGCGGGGAGCAGGTAGCGTGAGTACACATCAATTATTCAAGTTTTAAAAGGTGCAATTCAAATTTTAAAAGGCAGTTTCTGAGTCAATTATAAGGGTGCTGTACAATTTTAAAAAGTAGTTTCCGATTCCTGATCCCACACAGAAATTTTAGCAGCAGAATAACATTTTAAAAACCAGTTCAATAAAGCTTAAACAGTAATTTCAGAGACCAAACTGTTAGCATGCCATAGAGACCGCCTTCTGAGCTATGGTTTGTCTCTCTCTCTCGCTGCGCGTCCGCTCCAGCGTGGCTGTTTAGCTACTCCCCTTCCGCCCACCAACCAACCAGCTCTGCGTGGCAGCAGCTGTTCCCCCCTGGGCACTAGACCGCGTTTGGCAGAGCGGAAGTGTGGAGACCTAGAAAGGCAGTATCGGTGGGGAGCAGGTAGCACGAGTGCACATCAATTATTCAAGTTTTAAAAGGTGCAATTCAAATTTAAAAAGGAAGTTTCTGAGTCAATTATAAGGGTGCTGTACAATTTTAAAAAGTACTTTCCGATTCCTGATACCACACAGAAATTTTAGCAGCAGAATAACATTTTAAAAACCAGTTCAATAAAGCTTAAACAGTAATTTCAGAGACCAAACTGTTCGCATGACATAGAGACCGCCTTCTGAGCTATGGCGTGTCTCTCTCTCTCGCTGTGCGTCTGCTCCAGCGTGGCTTTTTAGCTACTCCCCTTCTGCCCACCAACCAATCAGCTCTGCGTGGCAGCAGCTGTTCCCCTCCTGGGCACTAGACTGCGTTTGGCAGAGCGGAAGTGTGGAGACCTAGGAAGGCAGTATCGGCGGGGAGCAGGTAGCGCGAGTGCACATCAATTATTCAAGTTTTAAAAGGTGCAATTCAAATTTTAAAAGGCAGTTTCTGAGTCAATTATAAGGGTGCCGTACAATTTTAAAAAGCAGTTTCCGATTCCTGATACCACACAGACATTTTAGCAGCAGAATAAGATTTTAAAAACCAGTTCAATAAAGCTTAAACAGTAATTTCAGAGACCAAACTGTTAGCATGCCATAGAGACCGCCTTCTGAGCTATGGTTTGTCTCTCTTTCTCGCAGCGCGTCTGCTCCAGAGTGGCTGTTTAGCTACTCCCCTTCCGCCCACCAACCAATCAGCTCTGCGTGGCAGCAGCTGTTCCCCCCTGGGCACTAGACAGCGTTTGGCAGAGCGGAAGTGTGGAGACCTAGAAAGGCAGTATCGGCGGGGAGCAGGTAGCACGAGTGCACATCAATTATTCAAGTTTTAAAAGGTGCAATTCAAATTTTAAAAGGCAGTTTCTGAGTCAATTATAAGGGTGCTGTACAATTTTAAAAAGTAGTTTCCGATTCCTGATACCACACAGAACTTTTAGCAGCAGAATAACATTTTAAAAACCAGTTCAATAAAGCTTAAACAGTAATTTCAGAGACGAAAATGTTAGCATGCCATAGAGACCGCCTTCTGAGCTATGGCGTGTCTCTCTCTCTCGCTGCGTGTCCGCTCCTGCGTGGCTTTTAGCTACTCCCCTTCCGCCCACCAACCAATCAGCTCTGCGTGGCAGCAGCTGTTCCCCGCTGGGCACTAGACCACGTTTGGCAGAGCAGAAGTGAGGAGACATAGGACGGCAGTGTCAGCGGGGAGCAGGTAGCGTGAGTGCACATCCATTATTCAAGTTTTAAAAGGTGCAATTCAAATTTTAAAAGGCAGTTTCTGAGTCAATTATAAGGGTGCCGTACAATTTTAAAAAGTAGTTTCCGATTCCTGACACCACACAGAAATGTTAGCAGCAGAATAACATTTTAAAAACCAGTTCTATAAAGCTTAAACAGTAATTTCAGACGAAAATGTTAGCATGCCGTGGAGACCGCCTTCTGAGCTATGGCGTGTCTCTCTCTCTCGCTGAGCGCCCGCTCCAACGTGTCTTTTTAGCTACTCCCCTTCCGCCCACCAATCAATCAGCTCTGCGTGGCAGCAGCTGTTCCCCCCCTGGCCACTAGACCACGTTTGGCAGAGCGGAAGTGTGGAGACCTAGGAAGGCAGTATCGGCGTGGAGCAGGTAGCGCGAGTGCACATCAATTATTTAAGTTTTAAAAGGTTCACTTCAAATTTTAAAAGGCAGTTTCTGAGTCAGTTATAAGGGTGCCGTACAATTTTAAAAAGTAGTTTCCGATTCCTGATACCACACAGAAATTTTAGCAGCAGAATAACATTTAAAAAACCAGTTTAATAAAACTTAAACAGTAATTTCAGAGACCAAACTGTTAGCATGCCATAGAGACTGCCTTCTGAGCTATGGCGTGTCTCTGTCTCTTGTTGCGCGTCCGCTCCAGCGTGGCTTTTAGCTACTCCCCTTCCGCCCACCAACCAATCAGCTCTGCGTGGCAGCAGCTGTTCCTTCCTGGGCACTAGACCGCGTTTGGCAGAGCGGAAGTGCGGAGACCTAGGAAGGCAGTATCGGCGGGAGCAGGTAGCGCGCGTACACATCAATTATTCAAGTTTTAAAAGGTGCAATTCAAATTTTAAAAGGCAGTTTCTGAGTCAATTATAAGGGTGCTGTACTATTTTAAAAAGTAGTTTCCGATTCCTGATACCACACAGAAATTTTAGCAGCAGAATAACATTTTAAAAACCAGTTCAATAAAGCTTAAACAGTAATTTCAGAGACGAAAATGTTAGCATGCCATAGAGACCGCCTTCTGAGCTATGGCGTGTCTCTCTCTCTCGCTGCGCGTCCGCTCCTGCGTGGCTTTTTAGCTACTCCCCTTCCGCCCACCAACCAATCAGCTCTGCGTGGCAGCAGCTGTTCCCCCGCTGGGCACTAGACCACGTTTGGCAGAGCAGAAGTGAGGAGACATAGGACGGCAGTGTCAGCGGGGAGCAGGTAGCGTGAGTGCACATCCATTATTCAAGTTTTAAAAGGTGCAATTCAAATTTTAAAAGGCAGTTTCTGAGTCAATTATAAGGGTGCCGTACAATTTTAAAAAGTAGTTTCCGATTCCTGACACCACACAGAAATGTTAGCAGCAGAATAACATTTTAAAAACCAGTTCTATAAAGCTTAAACAGTAATTTCAGACGAAAATGTTAGCATGCCGTGGAGACCGCCTTCTGAGCTATGGCGTGTCTCTCTCTCTCGCTGAGCGCCCGCTCCAACGTGGCTTTTTAGCTACTCCCCTTCCGCCCACCAACCAATCAGCTCTGCGTGGCAGCAGCTGTTCCCCCCTGGGCACTAGACCGCGTTTGGCAGAGCGGAAGTGTGGATACCTAGGAAGGCAGTATCGGCGGGGAGCAGGTATCGCGAGTACACATCAATTATTCAAGTTTTAAAAGGTGCAATTCACATTTTAAAAGTCAGTTTCTGAGTCAATTATAAGTGTGCCGTACAATTTTAAAAAGTAGTTTCCGATTCCTGATACCACACAGAAATTTTAGCAGCAGAATAACATTTTAAAAACCAGTTCAATAAAGCTTAAACAGTAATTTCAGAGACCAAACTGTTCGCATGACATAGAGACCGCCTTCTGAGCTATGGCGTGTCTCTCTCTCTCGCTGTGCGTCTACTCCAGCGTGGCTTTTTAGCTACTCCCCTTCTGCCCACCAACCAATCAGCTCTGCGTGGCAGCAGCTGTTCCCCTCCTGGGCACTAGACTGCGTTTGGCAGAGCGGAAGTGCGGAAACCTAGGACGGCAGTATCAGCGGGGAGCAGGTAGCGTGAGTGCACATCAATTATTCAAGTTTTAAAAGGTGCAATTCAAATTTTAAAAGGCAGTTTCTGAGTCAATTATAAGGGTGCCGTACAATTTTAAAAAGTAGTTTCCGATTCCTGATACCACACAGAAATTTTAGCAGCAGAATAACATTTTAAAAACCAGTTCAATAAAGCTTAAACAGTAATTTCAGAGACGAAACTGTTAGCATGCCATAGAGACCGCCTTCTGAGCTATGGCGTGTCTCTCTCTCTCGCTGCGTGTCCGCTCCAGCGTGGCTTTTTAGCTACTCCCCTTCCGCCCACCAATCAATCAGCTCTGCGTGGCAGCAGCTGTTCCCCCCCTGGCCACTAGACCCCATTTGGCAGAGCGGAAGTGTGGAGACCTAGGAAGGCAGTATCGGCGGGGAGCAGGTAGCGCGAGTGCACATCAATTATTTAAGTTTTAAAAGGTTCACTTCAAATTTTAAAAGGCAGTTTCTGAGTCAGTTATAAGGGTGCCGTACAATTTTAAAAAGTAGTTTCCGATTCCTGATACCACACAGAAATTATAGCAGCAGAATAACATTTAAAAAACCAGTTTAATAAAACTTAAACAGTAATTTCAGAGACCAAACTGTTAGCATGCCATAGAGACTGCCTTCTGAGCTATGGCGTGTCTCTGTCTCTCGCTGCGCGTCCGCTCCAGCGTGGCTTTTTAGCTACTCCCCTTCCGCCCACCAACCAATCAGCTCTGCGTGGCAGCAGCTGTTCCTTCCCTGGGCACTAGACCGCGTTTGGCAGAGCGGAAGTGCGGAGACCTAGGAAGGCAGTATCGGCGGGAGCAGGTAGCGCGCGTACACATCAATTATTCAAGTTTTAAAAGGTGCAATTCAAATTTTAAAAGGCAGTTTCTGAGTCAATTATAAGGGTGCCGTACAATTTTAAAAAGTAGTTTCCGATTCCTGATACCACACAGAAATTTTAGCAGCAGAATAACATTTTAAAAGCCAGTTCAATAAACCTTAAACAGTAAGTTCAGAGACCAAACTGTTAGCATGCCATAGAGACCACCTTCTGAGCTATGGCGTGTTTTTCTCTCTGTGAGAGTGGTGTAAAAAGGGGGCGTGGCCTCGGACCTCTCTCAGCAATCCAGCTGTGTAGTGCTTACTGGAGAAACATGGTGGGCTAGTTGGCCCCCAGGGACCCTCATGAGGAAACGGGACTTCATCCCCCAACCAAGTGCGCGCCAGGAGGCAGGCAGGCAGGCAACTTAGTGGGTACCCTGCTCAGTATCCCTCCTAAAAATTATATAAAAGGCAACCTCGACTAGGAGAGCGAGGCCCTCACTGACATCTTAAGAGAGGCCATAGATCAGGTGGCACCCGCTCGGAGAGAAAGAGTCAGGAACAAAGGTAAAGGGGCCTCTTGGTTTAATGAGGATTTGAGGGGAAGGAAGCAAGCCCTTTGCCAAACTGAGAGGCTTTAGCGCAAATCTTATGACCCAGCTGCGCTCACAAACTATAAAATTACGCTAGCCACTTATAAAAAAGCTATCATGGCCAGGAAGGTGAAATACTATGAGGCAAGAATCACAGTTGCCACAAATAAACAGAAAGAAACCTTCAGCATCCTGAAAGAACTCAGACCAGAAACCCATACCCAAGCCAGCAGATTGTAACAAGTTTCAGGCCTTCTTCCCTCAAAAAGTCAGGGACATTTTAGAAGATATTGGCAGCATTTGAACACACCAGTGCCCCCTGGAAGGGGATCTAGCCCCCCGCACCCCTGGCAAGCAGCTCACATCTCTGCCTTGCATAGACCTTGCCTCCCTGTCACTCCTGATGACTAGTGTTAAATCAGGCTCCCCGGCGGACCCCTGTCCCCATGGGTATTTTGAATGGCCCTTCCCGGGATAGAGAGGGAAATCCTTGATCTACTCAATCGCTCCCTAGTGACAGGTTGTATGCCCGCAAGCTTGAAGGAAGCCAGGGTCATCCCCATAATAAAATAAACAGGGGCGGATGTAGCTAATTTAAAGAATTACAGGCCCATCTCCCAGCTCCCTTTCCTGGCGAAAGTAGTGGAACAACATGTCCTCAAAACACTCTCGTTCTTTATTGAGGAACAACAGCTACTGCAGATACGGCAGGCCGGCTTTAGGGCTCATCATATGTTGGACACAATTATATTCTGTCCTTAATCCAATCAGGGATTCCTTCTCTTTAATCTCTGAGCATAGCAACCGGAGGTAAGTGCTGACAGCGTCCTTTTGTTTTGAATCGATCACCCCACAAGTGATACTTCATTAATGTTATGTATTCATGTTTGGCCCCCACTAGGTTGGCTTTTGGAACTTTCTTTGGCAACGGAGGCGACGGGCCCCGTTTGTTGACACGATGTTGCTTAATTTATTCGTTTGACTCCTCAACGCCTGACGCTGTAGGTGAGTCCTTGTACCGCCTCCTAATCTTTTTATAAGGTAACTAATGAAGTACCACATTAATGACAGGGGTTCTTTTTATACAGCTTATAGAACTTGTAGGGAGCACACTGTGCCCCTCCACTTTATATTTTTTACAAAGAAGACCTGCCAAGCGAGGCTGCTCAATTTGAGGAACACGGTGAGCATCAAACTAGTCTTGCGTTTCAGTTTGAGTTTGATTAATTCTATACACTTAATTCTCCCACATCACTTCCTAAAGTAGACTTTATTCTTTTTATGCAGGCATCACACAATTTGGTCCTTAGTCCTGATGAAGACCCTGTAGCGATGGTTACCAATTTCACACTTCTTTAAGGGGTCGAAACGCCGACGTGTATGAAAATCAAATGTTATAGTCCAATTAAACTTGAGATTCATCGATTAAGTTTTTATGTTTAAACTAGGACGGTCGCACAAGATTATGACGTTGATGTAACTGATTGTGTTATATGTAAACAATTTTTGTTGATTCAATTGTATTTTGATTTATGTGTATAATTGTTTCTATTTCACGTACTGTAATTTCACTGTGTTTTTCGGTGTAATAACCTCTGAATAGTCCTTTGTGTGTTTATATGTCATGCCTTTTATAATTCAATATATATGAATTATTCACATTTCATTATTCAGTAGTGGTTTGTTTCAATCTACTTGATGAGTTTGGAGAATCAATTTGGTTTCTTTCATTAAATGAGAATCCCTCGCTGGTGGGTATTAAATAAGAAAGGTTTTTTGATAAACTATGTAGCAGAACCACTGTTCGCTTAGTGTAACTATCCTCAGGTTCTGTGCGTAACTGGGTTACCCCATTGATATTAATGGTTTAGGGCTCATCACAGCACAGAACTGGTGATGCTGTCAGTTCTGGACGAACTTAGGCTCAGGGCCGATAATAGAATGCAGAGCGCCCTGGTCCTATTGGATCTGTCAGCGGCGTTCGACACGGTCAGTCACCCTCAGCTACTGGCACGACTCTTTGATCTGGGCATCCATGGGCTGGCACACCAATGGCTGGAATCCTTTCTATCCGGTCGCTCTCAAAGGGTCCAACTGGGTGAACAGGTGTCGAACATTGGCTCAGCTCTGTCGCCTCTCCTGTTAAACATCTACCTCCAGCCACTTGTGGCCGCACTGATGCACATGGACTGCCAAGTATTTAACTATGCGGACGACACACAACTGATTCTCCAGATCGATAACTCCCCTCAAGCTCACGCCTGTGTGCAACACATACTCAGGTACACGGTCAGTTGGATGACAGCCAATTCGCTAAAAATTAACCCTGACAAAACTGAGGTCCTCGTCATGCCCTCTAAAAATAATCCCTGGAGTGACCTCTTCTGGCCACAAGAGCTGGGCACCACCCCTTTGCCAGTTTCGGTTGTAAAAAGCCTTGGCATCAAGAATGATGCCAACCTTCTATGGCTAATCAAGTCTCTGCCGTGGTCGGTACATGTGTGGGCCTATTGAGACAGCTGCGGAGACTTGCCCTGCTCCTCTCCTTAGCTGCACTACGGATGGTTGTGTCAGCTATGATCGTGTCCAGACTAGATTACGGCAATGCCATATATATTGGTCTTCCAGAGAAACTTATCAAGAAGCTGCAGGTGACCATGAATGATGCAGCCAGGCTGAATTTCAGGCTCCCCAGACGAGCTCACACTACCCCCTGCTGCAACAACTCACTGGCTCCTCATCAAACAGAGAGCTAAGTTCAAAGGCTTCTGTATCGCTCACAAAGCTGTTCGCGGCCAGGCCCCAGTTTACATCAAGGAGCGTCTAGGGCACTACGTGCCAGGACGTACACTTCGATTGTCAGAGGCAGGCCTCCTGGTCCATCCCCGGTTCAAAACCACATATAAAGGCGGTAGAGCCTTTTCTGTTTTAATTCCCCAACTATGGAATCGCCTGCCTGAAAATCTCCGCAAGGAACCCGCACTCCTCCCTTTCAGGAAACAACTCAAGACTCTGCTTTTTAGGGAGGCTCTGGACACTGCATAAAATCCCTCCAAGCATTGCGTCTGTAACTGCTGGTGGGTTTAGCTACCTTCTTAAAGCGCTAAGAGACCTGCCGGTGATTATGCGCTATACAAATCCAAGTTAACATAACATAACAAAAAACTTTTGCAGAGTGGTGGAGAAAGGTGGCATGGCCTGTGTCCACCTCTCACCAATCCCACTGTGTGGGGCTTACTGGAGGTAAGAGGTAAGCTAGTTGGCCCCTAAGGACCCCCAGCAGTGAAGGGGACTTCAATCCCTATCCAAGAGTGCGCCAGGGAGCGCGTTTGCAGAGTGGTGGGCAAAGGGGGCGTGGCCTGTTATGAGCACTTAGCAATCCTGCTGTGTGGTACTTACTGGAGGTAATAGGAGGGGTAGTTGGCCCCCAAGGATGTCCTTGGGGACCAAGTACCCCTCTTGTTACCTCCAGTAAGTCCCACACAGTAGGATTGCTAAGAAGTCTTCGGAGGCCATGCCCCCTTTCTCCACCACTCTGCAAACACGCCTCCTGGCAGACTACGGGATGGGGATGAAGTCCAATTTACTCCTGAGGGACTTTGGGGGCCAAGAAGCCCTCCTGGTACCTCCTGTAAGTCCTACGCAGTGAAATTCTTGAGCTCTGGTCGGAGGCCCAGCACCCTTTCTCTACCACTTTGGAAACGCGACTACTAGTTAAAGTAGCATGTTTCTGCACCTCTGACTTAGAGGTAGTTTTAATCCCCCTGCCCTATTATATACTAGGGCCTTACAGGGGAGGTTATGCCAATCACAGGGGTACCCCAACCCATAGTGTACCCTAGTGTATGTAGGTGTTTTCACTGTATTCTAAGTGTCTTTTAGCGTAGCACTGGCTCTAGGCCTGGTTAGTTAGAGTCAGTTACCACCAGTACCCGCCAGCAAAAAGTTGGGGGCAGAAGATGACTTTGCAACAAGGCCTATTTCTGCACCTCTGTTGGTTCTTTCTGCATATCTTTTGCTTCTTTCTGCACCTTTCTTTGTCTTTCTGGACTTCTGTTGCCTCTTTCTGCATTTCTCTTGCTTCTTTCTGTGCCTTTCTTCCTCTTTCTGCACATGTCCTACCTCTGTAGGCATAGTTAGAAATTAGCATCTAAAAAACCTTAGAAGTTCACTGAAAAAACCACAGGTTTCAGGGGCGTTATAGTTAGAAATTAGCATTTAAAAAGCCTTAGAAATTTACTGAAAAAACCACAGGTTTCAGGGATGTTATAGTTAGAAATGAGCATTTAAAAAACCTTAGAAATTCACTGAAAAAACCATAGGTTTCAGGGACGTTATAGTTAGTAATTTGCATTTAAAAAACCTTAAATTCACTGAAAAAAACCATAGGTTTCAGGGACGTTATAGCTAGAAATTAGCATTTAAAAAACCTTTGAAATTCACTGAAAAAAAACATAGGTTTCAGGGACATTATAGTTAGTTGGACATTTCACTCGTACTAAACCAGTGCAATTCGGCCGTTATAGTTAGTTCATTTAACTATAACTCGCGCCCCCGCAATGCACTGCTGATGACATCACATATTACATCATTCATGACATGGTCAGTGACATCACTGATGACATCTCAAATGACATCAGTGACCACCTACTGTCAGAAGAGGAAACACCCTAGCCACAATAGGTTTTTTTCGTACCATCTGAAGATGGAGGATTTGTAAAAGTGGGGTCCATATCATCTGCCACACCTTAGGGATGATGCTGGCTGAATGTGGGACCACCTCCTCATCTAACTAATTTTCCTACCGTTCCTCCCACCAAAAGTGGATCATGGAATAGGATTGGCATCCTCCACTATCAGGAGATGGCTGGGTTGCATTTCAAAGGCGGCTTCACCTTTGATGCTTCCTGCCTCGGAAGACCGTGCTGTGCTGGGGGAGGTGTTAAGCGCCTCTGCCCAGAACAGGCTGTGTTCCAGGCCTCTGAGAGTTCTGGCCCTCACTCCATGAGGTCAGAAACATATCTGGTCATGGCAAGCTGGCTAAAACTAGACAGAGACCATACCAGTGCTTGATCGATTTTCAGGGGACCCTCTAAAGGGTCTACTGTAGGCATTTAATAATAAATCTAAAAGTGGCATCAGTGAGAATTTATTAAGACAAGTTGTTTGGTGCCAAACGTCTTAGGGTGCAGTGACGCCATCATGGAGCTAGGAAACTCGTAATGACACGTATCCAGCCTATGTACTCTCTATTGCTTCCCGTCGCACTTCCAATATTCAATAGCTCAGATATTGCAGGGTCATATTTGCTCATATAGATATGTCCACTCATAGGATACAATACACTCCGCCTTGGCGCGACAAGGCCTGCAGTAAGGGTGACTTACCTATACCTCCTGCAGTGTATGGAGCCTGGCACACAGGGATGTGTACCATGTTGACTCTTCTGTTTTTTCTGGACCAAGACACACAGCCTGCAATGGCAGTCTGCATGATCTTAGTGAGGGGTCCCTAAGGTGACAACTTCAGTCCCAATGCCCTAGGTACCTGGGGAACCATGTACTAGGGACTTATAGGACTTGCTGAAGTGTTGTCAATTGTGGTACAGTTTTAGGGAAAGAACTCTAGTACTGGGAGTTCAGTCTAATCAATCAATCAGTATTTGTTAGGCGCGGCTACTCACTTGTGAGGGTCTCAAGGCACTGGGGTGACAAGGGGTTGTTGGGGGGGTTGCAGTTCTGACTGGGTGCTGTGGTTCATTTGAAGGGCCGGGTCTTGAGATCCTTCCTGAATTGTGTAAGAGGTGGGGAGAGCCTGAGGTGTAGAGGCATGGCGTTCCCGGATTTGGCAGTGAGGTAGGAGAAGGTTCATCCTCCAGTTCTGGTCTTGTGGATCTGAGGGATGGTGGCGAGGGCCAGTTGGGCAGAGCAGTGGTGTCTGGTGGGTACATGGAATGAGAGGCAGTGGTTCAGGTGTCCTGGTACGGTGTTGTGGAGGGCTTTATAGGCATATGTGAGGAGCTTGTCAGGGACCCAGCACACCTTAGTCAAAGTTGCATCACAAACCAGGCAGAAAGTGTGGGGGTACTGCAACAGATATGCAGTTCCTCACACAGACCTACTCAGAGGCTCATGCACCCACTCACAGACCCGCTCAGATGCTCACACATCCACTCACAGACTCACTCACTCATGTTGCCATTCACAGACCCACTCAGATATTTATGCACCCACTCACAGACCTTTTCAGAGGCTCATGCACCCACTCACATATCCACTCAGACACTCATGCACCCACTCATAGATCTGTTCAGACATACATGATCCCATTCACAGACCCACTCAGAGACCCATGCACCCACTCACAGATGCACTGCAATACCCATGTACCCACTTACAGATCTAATCAGAAACTCCTGCACCCACTCACATACCCACCACAATACTCACACACCCACTCAGAGACTCACGTACCAACTCCCTGATCCACTCAGGCACTGGTACATCTACTCACAGAGCCACTCAGAGATTCACACACCCACTCAGAGATCTACTCAGACAGTAATGCACCCACTTACAGAACTTCAGAAGTTCACTGAAAAATCTAAAGGTTACAGGGACATTATAGTTAGGAAATAGAATTTTTAAAAACTTAGAAATTCACTGTCAAAAACCAAAGGTTACAGGGATATTAGTTACACTCAGATTTGACTCATTCAAAACCATAGAAGTTCAGCAGTTATAGTTACCTGAGCTAACTGTGATTTATGCTCCCGCAATGCACTGCTTATGATGACCTCACAAATTACATCATTCATGAAATGGTCAATGACAGCACTGATTACATCACTGATGACATTATCCACAGAAGCACTCAATACCCACTCACACCTGATACATTCTCTCATACACCCACTCACACACCCACATACCCACTCACATACCCATTCACAGAGCAATACAAGTACTCACACAAACACTCATTCATCCATAGAGCCACTCACACACCCCCTTCCTCACTGATACCGCCATTCAAAAAAACACTCACTCATCCTCACTGCTACTCGTACAGTCACTCACCCATACAGCCACTCATTCAGCCACACACTCACCCATATAGCTACTCACACATCCACTTATTCACCTATGCAATCACTCACACACCAACTCACTCACCCATACACCCTCTCAACACATCCACTCACTCACCCATACAAGCACTCACACACTCACTCACACACAGACACAACAACTTGCATACCCATTCATAAATTTATACAAGCAATCCCACATCTACTCTTCTACCCATTCAGCAGTTCACACAGATACTCACTCTCCAAAACAGCCACTCACATACCAACTCAGTTAACCAAATGCTCACTCATACACCCAGTCACTCACACATACATCTACTTTCACACCGTCATTCACGCATACAACATTTCAGATACCCACTCACTCACCCTTACAGTCACTCACATAAACACTCACTAACCCATACAGCCACTCACACAGCCACTCACTCATCCATGCAGCCACTGATACACCCACTCACCAATACAACCACTCACATTGCCACTGACTCACCCACCCAACTATTCACACACCCAGTTATAAACCTGTACAGCCACTCCCACACCAACTCACACACCCAGTCAGTCACTCACAAACCCACTCACACTCGGATTCACACAGTCAGACAGCAACTCACATAATATATATATATATTGAGCCATACTAACATGCTCCTCGAAATGATGTCCTTTTGCCTTAACAACAATGTGTTTGTATTTGATGGAAAATTCTGCAGGCAGAACCAAGGCACTGCTATGGGGACATCATTTGCGCCCACATATGCCAATCTCACCATGGGCTTTTGGGAGGCAGAGTGCTTATGGTCAGAGAACAACAACGTCGACTTGGAGAGGGTGGTGCTATGGGTCCATTATATAGATGACTTGTTTCTTATCTGGGAAGGGGAGGAAGAGGAGCTGAAATGTTTTCTGTCATCTTTGAATACAAATTCCTCAACCTTCAATTCACCTATCTATATAGCAGAACCTCTGTGGATTACTTAGACATCAGGGTCTATATTGAAAATGAGAAAATATGCACCACCCTCTTCCGCAAGACCACATCTTGTAACAGCATTTTACAAGCTAACAGCGCACACCCAAAAGCCCTAAAATGGAGCATCCCCTACGGAGAGTTTCTACGGGTGCGCAGGAACTGCTCGGTGGAGGTGGAGTTCAACAAACAGGTCTCTATAATGTTTGATCGTTTCCAGAGAAGGGGATATCCCTTGATGGTCCTAGAGGATGCGCGAATAAGAGCATCCAATGCCAAAAGAGAGGATTTACTACTACCGAAAAACATCATAACAGAATCTGTATTAAATGAGGAACCTGTGAGATTCATCACAGATTTTAACAACTCGAATCAGAGGATCAGGCAGGTGATCAACAAACATTGGAGTGTGCTTAAAAAAGATCAGGAGTTAAATTCCTTCATCAAAGAAAAAGCAAATATCACCTACAGAAAAGTACCCTCACTGGGAGGCCTTTTGACACAAAGCTACTTCTCAAGTAAAACTGTATATCAGCAAAAAACAACTTGGATATCACAGAAGGGCTTTGTGAAATGCACAAAATGTAAAGCTTGCAATTATGGCCGCAACAGGACAGAAATTACAACAATTCAAGGCCTGAAAAAAGTTATTAAAGATAAGATCACGTGTGAATCCACTTATGTGGTCTACCTTTGGAGTGTATATGCGGCCAGAAATATATTGGCAGTACTGTGAATAAATTAAAATTGCGTATCCTCCAACATTTGCGAGCCATATCAAATAAGGACTTTACTTATGCAATGGCCAAACATATCTGGAGAGAACATGAAGGAATTTTAAACAAGAATAAACTCTCATACTCTGGTATTGAACAAATAACATCTCATATCAGAGGGGGAGATAGAGAGTTGACATTGAGACGTGCAGAATCGAGATGGATTGTCAACTTAGGAACAGAGATACCATGGGGACTAAATGCTGGTGCGGAATTATACACCTTTCTGTAAAAACATTCCTGGTTCTCCTCGTCTTAATGGAATGTCCTGATTTTATTTGCATTTTTATGCCAGGCATGTGATAGGTATAGGATCACAAACAATGGGCCTGATGTTGATTAATTAACTCCGTCTGATCCATATGAATTGCATTGATGTATCCCGTTTAAGACTTTTAATTATTGTGATCATGTGTAATTTTTGCATTGGCCATTTTTAGAATCGTGGTAAACAAACTGATTATTTATGTGGGCTTTTTAACAGAAATATTGATGCGGGGTAGCCATGAATAGATGAATTTCTATCGGTAGTAATCTTAGATTATGAAGGATTGCTTTCCATATAGATTAGGAATTTACGTTAACATTAAACAGGACAGCATTAATCTAATTGGGAAGCAATTTGGCCATCTTTTGGGGATTAAGGGAGGTGGCTGGTTTTAGACCATGATATATAATATGGTTTTTAACATATAGGCACCTGGCACTTTATAGGCCAATACATAGGAACAAATGTATAGCACTTCAGTATAAGCTGGAGAGTAACTGGGAGGGGATTAGTGATAGTTGGTCAGGATAACTAACATCATTCTCTTCTATATCCAGCAATTTCGTCCTTATGCACCCATTTCCCATCTTCTAGAACAAATGGTAGCCGCACTTTTGCACTTTAATATGTATATGCACTTTGAGGTTCTTTCTGCTATTTTGCACATATTTATCTCCGGACTTTGTACATACATGTTGGAGAAACAACACAATGCATTTTTTTAGAAGCATGAGTCACTTTAATTGTCTGTTCCTGAAGGGATATAAGATGAATAATTGTATCAGAAATAGACGAGTAGATATGACCAAAGAATTGGCCATATGGGACCAAGAGGCTTGGGAGGATTCATCATACAGTAATGACTGAATGTCAGATTATGACTCCAGGGCCGTCTATTTGTGAATTAGTTGGGATAATAACAAAGAGTTGAACTTGGCAAATTATCTATTTAAATTTTGGAATAAGAATGCGACAACTTTTGCTTTGCCATGCAATCCACCTAGTATAAATGTAATGAGTTGATATTTGTACTTCACAAGTGGATATTATGAAAAGAGATATGCAGATTGAAAAAATGAAAATAGAGATTGAAAAAGAATTTTCGTTTAAATGTCATAATGTAATTGAACACAATGCATGTATATGTCCCCTTTAAGAAACTGACCTTGTTTTTAATTGGTGGTGGGGGAAATGAGCCATGCTTCCCTTTAAATAGCACATTTTGTTCTGCACATGTTGACCCAGTAGAAGGCGCAAGCCGAAACGCATAGGTCATTTCTGTTTTTGTATGCACCTCCTGCACTTTGCTTTGAGAGGCTTCTAATGCAAGGGGCCTCCGGAAACAACGAAAATTAATAAAGCCCTTCGGAAGCCAGTTCCTGGTAGTGCCGTGCTTCATTTCGCCCTGGAAATTATGTGTCAAGAGCGAAGGGCATTTGTGTGGAGTAAGTGAAGGAATATATATATATATATACACTCATATATAGATGTAGTCAAACACATTAGTAGTACACCTACTATAATTTGTTTAACACTCATAAACTCTTAGAAAATGTTTGCACTCACTGGATGATGTCATTTGTGATGCCATATGAGATATTATCAGTGATGTCATCAATGATGTCACTGACCATGTCATGAGTGATGTAATATATGTGGTCATAAACAGTGCATTGCAGGGGCATGCGATTTTCTCATTGTCATTCATTGTTCCACAATCTTTCTTTCTCATGGCTCTGTCATGGTTTGTGTTGTCATTTCTCACTTTAGCATTCAAGTCTTCCATCACAATCTTCAGGTCATGATTAGACACGACTTTCAGCTCAGCTTGCATCTGTTGGTAGAATGTGTCCTTACCTGTTTCCTCTGTGTCAATTGTTGTAGCAAAGCACTGGAAAATGCTGCTGTTTTAACCTGGCTGTCATGAGTCTGCTGTCGACTGGCTTCCACTCAATTAGGCATTTCTCTGTCCCCTTTCTTAGGAGGATGGCTACTCCTTCATGATGTTGGTCATTGTCCCTCCCCGAGTACAGTACTGTCTTTCCTGTGTTGGTTTTATTTCTACCAGATCCAGTCCAGCTACTTTTGCTGACCACCAGGATGTATAGGTTGTAGCGCTTTATCTCAGATCTTACTTGATATGCTTTCCCGTGTCATACATAGTCTATATGTTCCAGAAACTTATTCTGATCTTGCACTTGGTACTCAGAACTTCCATCATCCTGTCAGTAGTTTCTTTGCGGCTTTGACTATTGTCAGTAATGCATGTCTCATGCAGAAATTTGGAAGTCCCATGTGCCCAGAACATTTAGTGGTTCTTGCTGCTGTTTCCCTAACAAATGCTTTTTCCGGGACAAGGATGTTAACCTTGTGCCAAACCCCCAACCTGGAGGACCAGTGAATCTTGCTTCATTTAGGTTCTACCCTTTCTCCAGTCCGGCTTGGGAAATCCTGCCAGGATACTAAGCTACCTCCAGCATAAACCTCCAGGTCACTGAGACACACAAGCCCCTCAGCCACTTGAAGGTGGTGATCCTCCTGGGAATTTGTACATATGTCTTTGCATCACAATCCATGTTTGAATGGATATCAACATCCATGCATCACACAGGGAACACCTCCCTGATACAGAGTAACACAAGGCAGCAAAGTATGCTGTGTTACATTACTTTTTCATTCACAGCAATGCAAACTGGGATTTGTTTTGCATTGAAAATAAAAACAAATGATTTTGCATTAAGTATTTTTAAAAGTGTGAAGAATACAACACATAATTTTTCTGCAAATTGGACAACATGTAAAAGCAAGGATCAAACAAAGTATGAAATAATTCAAAAAATAGTTTAGTGCAATAAGCTTAAATATTTAGAAAACTAACTTACTAAAAGTGAATTACCATAAAAACCATTGTTAAAACCTTGATTAAGTGGGAAGTAACGAAATATGTATGCATCATGTATGCTTCTAGGATACTTGGCTAACACATTGAGGAATGTCCTCCATAGTCCACAATTGTTTGAACATTTATTGAGTAGGATATGCTTTTTATTATGATAAACGTGCACAGTTGCTACCTGTATAACCAATTGCACATGGATGCAACCAATCACTCCAAAAAACATGTGGAAAATAAGCAATTTCATAAAAACCCTGCATGACAGGATTTTATTGTGCCATTGATTGTGGAAAATTCAAATACTGTGGTGTTATTTTAATGATGGCATCCAGTACAGTTGTCAAAAAAGGAGAGAACGCATCCTGAGAAATACCAGTGACCCTGGCAGAAGTGCTCTGAAATGAATCTGAAGCCAACATATGTAGTACTGTCAGTAATGTCACATGGGGTGGCATAGAATGTGACTAAGCAGTTGAAGGTTGGAGACTTTGAGCAAACTTTGCTGACAAATCCAAAATGTTCTCCCTCTTTAAGCAGTATATTTGATTAACTTCCTCTTTCCTCTTATCAATGATGCTGATCCTTTGATGAAATATTCTCTCCTTCCTCCTCCTCTGTTGCTGATGTTGACGCAGACTTTGACTAACCGGAAGAGATACAACCTCCATTGCTACAAATGCTGGGGAATGTATTTGGGGTCCAATGCCCTCCAATAATGCATATTTGCCTGACTATTTGTTCTTGCTAGGGCTATGAGTAACACTCTGACGCATTTCTGGCCACAGTGAAACATGCATCATGCAGCACCTGCTTTGTAAATAACACTGCATTAGCCTTGCGTTACAAATTGTGTGAGAACACCCACCTTGCATACATTAAAATCTGTGTCACGCAGGAGGAAGCAACACAGGACTTACACCATGCAGGCCTACTAAAATAATGGAAAATAACCACTGTGTCGCTTGGTGAACCAGACTCAAGCCCTTGCATTGCGTAACAGACTCGTGCGCGACACACTCAATCAATCAGGGAATTGTAAGCGCGCTACTCACCCGTGAGGGTCTCAAGGCGCTGAGGGGGGGGTCCGCAGATCTGTTTAGCTGAAGAGCCAGGACTTGAGGGTCTTCCTGAAGGTGTTCATGGAGGGGGCGCGTCTGATGTCTGCCGGTAGCTCATTCCAGGTCTTGGCTGCAATGTGAGCGAAGGATCTTCCACCTGCTCTGACTCTGTGGATGCGCGGGGTTTCGGCCAGTGCGAGGTTGGAAGATCGGAGGTTTCTTTTGGGTACGTGGAAGTTGATTCTGTCTTTGAGGTATTTGGGTCCGTTGTTGTGTAGGCATTTGTAGGCGTGAGTGAGGATTTTGAAAGTGACTCTTTTCTCCACGGGGAGCCAGTGGAGACTTTGTAGGTGTTGGCTGATGTGTTCGTGTCGGGGGATGCCGAGGACGAGTTTGGCGGCGGTGTTCTGTATTGTTTGGAGTTTGCGGAGTAGGGACTTGTTGATGCCGGCGTAGAGTGCGTTTCCATAGTCCAGTCTGCTGGTGATGAGTGCATGGGTGACTGTCTTCCTTTACTCAGGGGGGATCCACTTGAAGGTCTTGCAGAGGATGTGGAGGGTGTTGAAGGAGCTGGAGGTGACGGCGTTGACCTGTTCATTCATGGTGAGTGATAAGTCGAGTACGATGCCGAGGTTCATGGCGTGGTCTGAGGGGGTAGGTGGGCCTCCAAGGGCGGTCGGCCACCAGGTGCTGTCCCATGCAGATGGGGTGGTACCGAGGACGAGGACTTCTGTCTTCTCGGCGTTGAGCTTCAGGCAGCTGTTGGTCATCCAGACTGCGACGTCTTGCATTCCTTTCTGGAAGTTGAGTTTGGCAGTGGTGGGGTCTTTGGTGAGGGAGAGGATGAGCTGGGTGTCGTCGGCGTAGGATACGATATTGAGGCCGTGTTGTCGGACGATGGCTGCGAGGGGGGCCATGTAGATGTTGAAGAGGGTGGGACTCAGGCATGAACCCTGTGGGACTCCGCAGGTTATTTTCGTGGGGTCGGAGAGGAAGGGTGGGAGTCTGATCCTTTGGCTTCTTCCAGTGAGGAATGATCGGATCCAGTCCAGGGCTGTTCCTTGTATGCCTGCGTCGTGTAGTCTGGCGACTAGTGTGCGGTGGGAGACGGTGTTGAAGGCCGCTAATAGGTCGAGTAGGATGAGGGCTGCGGAGTGGCCTTGGTCCAGGAGGGTGCGGATGTCGTCTGTGGCGGCGAGTAGGGCGGTCTCTGTGCTGTGGTTGCTTCGGAATCCGGATTGGGACGGGTCGAGGATGGCGTTCTCTTCAAAGAATCGTGTCAGTTTCCTGTTGACTGTTTTCTCTGCAACTTTGGCTGCAAAGGGGAGGAGCGAGATGGGCCGATAGTTCTTGAGGTCGGTGGGGTCAGCTGTGGGCTTCTTGAGCAGGGGTCTGACTTCTGTGCGCTTCCAGTTGTCTGGGAAGGTGCTTGTTTTGAAGGTGATGTTGATGGTGCGTTGTAGTTCGGGTGCGATGGCGGCCGCGGCTCTGTGGTAGATGTGAGAGGGGCAGGGGTCGGTGGGGGCCCCGAGTGGATGCTTTTCATGGTCGAGGCGGTGTCTTCGGCCATGATCGGTGTCCAGTTGGAGATGGTGGGCTGGCTGGTGTTTCTGGGGGGCGGGGGGCAGTCTGTGGTGCCTGGTGAATGGTCGATGAAGTTGTTGTAGAGGTTTTTGATCTTGAGGTGGAAATAGGTTCCAAGTTTGTCGCAGAGGTCTTGGGATGGTGTGATGTCTGTGGCTTCGCGGTGGGTTGGTGAATTCCTGAATGACACTGAAAAGTTCCTTGGAGTTGGTGGAGAATGGAAGCACTTATTAAATCTGGGCCTAGGTTCTAACAACCCCACTCAGTCATTTGGAATGATCCACAGACTATCTGCCTCTTTCAAAACTCTGTGGCAGCACCCTTCATTGTGGGGTCTTCAGCGCCCTACTCAAAGGTTCGAGGGCCATGCAAGACAGTCCTGTTCGTGGGCTGGACAGTCCTGTTCCCTGCCATACCCTGTTTCCCGTTAATGTGGAAAATGGCCAAGCTGCCTGTGTCCCTTAGAAACACGGCCTGCGGAGTGTTAACATTTAAATAGAGGAATGAGATATTGATTAAAATGAATATGGAATAATTATAAGTGCTTTTTACAGTTTGTGTTTTCATTTGTCAAGCGAAAAAAGGACATTAGTAAATTCAGTTCTTAATATCCACAGGTCTTTGTATTTAAAAAAATGTGCCCTTTCCTTAGACAGCTAATAGCCTCTATTTTCTGTTAAAGTATGTGCTGAATTGTAGATATTCCTGTAAAAATGTATTATGTATGTGTATGTTTATATGCTTTACACTGACACGATCCTTAATGGCTGACCTAAAATAAAACATGTAAAAAAGTGTTATTCATTCCTGATCTGTTATTCAAGAGAAAGGGCGATGACAATCATTCACTCTGAAAAATGATGAGAGGTTATTTTCATTCATCTTCTGTATCACATAAGCCTCACAACGCACTTTACTTTTGAACAGCACACACGGATTGCTCTATCGACACAGTCCCGCATAAACGCATAAATAGTAAGCATGCCTCTGCATGCTCTTTTAATGCTAACCACTTAAGCTATCAACCCTGCATGATGCCAGAGCTCCACAGATTGAGTGGACTTGTTGGCTATTAAATAGATACACAAATGTTCCTGCCTCAGACAACAGGGGAAAAGCAAGGTAATCCTCTCTTAACTTTACATTCAGACATATTTACTCCCAAAGAAAAAGATTAATTGCATATCTAAACGTTTTTCCATTAAACAGGAAGCTAAAAGAAGATTTATGTTTTTATGTACCAAAAGTGCTACATATGGTATTTACTTATGTTATATTATTCTCTCACACATTGCTCAAACATGGCCAAGGATAAAAACATATTTCTCCGAGAAAAACAATTTAATTGTTTTGAAGCCGTCACCGGCAATTTAAAAATAGAGATGAAACGCAGAAGAAACATAAGTGCAGCGAGTTACTTTCAACAGCCTGGTTTTATAATTACTAAAAGATGATAAAAATACAATAAAACACATTTAAAATGCAATAATGCATTGGAAAAAGGCACCGCAAAATGTGAACAAAATAGTCTATATAGATCCTCAAAATGACCAAAAACAGACAAAACAAACAAGGTGGAATCACGTAGACCTATCATAATCAATTTCAGTCAATGTGGTTCATTCCTGAAATTCAACACTGTCTCCTAAAAATTTGTAATATCAGTCATTTTTCCAACACAATAGAACACCATGGTAGATCTGTCATCCTTAAGGTGGTCTTCCCCCAAACGTTTAGCCTGCTTACCTCCTCTTTTTGCTGTGTCTTTTTGTTGGCCATATGTCTCTGAGAATTTTACTACTGCTGACCAATGCTAAAGTGCATGTGCTTCTCCCCCAAACATGGTAACATTGGTGTAAAGAAAATTATCATATTTAATTGAATTATAAGACATGGACAGATAGCCTTTCAAACCTATCTCAGACCATGCCATTGCAGGGTCTGTGTGCGCAGCTTACTGCCACATCGACTTGGCATTTAAAACTACTTTTGAAGCCTTACACCTCCCTTTTATTACAGAAAAGTTGCCCTAAGGTAGGCCTTAGGTAACCCATACGCCAGGGTGCTCTGTATGTAAAAGGTAGTACTTGTACTGTCATGTTTTGCATGTCCTGGTAGTGACAAACACCCAATTGAATTCCTTAATCCCCTTCTATGCTGCAATACCTGTTTAGAAAGGAGGGGCTGCATCCTGTTTTATATCTTTGGAATGGTATTGATAAATTCTCCTTACTGGTAAAGTTGAATTTAAATAATGTTTTGGGAAATGCCACTTTTAGAAAGTGAGATCAAAAGCAACAATATGCAGCACAATATGCACTCAATAATACCTCGAAACAACAATATACAACTATTTTAGAAAATTCTTAAAACCATGTATGTGCACCAAGGTGACGGTTCTGCATGCCGCCAAATTCGAGCAAGAAAACAAACAACCCAGAAGTTGTCTGGGGATACTTAAGTGCACTACAAAATGCGCACTCGTGGAAGAGTGTCAACAAAAGTTATCAATAGTCATCTGGAATTTCATATAATTATAAACAACAGTTGACCGTGGATACAATGAAGGTTTCACAAAATATACTTCCAAACAGAAACGAATGAAGGAGAAATGCGTAGGTCTCTCAGCTTTTTATTCAATCCAGTAGCGGAAGAGACGCAGTGAATTCAATCAAATATTGCTTGATACAGCTTGAATTATAACATTTTGAAAAAGATCCCAATGCATTTCGGGCCAAGTAGGTGGCCCTTCTTCAGGGGAACTGTGAATGTCAAATAACATAATCAAAATCTAGATAAATCATCATCTAATCAACATTGCATTTTAAAGAAGGGGGCTCGAGAGGATTACCAAAGTGTCTGAATTAGTACATGCCACACAAATGCCAAACGGGAAATGAATGTAAACTATAAGGAACCAAAGAGTAAATGCCCAGTCGTGAAAGAAACACCGAGTGTGAAACGTGAAATCACATACTGCTGCTTAAAACAATGCCATGCTTCTTAAGTGCTATCGCTCAAAGTGAAAGTATTTACGTGTGCGATAAAAACTAAAAGTATTTACGTGTGTGATAAAAACTAAAAGTGAACGTGATCCACATGGAAAACTTACGAGTTAAACGTCTGAATAATATTACGTCCCGGTAACGCCTGCAAACACAAGAGGCGTCGATATGAAAAATAAGTGGCGTCGATATGAAAAATAAAGGAAAAGTAAAAGTGCGCGGAAGTAAGCTTACCAATAGTGCGTGTGAGGATTACCTCAATGATACTTAAGGAAACACAACCGCTCAGTTGACACTGGAGGGCTTTGAAACGGGAACTGAAACAGACACGGAATAACGTGTCATTCAAACAAGACACTGGCAGAGGAAAACCAAAATGAAGAAGTGCCAAACCGAAGTGAACTCACCAAAACGTGACGATACCGAGAATGCGGGTGACTTCTCGGTTCTCAACCCGAGAGGCGAATGAAACAGCGAAATGCGCGCGCAAACCAAAATGTAGAAAAAACGTTAAAAAGCATGGAAACAGGGACTACCCGGCAAAACGCGATGGCAAAAACGAGTTAAACGATAAAAAATAGTTGAAGATAGCATGCAAAATAGAAGATTGATGAAATTCAGGGTTAGTGAAAGCAACAGTGTGTCTAAACTAAATAAAACTAACATTTGAAAAGAAAAATGCAAAAATGACAAAATGACAATAAAGTTAAATTGACAGAAAAAACAATAACATAAAACGACTGAATTAACAAAGTCACTAGGATGCTAACCATATAGTTAAATAACAATCAAGTGCAAATATACGTGACATAAATCAACTGAGTAAATAAATAGAGACAGCATATAGGTATAGGTCAGAGGTTACATATGAAACAAATAAACCAAAATATAGTAATGCTATCTCAAAAACAGTTATAAAAAACAGGAAAATTCACATTTATCATTCAACCCATTAGGCACGAGACTCTCCATGAACCAAATCCAATGTAATTGACGTTGCGACAGAAAACGTGTCATATCTCTGCCTGCTGTCTCTTTTGCAAGTTCTAGCACGCTAAATCTAAGCTGCGCAATAGTGTGGTGTTTTTCTTGCCAGTGTTGCGCAAGGGGTGAGCTCAACGTATTAGTCCTTATTCTGCTTTTGTGTTCTGTTATCCGAGTGCGTAGATTTCTCTCGGTTTTGCCAACATAGTAAAGTCCGCAAGGGCATTTAATCACATAAATGACGAATTGACTATTACAGTTAGCTGTAAAATTCAGTGAGATGTTTTTACCTGAGCGTGTATGGGATATGCTCGTGCCTACCATGGAATTGTTGCAGTGAGAACAATTGAAGCATTTGGTCATGCCTTTGTGAATAATGTTCTGACCGGTAATGGGTTTAGAAAGTATTTCTTTTAAATTACTAGAACGTTTGTATGCAAAGAGTGGAGGATGTTGAAAAAGGCTGTGAAAGTCTGGTTCAGATTGCAAAAGATCCCATCTATTGAGTACAATACGCTTAATTTGTTGTGAATGTGTAGAGAAAGTAGATACAAAAACTTCTCTAGATATAGATGGCTTATGAGACTTCTTTAACAGCAGATCTCTGTCAGCTGCAAGGGCTCGGGTTTCAGCCTTATCAAGTATATGAATAGGGTAACCCCTTTCTTGAAATTTCAATTTGTACTGCTTAATGGTGTGTACACATGTCTCAGGGTCAGATGTTATTCTTTTAATCCTAGTGAATTGTGAGTACGGTAAATGTCTTTTCAATGAAAGTGGGTGAAAACTCTGGAATAACAGAGAGTTGTTGCGATCAGTCTTTTTTCGAAACACACTCGTTGAGATGACTGAACCTTGACGTTTAATACACACATCAAGAAATGAGATAGTGCTAGTCTCAATACTAGAGGTAAATTGAATCCTGGGGTTAATTTAATCCAATGAAGAAATACAATTTTCTAAGGCATGACGAGGTCCTTGCCAAATAATGAAGATGTCGTCAATATAACGACAATATAGCTTAAGGTGGTTTGTCCAATTCACATCAGAAAAAATAAACTCAGTCTCAAACTTAAGCATAAAAATATTAGCATAACTAGGAGCCCCGGAAAACCCCATGGATGTACCATTGGTTTCAGTGTAAAACTGACCTTTCCAAGTGAAATAGCAATGAAAGAGACAAAAATGTAAAAGTTCAAGCAGAAAAATCTTGTTAGCTGACGGCTCATCATGATTAAGTAGAGCCCATTCAATCGATTCAAGGCCATCGGGGAATGGAAGTGTACAATGCAACCACATCGATGGTGCACAACCATGTTTCTTCACTTTCAGAAATTTCTACCTCTTTTAATACTGTAAGCAAATGAGTAGTGTCTTGCAAGTATGATTTACATGACTGTACAATCGGTTGAAAAAATACATCTAGATATTTACCCAATGGTTCATGCAATGAACCGCACCCTGACACAATCGGTCTAAGGGGCGGATTTTTAAGATCTTTATGAATTTTTGGGAGCATGTATAGTCCCGGTCTTCGGGGAAACTCAGTCCATAAATAGTCTTTAGTTTTTTTAGAAATCCATTCCATTTCACAAGCTTTGGTAAGTATAGAAAAAAGAACTTCTTGAAAAGCCCTGGTGGGGTCCTCATTTAGCAACATATATGTGGTCTCATCGCTCAACATGGATAAGATGTTGTTTTCATACATGTCACGATCCATAACTACTAGAGCACCACCCTTGTCAGCCTTTGTGAAGTGTAAGTTCGCGTTAGTTCTTAAAGCTCTTAAAGCTACTCTGTCGCGCTGTGACATGTTTTGCAACGAAGGTTTAGTGGATGTCTTTGATAGCTTTAACAAATCTTGTTTGACCATAGTCTCAAATGTGTCAATGATTTTATGTGAAATAGGTGAAGTAAACACACTCTTGGGCTTGAACTCACGATATTCTGAAACTTGTGTTGTGTCTACGCTGAAATTACTGGAAGAAAAGAAATATCGTAAACGAAGTTTTCGTGTGAATTTGTATAGAGCTATTTCAGCATCTAACGAAGTCGAGTGGAAAGTCGGCACAAAGGAACTGCCTTTCTCTAAAAGTGACAATTGTGTGTGGGACAGACATGATGAGGAAATGTTAATCACTAATGTTTCTTTAGACGTTGCGATCTGCCTGATTTTGCTGAATCTGTGACCTCGACGGGTTTGTTTACCTCTAGTGTCACTTGTGTGGGAGGATTGTTGGCAGCTGGACTTGTGTCTAAAAAAGACACCTTAGATGCGTTGGTAGATGCTACAGTAGTGACTACATTAGCAGAAGTGGAAGCAACTGACATGGATGCTGGTGGACGTGTTAGCTGAGTATCAATGCTTGACGCTATACTTTCATCAGATGAAGTAGTGCCTGGTTTGTTCCATGTCCGTTTTTGGACATAAACCTCCGCCCAAGTATTAACTTCATTAAGTTTATAGTCGATCGTATCTCGACGAAACTTTCTGATCTTTCTTTCATGAATTTCTTTAGCATAGTTATCCAACCTCTTATTAATATCAGTCAGAGTAGTCTGCCATTCTTCTACTTCCATATGAGTAGCTAAAACGTCTTGCAATTCTTTAATTTCGGATTCAAGCCCAGATATTACTTGAGACAGTTCCTCTACAATTAACAAAATGAGATCTAGGGAACATATATTTAAAATGGCGTACCATTTATCCATAAATTTGCGATTCATTTGAAATAACATAGGTTTAATGGCTAAGCGGAGACCTCTAGGGATCCGACTCGCTTTATGGTATTGTATGAGGGTGGTAGCATGAAGTCTCTGATTAATCTCACGTCTAAGGAGATACTCTAACTGTCTAAGTTGTTGATGAACAGGTCCCTGTGTGGAGTCAAATAATCTAACCTCTCGAATGAGCCCATAAATATTACTGGCTTCAGCGGAAGTATACACTTTCGTTTCAGCTTTATGTTCAGTGAGGTGTGCAATGTCCTCAAATGACATTTTGATGGTGCAAAGGCTGCGGCGCAGAACAATTTGAGATCAAAAGCAACAATATGCAGCACAATATGCACTCAATAATACCTCGAAACAACAATATACAACTATTTTAGAAAATTCTTAAAACCATGTGTGTGCACCAAGGTGACGGTTCTGCATGCCGCCAAATTCGAGCAAGAAAACAAACAACCCAGAAGTTGTCTGGGGATACTTAAGTGCACTACAAAATGCGCAGTCGTGGAAGAGTGTCAACAAAAGTTATCAATAGTCATCTGGAATTTCATATAATTATAAACAACAGTTGACCGTGGATACAATGATGGTTTCACAAAATGTACTTCCAAACAGAAACGAATGAAGGAGAAATGCGTAGGTCTCTCAGCTTTTTATTCAATCCAGTAGCGGAAGAGACGCAGTGAATTCAATCAAATATTGCTTGATACAGCTTGAATTATAACATTTTGAAAAAGATCCCAATGCATTTCGGGCCACTTTTAGAAAGTGGGCATTTTATGCTCTTACTGCTCTGTGTGCCTGCAGTCTGTCTACAATACACATTTGGGGTATTTCGTGCAATCCCTCTAGACAGCCACAAACACAGGAACGTTAGGTCTGTCTGCATACTCATCTGCATTCTGATGGCTCTTCCTGAGCAGAAAGAGAGCGGGGAGGTAAAACTCAGACTTGAATAGGCAGTGTCCTGTATCCCACACAAATGACTGATTATACCCTACTGATAGTCTGGAGCCAGGGCTGGGAACAAAGGACCTGTGTGCACTTCAAAGACCCTTCTTTGAAGTCACCCGCACTTCAAAGGCACATGTGGGTTTAAGTACTGAGACTCTGACCCATTCCAATTAAGACACTTCTGGACCTACAACTGAACTCTGTCAGAATAACTGCTGTGCTGCATCAAGGACTGACACCCTGCTAGACTGCTGACCTGGAAGACCTGCTTTTCTCTTGTGCTGTACTGCTGCCTGCTGCTCTCTGCCCTGCTGAGGAGAGCTGGACTCTGTCTTGAAAGTGAAGGGATCTCCAACAGCTTATTGGCTTGTCTCCTGTTGCTTGAAACTCAGGGCTATCAAAGTCTCCACCCCTGCTCCTATGCCTGGTTCACTGGAAGTGGATCCATATACTGGCACCAATGAAATCGGTGCATCTCCAGTCTGAGTGCAGCAGAACTGGCGCATTGACCCTGTTGCGGGAGTAGAACCTGGTGCATCGCACACAGAACGCTGCACCCCGTCTGGAACCACTGCAGCCACTGCATAGAGAAGATTGACAAATTGTCCCTCCAGCTTGGTTTAACCCAACGAATCGTGCTTGGAACCATTGAACTCGGAACTGGTGCTTCGCTCCACTGACCCGATTCATCACCGCCCCTGTGTGGGGAAAATCAACACATTACCTCAACTGTTAGCCTGATATCGACGCATTGCTCACTGCACCCAGCATCTTGCTGTTGCGACCAGGATCAAAGTACTTTGTTCAATGGGCCTGCGTGACTTTTGTTCCAGGCTTGTGCTCCATTGCGCTTGGCCTGAACTGTTGACTTTGCCTCGATCCAGTGCAACCAGATAACCCCATAGACACTTATTGCCTCTGAATGCTAGAACTCTTTTTATACTTTAAAAATTAATATCTCAACTTTTATTGTCTATTTATATAAACCTTTTTGGAGTTTTTTTTTTTCAAAATTCTTTTTATTCAGCATCAGAAGCAAGTATTACAACATGCGTACAGTAGAGTGCACAGGACCCCGGGTCCAGACATGCAGCTAATTATAGACCAGATTTGCGTGTCACAGGTCTATTACGCCCCCCCCTGCAGCCAAAGGAGAAGATGCCTGTTTTTGAACATTCAACCTTAGAGGTAACCCCTTAAACATAAAAAGCAAGGAGAGAAAAAATCAGACCGCCCCCTCAACCCTCCCTCCTCCCCCCCCGGTGGTGGTGGATTTGCACGAGAGAGAGCGGATATCGCGGGTGTCTCAAAGAAATAAGGCATTAAACGTAGGGCTACGGCTCCTGAGAAAGTGATGAGTGTCACAGCCAACCCTCATCGGAGCATTTAAAATTGAAAAAGATGCATTGTCCTTAAAGAGGGTGGGCACACTGCCGAGGGCAAACCACGGGACAGATAAGTTACCAATGGGCCCCATTTATATTCAAAATTCTTATAATCATCCCGGAAGATATCAGCGAGGCGTTCCATGGTTAGAATTCTCCACAGGCGGGCATGCCATAATGATATCGCCTGCGCATCTTTCTTTTTCCATGCGGCTGCTATCGTGAGTTTCGCTGCCCCAGACAGGCCCACAGTATGGCCTTGTCGGCTCTCGTTTGGTGTTCCAAGTCCAGATCCCTGATGCCCAGCAGTGTCCCTTCTATAGTCGTCCGAATGGGATACCCCGGAATATCTTTGATATGGGAAAGAATTTCCTCCCAGAACGGCCGAATACCAGGGCAGTCCCACCAAATGTGGCAGAAATCCCCCTGCACACCGCAGCCCCGCCAGCAGTGATCTGAGGTGTCAGGGAAGATCCATTTGAGTTTAGTGGGATAGAGGTACCAGTCCAGGAGTGTCTTGTAATGCGCTTCCCTCAGGGCAACTGAATGGTTGTTCTTATTGATATCGCCCCAGACATGTTTCCATTCCTCATCAGAGACATCCCTTCCCAGCACCTGTTCCCAAAAGGACATGTAACGTGCCCGTGGGGCATGTAGGGTTGCTAATAGCATGGCATAGAGTGAGGAGATTGCCCCTTTCATGGTTCCCGCTTTCCGAACCAATCTCTCCATGGCCGTAAGTTCCCTGGTGGCTGCTTCTCATATGTGAGGTAGTGAGACCCAGTGCCTAAGCTGGAGGTAGTGATAGTACTCACAGTGCGCCACCTGGAAATCTCTTTTGCAGCTCTCGAATGTCAACACATCAAAGTTGTGGTAGAGATCTGAGAGTTTTAAGCAACTCCCCTCCCTCCAACAGTCAAAGGGCCCCTCTCGCATTGCCGGCGGGAATTCCGGGTTAAAGTGGATTGGTGTGTATGGAGAGGGAAAAGACGTCCAACCCTCCCTCTTCGTGACTTGGTCCCAAACCGTGAGTGTGGTATGTGTGGGAGTGCTTAGATATGCATTTGTCGGCCTATCTACCTTCGGCTTCCACAGAACATCCCATATCGTTCGCCCAACGATTGCCCTGTCCATGTGGAGCCAGTGCTTATCGGATTATCTAGCGGACCATTCCGTCACCACCCTTAGTTGTGCCGCCTGGAAATATAACTGAAAGTCTGGTAGCGCCACCCCCCCATCTTTCTTTGAGCGTCGCAGGACATGAAATGGAAGGCGCGCCCTCTCCCCCTGCCAGATGAAATTGGTGACAAGCGAGCGCAGGCATGGTAGAAGACCCCGGTCAAGTTAAATTGGGAGTGCCTGGAATAAATATAGGAGTTTTGGCAAGACCGTAATTTTGACGGCATTGATCCGCCCAAGCCAGGAGATATAGAGAGGTTTCCATCTCTTAAATCCTGCTGGAGCTGCGCCTCCAGAGGGGGGTAGTTAGCCTTGTATAGGTCCCTGAGTTTAGGAGTGAGATGTACGCCAAGATATAAAAGGGAGTGTTTAGCCCATTGGAAGGGCATTCGACCCTGCAGTCTCGTTGCCTCAGCTTCGGATAGTGTAAGGTTGAGTATGGAGGATTTGGATAAATTAACTTTAAAGCCGGCCACTAGCTCAAAGTTCCTCAATTCCTCCTGTACTGCCGGAGGGAGGAGGCCGGCTCCGTGAGCATGAGCAAGATGTCGTCCGCGAAGAGGGACGCTTTATGGTCTGTGCCCCCAAAGCGTATACCCCGGATCTCCTCATTGGTTCGGAATTTCACTGACAAGGGTTCAATCCTGAGGGCAAATAAAAGGGGGGAGAGCGGGCAACCCTGCTGCGTACCTCTGCTAAGGGCGAAGGGAAATGACGAGTAACCATTAACCAATACCTGAGATTGTGGAAAATGATAGTTGGCCCTGACCATGTTAAGGAACGCATCTCCAAAGCCATACTTCCGCATCGTTTGGAAGAGAAACGACCAATCCACCCTGTCAAAGGCCTTTTCGGCATTGAGGCCCACTAATATTGCAGGGAGTCTGAATTTGGACACTTTCTCAATAAGATGTATAGTGCGGTGGATGTTGTCATGTGTTTGCTGTCCTTTTATAAAGCCAGATTGATCAGGGTGGATAAGTATGGGCATCAAGTCCTCAATTCTAAAAAGTACAGCTTCGGATCTAGATTAAGAAGGGCTATGGGTCTGTAAGAAGCGCAAATTTGTGGATTTTTCCCAGGTTTTGGAATGCCTCGGCCATGGAGTCTGAGACCTTGGCGTCTACTGCTATGGCATTGAACAACTCAGTGAGGTGTGGGATTAGCTTGGAAGATTTGTAAAATTGTGCTGTTAGGCCATTAGACCCCGGAGCCTTGTGTAATTTAAGTTTAGTAATGGCCTGACCGACCTCCTCTGCTGTAATAGGAGCATCCAGAGTCTCCGCGGTTGCCGTGGGAATGTGGGGAAGCTCCACTTCATCTAAGTATTGCTGTTGTAGGGGTGTATCGGAGGGAGTGCCGCGGTAGAGCTCCCCATAGAATTTGCCAAAGATGTTGGCTTTGATGTCGTCCACATGAGTGAGATGACCGGCCTCATCTAGAACACCCCCGATAAACTCTTGCTCCCTTTTTTCCCGCAGCTGTCGAGCTAAGTGGGGCCCTACTTTATCACCCTGGGCGTATGACGTCTGTCGCAATTTCAGCATTGCGTATTCGACTCTGTTATTGTAGATGGCACGCAGTTTACACCTTAACGCGGTGAGCTGCCGCTGTAGCGCTCGAGTGGGTGTTGCTTTGTGTGCTTTTTCTACCAGTTCGAGGTCCTCTTCTAGAGTTAAGCGTTCCTTCGCCCTTTGCTTATTCAGGACTGTATTAAGTTGGATGCATTTACCCCTCAGTACCGCCTTGAAGGCGTCCCAGTTGTTTTGTGGGGTAGTGGCCTGCGGAGTGTTAAGAGTAAAGTACTCAATGATAGAGGTTCTCAATTCATCACGGGTGATTGACACCAGAAAATACCACCTAGATGTGCCTGGCTTATTACCTCCCCATGCTAGACTGATGGATATGAGACTGTGATCTGATATCGATATTGGCAAGATCTGGGCCACTTGTAAGGGACCCAGGAGTGTCTGACTAATGAAAATGTAGTCAATCCTGGAGTAGGTACGGTGGACATGGGAGAAATATGTGTAATCTTTGGTGGTAGGGTGTAGTGTCCGCCAAGCATCACAGAGTCCCAGTGTGTGCATTTTCTGTTTAACCCCTTTGGTAAAGCAATTGAGGGTTGCCCTGTGGGAGTGGGAGCTATCTAGGGAATCGTGCCATGTCAAGTTGAAATCCCCAAAGAGGATCACTGGGCCCACCGCAAAGCCACCTATTAGGTCTAGCGTGCTGGAGAGGAATGTCATCTGTCCCGAGTTGGGGGCGTAGAGGAAGATAAATGTGCCAAGGGTACTCCGTAGTCTCCCCTTCACCATTATGACTCTCCCCTCCCGGTCGGACTTTACCGCCTCAGGCTGGAATTTAGCTGTGGACCTAAAGAGCAGAGCCACTCCTTTGTGTTTAGTGCTTGCCGATGATTTATAATTTAAGGGGTATGATTTATGGTGTAGCCACGTTTCCTCTGAATTTTTAAGGTGTGTTTCTTGTAGAGCCACCACCTCGAACTGACGGTCAGTGAGATATTTCCATACTTTTTGGCGCTTTTGGGGTGAATTCAAGCCCTTAACGTTCCAGGACGCTATGGAAACCATGGGTCAGACTGTACATCCCCCCCTGACCATTCACACCCCCACACGAGCCGCCCACCCCACTTCGTAGCTCTTCCCCCTGTAGCCCCGTATTTCAAAGAAGACCCCGGACGAGTCGCCCGCACTTAGGAAAACCAAAAACTACCAAAGCTCCATCACCACCACCGGGAACCCTCCCCCCCCAAAAACCAATCCCCAACATCCCCTAGAAAAATTGCGCCGAGTGGCCAACGGGCCCTCAGCTGGGTTCTTCTCAAGGAAGAAGAAGGTAATTCTGGGTGGTACGGACAAGGCCTGCACCCCACGGTCGCCACATAGAAAAGGCATAAAAGGCATGTAGAAAACAAAAGACAGTAATGTCTGAGACAAACGGGTGCTAGCACCCCAGAATCAAGTGTGGAGCCATCCTCCGTCCGCTGCATCGGGTCCGCAGCAGCCCATGGCGCAGCGGTGGGGCTCTATGAAGGGAAGGCCATGAGCTCCAGAGTGTCTGCGGTCAGCACCACCCGGGCAGCGATCATATCAGGTAGCAATGTGCTTGCTTTTTGTGATTGTTTGCCAGGACCTGGTCTCCCTCTGGGGTCGTCTGGTGTCATTTGAGAGTTCCGCGCCGACTTAAGCCTCTGGTGCTGGTATGCCTAGAATACGCAGACCGTCGCTCAGATCTGTAACATGATGGGACTTATTCTTGTACTCGAAGGCGAGACCAAAGGGAAATATCCAGCGGTAACGAAGGATGTCTTCTCGGAGTTTGGTGGTGATAGGGCGGAACACCTGCCTACGTGCCAGAGTGGAAGGTGCCAAGTCCTGGAAGAGCGCACATTTGTATCCTTGAAAGGAGATCTCCTCTTTCTTCCTTGCGGAGCTTAGGATAGCTTCTTTGAATTGAAATGAGTGCATCTTTACCAGGACGTCCCGAGTCCATCTGCGCTCCCCAGACTGCGGTGTCCCCACTCAGTGGACCCGGTCTATCTTGAGCTTCATCTGTTGAGGCGCCAGGAGCTCTGAGAAAAGGCCCACTACAAACGCCTCCAAGTCTGGCCCTTCAGCGCCCTCGTCCAGGTCCCGGATGCGTATGTTCTCCCTCCGGGATCTGTTCTCCAAATCCTCAGCCATCAGGGGGACTTGTTGCAGTTGGGATTGGAGCTGTTGTTGGGTGCTGTGTAGTTTCACGGTACGAGTGTCAAGGTCTTGTGCCTGTTCTTCCACCTCCAATACCCTAGTGCCCACCACATCCACATCTTGTCGAAGCGTCACCATCTTCTCTGTGAGGTCTGCCTTGAGTTGATCCCTTGAGGTGCAGCGGTCTTGCTTAATTTCCTGGCATAGTTCAAATTTGAAATCCCGAAGAGAAGCTACCAAGTCTTCTCTGGTGAGGGCCATGGTCGTCGTTGGGGCCCTCTCAGCAGGGGGAAGCGCCTTTGTCCGGAGGTGCGAAATAACGGGAGACTTTATTTGCAGCCTTCTTTGGTGGCATAGGGGCAGAGCAGTGCACGGTTGCAAGATCAGCCATGAGAGGCCCCCTTGTGCGATTTCGCCGCTGACCCGGTTCTGCATGTGCACCCTGCACTAGTGTGGGATACAATAACTACTAAGGTTCAGGGCCCCAGAGCCATCTTAGGGTCAGGCATCGCTGGGAGAGGTGTAGCAGCAATACAGGTAATGCACCGATGATCTCCGCTTTTAGCAGGTTGGTCAGCCCAAGAGGAAGATGTGTTGCTCACCGCTCCCTCCTCCGCCGCCCGTGGTGCGGAGCCAGAGCCGATCCCGGGATTTCTTCTACCATGCGGGTGCCATCTTAGGGTCACACAGAGTTTCTCCACACAAACCTCCCCTGGAGTCACTGCTCGCTGTAAGTTTAACAATTAGCGGAGACTAACCCGACCTGTGGGCCCCCTCGCTGCCGTCCCGTACCTTCTCGTCATCCGTGTCTCTGTAAACGGTGTTTCTCAGCTCCGTCTCGTGGTCTCAGACAGTCCGCGGCTTTGCTCCGCCGCCGACGCTCATGGCATTGCCCCATCAAATCGTCGGAGTGAGCTGCCAAGGTCGGTTGGGTGAACCGGAGCTCTCCGGTGGCATTGCTGATGCAGGGGGTGCATACCGCTGGTAAGGCTGTGAGTCGGCCGCGCCATGGGATAGCGCAGTCTCAAGTGCATGTCGATGTTCCGTGCTGTGCCAGCCTCCGCGCCATTTTGAGGCCAGTCCCGGCCCTCCGAACCGCCTGTGTTCTTTCTTGCACCCAAGCCAGGGAGCCGATATGGAGGCCCGGTGTTGTACGCTTTATTAGTATGGGCCGACGGCAGATGAGTCCATGCGGTTTGTAGCCCGCTATGGGCGCTGGAATCGCTCGTGGCAACCAAGGGGGTCCGGAGCTGAAACAGATCACGTCCGTTCAGCCATCTTGCTTGGCCACGCCCCTTGGAGGTTTTTTTGAATTGTTTTCATTGTGTTGCTCTTTGTGTGTGTTGCACAAACAGTTTACTCGTTGCCTCTTTAGATAAGCCTGACTGCTCTGTGCCAAGCTACCAGAGGGTGAGCACAGGTTATCTTTTACTGTATATCTAGCTTACCCTTACTAGTGTGATGGTTCCTACTTGGATTGCTTGAATACCTCTGCCAACTAGAAACCCATTTCTAACATTGGTGATCAGAGGTGAGGATTGGACTTTTGTTTGTGCAATACCATATAGTAACTCATCATTCAGTACAACTCTATACTAAGACCAATTTGACCCTTTTTCAATTCTCCCTGATTGGCCTTTTTAATATTTTGGAAACCATGTCTCTCTCTGGAGAAGCCACAAATACATCTGGAATCAGTGATTTTGAGCTGGCCAAATTAGAATCCTATACTGTGGCCTCTGGTTAAAGATTTTTGCAAATTATTTCATAAGAGGCTTCACCCAGAAGGTAGAGCTGGAGGAATTCTGTGAACTTGGGCAGTGGCCCAGAATACAGGGATTGAGGTCCAAGAGGAGGGCGAACAGGAATTTCCAGAGCAGGATGATGACTTGATTTAGGAGTCTGAGGTTGCTCTGGAACTACCTGTGGAGGGGTCCAGCAACCTGCTGGAAGTCATGGTGATCCCTAGTGCTGGGAACATTGTCACCTCCAAGAACCTGTCCCCAGAGGAGCTTGCAGACATGAGGAAGAAAAGAAACTAAAATTGGAGCTTGCCAAACTGGAGCAGCCCCAAAGCCTTGCTTTGGTGGAAAAGGAGCAGGCCCTTGCCAGATTGGAGGCAGAGCAAGCTCTAGAGGAGAGGAGGCAAGCCATGGAGAAGAGGAAGATGTCCTATGAGCTGAGTATCAGAGAGCTGGACATAAGAGCTCTACAAATGGTGTCCAACAACAGTAATGGTGGCAGTATACCTACGGTGTCCACTGGTGAGTCCAGAGTCAGGAAATCCAATAATTTGGGTACCCAGTTGTGCAGTGGAAGATGTCATAGATAAGTGGTTTGCAGCATATGAAGTGACTCTAAGAGTGCACAAGGTCTCAGAGCAGTTCTGGGGTGGTAGAGTATGGGGATGGACACTCTCCTTACACTAGAGGTGGAGGACCAGCCATGCTACACTGCTATGAAGGCCATCTTAGTCAGAAAGTTTGGGATGACCACCAAAAGTATAGGCAATGGTTCAGGACCAGCCACAAATTCTCCACACAGACATCGGTGGATTTCTTGGATTATGCTAGTAAGGCACTGAAGGGCAGGGTGAGGGGCAGCAAGGTTGATGATTATTCAGAGCTGACCCCAGAAAGCTTGCTGAGGAGGTGAACATCTGGGTCAGCACCAGAGTGTCCACGTAGGTATCTACAGAGGACTCCAAAAAGGGTGATCAGGGCTCACATCAGAAGAAGGAAGGGAGAGACAAAAAGACAGAGTTCTCTAAAGGCCCCCAAAACAATTCACAGGGGAAAGAGTCTGGTTCTCATTCCCAATCTGTCCACCAGAAGAAAAACGACCCTGACAAGAGTCAGAAGCCCAAGCAAATCAAGTGCTATGAGTGTTTTGGATATGGACATTACAAGCCATACTTATAGAGGCATAAGCCCAGGCACATCAAGTGCTATGAGTGTTTTGAGTATGGACATTACAAAGGGAGTCCCAAGTATCCAAAAAGAGCACCACTTCCCACTGGAGGAAAGATTCAAGGGGTCGCTAGTGTAGTGCTGGGGGATGAGTTTCTCTCAGTTAATGTGGGAAGTTTAGTGGGGTTACCCTAGTGTCCCTGGGTGACAGTGATATAGTTCTGAAGATCCATATGCCCTCAAATACTACAATGTATAGGTCAAGGGGCCACCATCATTGGGCAAGGGGTTGAGACTCTGAGGGTTTCTGGAGCCAGTATGACTATGGTAAGGAGTCAGTTGAATTCCTAAGAGCAGGTAATTTCCCATGCATTCCACCAGGCTGAGGTGGCTGTCAACAGAGAGGGTTACTATCCTGTGGCCCTTGTTTCATTTGAGTGGGGGGGGTTCAGGCCTTCTGAGAGTTACAGTGAGCCCTGCCATACCTGTGGACTGTTTGTTGGGTAATGACCTTGAGCACACTACATGAATGGAAGTAAAGCTTAAGGCTCATGTGGAGATGTTCTGGTTACCTGACTGGATCTGTGCTACCACATGGTCTATGGCTGCCCAGGATGGGAGTCAAAAAGGGCTGGAGCCTGGAATAATGGCCCAGCCAGCTGCTTGTATGGAGAAAGGCAAAGGGCATGTGAAACCCACTCTGGAATATACCTCCAGTGAGATGAATGAGGCACCTGTGGTAGCTGCCCTGGAGTCCACTGAAGAGGACCTTGCTTCCCCTGGTGACCTGCCTGAGCTTGCTGGATGGCATGTGGAAAGAGGACCCACCAACGCTTGTGGGCATGAAGCGAAGGGCTGAAGCCCAAGCAGCAGGTGATGCCTATTGTAGTCATCCCATTTACTGGGAGGACAACCTCCTGTACAGTGAGCCTAAAGCCCCTGTGCATGAGACAACAAGGGCCCTAGTGGTTCCCCAATGCTACAGGGCCTTACTACTCGAGCTGGCTCACAAACTTCCCCTGGTAGGACACCTGAGCCAAACTAAGACCTTTGCAAGGCTTGCCCACCACTTTTATTGGCCCAGGAGCAGGACTACCACAGATGCTTTGTGTAGGACTAGTGCAACCTGCCAGGCCAGTGGGAAGACATTGCAGAGGCTAAATGCCCCCCTTAATCGCTTGCCTGGCACTGGCACACCCTTTGAGTGGGTGTCCATCAACATTGTTGAGCTTATGGATCCCCAGACTGCTTCAGACAAGAGATTTATTGCGGTCCTGGTGGAACATGCCACTAGGTACCCAGAAGCAATCCCTCTCAGGACCATGACTGAACCTGCAGTGGAAAAGGACTTGGTCTTTTTGATGCCCAAACGCGGCAGCTGATCATCCAAGTCTCTATATTGGCCCGTTTGGACTACTGCAATGTGCTTCTCCTTGGCTCCAATAAGTCAGTGCTGACTCGACTGCAGCGGGTTCAGAACGCTGCAGCACGCGCCATCTTCGCTCTTCCTAAGCACAGTCATGTCTCCAACCTCCTCCTCCGCCTGCATTGGCTGCCCTTTGCACATCGTGTGCATTTCAAGGCGCTCTGCACCGTGCACAAGATTTTAATCAGCATCGGCCCGGACATTCTGAGTGACCTGTGCACCCTCTATCATCCACCTCGAGCGCTGCGATCGGCTAACCTTGCCCTCGCATGCATTCCACGCGTTCAAAGGACCAGATCTGGCGGTCGCTCTTTCAGGCGACTGGCCCCTGCCCTCTGGAACTCTCTTCCCCTCTACATTCGTAACATCTCTGACCATCAGACCTTCAGACGGCATGTGAAGACATGGCTTTTCCCTCAACCCTAATCTCTCCTCTGCCTCTCTCTGTCTTGCTCAGCGCTGGGACGCCTCATTGCCGAGGCAGCCATGCGCTTTACAAGTACTCTAATTTAATCTAATCTAAAGGACTTGTTGTGGATTTTTCCCCAAGTGGGTTTCCCCAAGGAAGTAGTGTCTGACAGGGGCAACAACTTCATGTCTGCGTATATGTAGTCAATGTGGAAGGAATGTGAAGTAATCTACAAGTTCTCTGCTCCTTACCATCCACAAACAAATGGGCTTGTTGAGAGATTCCACAAGACCCTGAAGGGCAGGATTACAGGCCAACCTAAGGCCTCGACGAATAAGTGGGATATCGTCTTGCCATGCCTGTCGTTTGCCTATTGGGATGTACCACAGAAGGGAGTGGGCTACAGCCCCTTTGAGCTTCTGTATGGGCACCCTGACAGAGGATCTCTGTGCAGGTGAAAGAGGGTTAGGAGCAAGCTCCCAGGAAGATTCCCCAGTATGTAGTGAGTTACATGCTGGCCTTCAAAAGCCGGATGGCTAAGTTGTGGAAGCAAGCTTAAGACAGATAACTTAGAAACCAGTCAGAATATCTTGGAGCAATGATATGAAAAAAATTATACCAATGTGAAATTGACTCCTGGGCAGAAAATGTGGGTGATAGAATTGATGGAGTCCAGGGCCCTCCATGACCATTGTACTGGGCCTTATGAGGTGATTGAGAGGGAGGGTGAGGCTACTTACTTGATGGACCTTAAGGCCCCTAGGCACCCCCACAGGGTCCTCCTTGTCAACCACCTCTAACCCTTCTTTGAGAAGTCTTAGCTCACCATGCTGTTGGTGACAGATGGAGAAGAAGAGGAGGAGAGTGAACCTCTCCCTGACCTTTTAGACGCCAATTAGTAAGATTGATCTGAGAAGCAAGTAATACTGTACCCCGGTCTGACTCCTGAACAGCAGAGGAACTCCCACCAAGCCTGTGTGGCTCTTGTCCCTGGCTTTTGCTCTATCGTGGTTGGCCTCAACTGTTGACTTTGCCCCGGTCCAGCATGACCAGATAACCAGAGTAGGCGCTTATTGCTTCTAAGCTCTAGAACTCTTTTTATTATTTAAATATTCATTTCTCAACTTCTCCTTATTGGATTTTTGTCATTTTGGTATTGATGTATTTACTAACTTATTGTCTATTTTTCTAAACTTATACGGAGTCTTTCTGTGGTGTTTTCTTTGTGTTACTGTTTGTATGTGTTGCGCAAATACTTTACACATTGCCTCTTAAATAAGCCGGACTGCTCTGTGCCAAGCTACCAGAGGGTGAGCACAGGTTATTTTTCGGTGTGCGTCTAGCTTAACCTGCCTGGAGTAGTGGTTCCTGCCAACCTAAACCTCATTTCTAACACTTCATATTAAAATTAAAAGAAGAATTGGGGTGACCAACATTTTCTATTATTTTTAATTCAGGGTAAATACACTTTTAGACATATAAGAGTGCTGCAATTCATTTTCTCATGGTTGAAAATGGCTCTCTTGTTTCTGTCTACTCATTCCTTCTTCTATTTCCCATGCGCAAACAGCTGGTTCACATTTGTTCAGATGGCAGGCTTGCGACTAGGGCAATGATGTTGCATATGGGATTGGGAGACTTGTCTCATGCAAAGAGTGGAGAAGCACGTGTTAGGTTGGTAGAATCACCATTTTATATAAATTATTATAAATACATAGGAGTAAAAAGCAGATGGTAAACAGCCCTCACAATGAAGCCGTCACCCCGCATGCAATTACAACGCGGTCGTTACAATGACCACGTTGTAACAACGCATACCATTACCCCACAAGTCGAAACAACGACTTGCGGAGGGGGGAGAAGGTATTGGATTTAAAATCCAACACCTTCCCTACAGTCCGCACAGACTGGAGTTGGAATAGTAAATTATACTATTCCAAAATCCAGGGCCCCCTCCGCAAGTCGTTGTTCCGACTTGCAGGGTAATGGTATGCGTTGTTACAACGCGGTCGTTGTAATGACCGCGTTGTAATTGCATGCGGGGTGACGGCATGCGTGAAAAGGAGGCATATTCAAAGCAGATACATTGTAGTTTAAATTGCTAGATTGTAAGAAAGGCACTTTGAATTATATTGATAATGAGGACAGAAATCACAAAGTTTATTTATTTACTTTTTGTTTTTAAACTAATGCTCAGCAGGCATCATTGGCGGTAATGGTTTTCCAAATGTCAAAGAGTTTTTTGATTGTCATGTTAAATGATGCTATTGTGTGGGTTTGTTTACTGTTTTCCATATATTATTTATAATATATAATGAAATTCAGTTTCGTGATCACTGAAGTTTCCACATCAATACAGCCAACCAGAGAGGACAAGAAATAACAGTTTTATGAAAAGACCTGAGAATAGTGGTATGTTACAGACAAGTAAAAAAACAGCTCTAGGTTGCAGCATTTAAGACAGAAAACACATTTGTTAGAAAGTGGGTTATTCATTTGGAAAAGGGGGACCATTACAATCTTAATAAACTGGCTCTGGTTAGGTCTCAATATAAATCTCAATGAAACAGTTTAGAATCCCTGGTAGGTGTGGCACAGGGAGCAGACAACTCTCCAGAGAAATGTTTGCTAAGGTCAAGAAGTACCTAAAATGATAAAGTCAAGAAAGCAACAAAATACATTTCCAAAACCAATTTAGAAAGTGGGAGAAAAATGTAATAATCAAAAAGACACCTCAACTATTAAAATTGGATAAAGGAAACTTGCATTTTTTAAATCTTTGTCTCAAAAAAGGGAAAGCCATTATGGAAAATATTCATTTACTTTTGAATAGTGATGGAGTAGAGTTTGGGTAAGCCAAGAGGATCACTGGTCAAAGTTTTTACCTTGGAACTTAGTCTACTTTCTGGATCTCAAAGTCTTCCAGCTGAATAATGTCCAACACTGTTGTCGGTAAAGGTACCTTAAGCCAGAAACATCATCATAATACTCCCGTTGAAACCATTGACATAGTTTTCAAAAGCTCAGAGCAGCATACATTTAGATTTTGTAGCCACCAAAGTCATACTGCAACTGGGAATGCCCATATGCCGCTTGCTCAAGACATGGTTTTGCCTTTGAATGCAGTCAAATTTTTTGCTCTCAAAATGCACCAGTAGGAAAAGAATGAAAGGTGTAGCTGACCAGAGCTCCCCAAGGCAGGATAACTTTCCTGCAAAGTCCTACTGAATTTGTTTTTTCCGCGCTTAAAAGAATTCAGTGCTGAACAAACAGAGAGGCATATTTATCAATGTTTTTGCGCTGCCCTCCCAATGACGATGCAATAACAAAGCCAAATTTATCAAGGCATGCAAGGTCATATTGCGTGGCAGTGAATGACTTGATAAATCTAGAGTAACAGTGCAAATCACTGAGCTGTATCACTCTGCCCCATGGAAGCATTCCACGGGTGGAGAGTGAGTGTTCCCACACATCCACCCATGGAGTTTAAGGTGGCTTGCTGCATTGTGCTGCATGAAACATTGATAAATGTGCCTCTTAGTTTTCTTGTCCATCTTAGATGCACCTTCCTAGGCAAGGCCACGTAAAACTTTTATGCAACTGCTGGACAACTTCTTTCTGGTCACTCCAGCAGCCCACAGGCCTTATATCAGGCTTATAAGCAACAGTTCTCTCTCCAGTCAACATTCCCAAATGATCCTTTGAGGTCAGCTTAGTGCTTGTGGAGTCAGAAGTCCTCGTGCTTTTTTTGTCCCTAGGACAGGTAAACAGAAGGCCAGCCACTCACCCATCGGAGAGCAGTTCCAGTCCTGCGGTGCTATAGGGCACCACAAGTCATTGAGTTTTCTTTCTTTCAACTGGGACTCCTTTAAGATGTGGACATGGGATTACTTAAGAAGGTGAAGATGAAGGTGAGTTTATCCAGAGTCAGTAATTGTAGAATTACTCCCAATCCTGCATACATTTATGACATCCTTTTGCAGTACTTCATATTTGCCTAATTGTAAAAATTTCATGAAGCTCTATATCAAAAACGGCTAACGCATTTTTCAGTCAAAAGGGTCAGTGGCACTGTTTTGTCCCACCCCATGTTATGATTATGTCTTTTCCTTCTTGTATGGCATTGAACTGTTTTCTCTCCTATTGAAACTAGAGACAGAGTTTAGGAGGACCCCGTAAATGGATGTCACAGATCCTTCCAGGCACTTTTAGTTTCTAAATCAAAAGAGTTAGTGGGAAGGGTAAATATTGTTTGCTAACTTTTTACCTTTACCCCTGCCTGATGATTAATCCTTATTAAATGGCCACCTTTTAGGAGTATATAACAGGGCTTCCTGCAAAGCACAAGTCCCCTCCGTCTCCCAGTGCTGAACTCACGCTGTTACCATTGTCTCTTCCATCCGCCGATATTCTGAAGTAATGCTTGGGGGCTCTCCAGCATCATCAACTGCACTCTGGGAGTTTGGATTTGCTGGAGTGCTTTCTAATCACCGGTGGCGCATGGTAGACGTGATACAACAAACACCTCATCGAAATGCAAAACATCCCTCTCTCCTTTTAGAGTAAGAGCACACTTGAATCTCTGGGATAATTCATTTATTCGAAGACAGCTCTTGTAAAAATTGTTGCAGCAGTGCTCACCTTATTTTCATTATTAAGGCTCACTCCTAATACAAGAGCAGGCAGTCAATTCTGAGTCCCCAGAAATCCAGGGGTCGGCTTGTGCCTTGAGCTGTGCCCGGCTCCAAACACTGCCATGAATCAAATGAAAGGGCTTCCTGGAAAGCACAAGTCCCAGCCGTTGGGCCGGAACCGGAAGTGTTAGGCCGGTGTTTTATCAGATAACGGCTTTTTTCTTACACTTGCGTAACCGACATCGAGTGTAATGGGACCATGGACAGAATCAGGTCTCTGCAATAACCTGGAAGGATGACTGTTTAATAAAAACGTACTGCTCTCGGGCTTTTGCTGACAACAAGACAGCCGTACACACGGTGTGTGTATTTACACCGTTTAGCTCCGACTGAACAAGTTTTTTTCTTTGCCCTGATGATGATCTCCAAAAAATTTATATATGCCTTAACACTTCATGAGGTTGAAACTCATTGGCACTTTCTATGGGGATTTATAAGGGGTACTACCTCAAGCGTATAAATATTGGTTATGGTTCTTGAAATAATCCAATTGTTCGAAAAGAACTAATAAACTTGGTTGGAATAAGCTGAGTGTGGGAACATAACATTGGCCATATAACACCATGTATATTGAAGAGGTAAAACAAAGATTGGAGTGAGTTAATTTGGACTCATTGGCAACAACTCCTGTTTGTTCAACAGATAATGTATCTTTAAATATGTTTTACTTTTGTGTTATGTTGTGCTTTGACTTGTATTGACCAATGTCATTTGATGTTGTTTGTATAGATTTGTTTTGTCTGCACCAAATGGATATGATTATCATAAAAATGAAAAATACTAAAAATAATGTTTACAAAATGTGAAATGAGATAAATACTCATGCACACTAGATTGATGTGTATGCTGTGGTTTTTTAATTAATGTTTATTATTGGCCTTGTGGGGTACTTGATATTTTTTGTGATATCTGATAGGCTGCCAAAACTTCAACCAGATAGTGTTGGTAGCCAGATTGGGAGTTGGCTTCAGCTTCATGTTGGTTTCTACAGGAGGCTGGTAGCCGTCTGGGACTTTCATAGCACACTGGGTGCCCTGATTGGGCTCCAGGGCACCCAGTGAGATGTGGCTGGGCCCTTCGAGATGGAGTCCCTTGGGCCAAATCAGTCCGGGGAGGGGGACCACACCTCCTTCCCCTCATTACAGAAGAGGGCAAAACAGAGGGCAGAAAAATGAGCAGAAAAGATAAAACAGAGCAGAAGAGGGCAGAAAAACTGGCATAAAAGGCAAAACAGAGGATAGAAAAACAAACAGGAAATACAAAACAGATGGCAGAAAAATTAGCAGAAAAGGCTAAACAGAGCCCAAGAGGGCAAAACAGAGGGTACACAGACACTCACACACCCACTCACAGACCCACTCATAGACTTATGTACTCACTCACAGATCCACTTAAAGACTCAAACACCCACTCAAGACTCACTCAAATATTCATGCACCCACTTACAGACCCACTCAAACACATGCACTTACTTACAGACTGATTAAGACACTCATGGAGGCACTCACAAACCAACTTAGACACTCTGACACACATTTACAGACCCACTCAGACACTTACACTCCCACTCAGACACCCACTGAGGCACTCTTGCACCCACTCAACTACCCACTAATAAACTCATGCACCCACTCACACACCCAGTGAGACACTTATGCAGCCACTCCCAAACCCACTGAGACACTCAGACACCCACTTACATATCCACTGAGGCACTCATGCACTCACTCACAAGATTACTCTCAAAGGTGGCAGGTTACAGTTAGGAATACAATTAAAAAACCTAAGAAATTCATTAAAAAAAACAAAGGTTACAGGGACATTATAGCTAGTTAATAATATTAAAAAAGCTTAGAAATTCACAAAAAAAATCATGAGGTTAAGGAGACATTATAGTTAGGAAATGACATTAACAAAACCTTGGAAATTCAATTACAAAACCAAAGGTTAGAGGGACGTTATAGTTAGGAAATATAACAAAATTTATGCTCAGATAATACTAATGCAAAACCATTGAAATTCAGCAGTTATAGTTACCTGAGCTAACTATAACTTGCACCCACAATGCACTGATTATGACCTCACATATTACATCACTGCCATCCTGCTTGCCCTGTGTGGTGTATTGTGCTGCTGCAACCCCTGATGCCTGCCCTGTAAGGTCCGTTTTGTGCCCATTTCCCTCCTACCCTCTGTTATCCAAGACCATGTCCTACCCCATTCCTCCTGCCCTCAGTGATCCAATGTACCATACGAACCAAAATTTTAGACTTAGTAAGAGGGAGATTATGAAGACAAAAACATGGGCAATTGATTTTGTGCTTTGACTTACATTGAAAAAGAGGAGATTTTAGGTGGTATACAGATAACATAAATGCCTTTTGGGCCTCTGACTCTTACTTCTGCCCTCAATGGTCTGTTATATGTCCACAGCCTCTCAACACTGTCCTGTTTGTAGGTTTGTTGCCCCTGCCCCCTTTCCTCTGCCTTCCATGATCCGTTACGCTGCCACTGCCCCTCCCACCTACCCAGCGTGGTCAACTTGTTGCCTCTGCACCCTCCTCACGGCCCTAAATTATCCGAGTCCATGCCCCTGACATCTACCTCCCCTCAGTATTCTAATGAACAACTGGATTGCTAACATTCTAGATTTATTACAAAAGTGTTGCACGCCTGACGTCATCTTGATGTAATCAAAACTAATACCTAAAGCATTTTCTTTAGAAATTATAAAAATGAGAGTATCTTATTACCATTGAAATTATGGTTAGTGCTCTAAAGAACTAAAATGAAAACATATTTTCTGAGTTCTCAAATAGTGACAAAGCATTTTTTTATTATTTTCTATCTTGATATTTTTTTTATCCAGTTGATCATATGTTGCACTTAGGGGACATAATGTGGCATTATGGCCAGAGCTGCAGACTTTGCAACTTGGGAACCAGGTTTGAGGTTCACCGTCAGCTCAATATCCTGTGATTCCGGGCAAATCACTTAATCGCCCTATACCTAAAGCCTAAAAGGAATGTGTCTTTGTGTAATGTAACTGATGCTCATGTAAAGCACTCCAATCCCTTCGGGTCAAGTCTACGCTATATACAACTGCAAAAATACAAAACAAAATACGTGTATGCACACTTCTATCATTGGGCAATACGTGGACTACATTTTGTTGATATTTGTGCTACATTTGGGCTCTTTTCCCTCTGGTGGCCAGCTTGGGAGCCTTACTTGTTATGAAGCTCCTTAATTTTCTAATTTACAGCATTATCCTCAGTAAAAAATGCTTTCAGTATGGCGGTCAGATGTGCCTCACATTTAGCATAATTTCAGAAGATTAGAACTCTAGTTGCTCATCAAAACACTGTAGTAAACTGCTGACTATCAGAGAGTTAACTGGCAGTCTGAATGGCCCCCCTCCTTTCTTTCATGTAGCCCTGGGGAGGCGGGTGTCCTCAGGGCCAGGGCCCGCAACGGACCCCCTCAATCATATGATTTGAGCCCCGGGGAGGAGCCAGTTCCAGGGGCTGTAGGAGGGGTCATGCACCACCTGTATTTTTCTGGTAATTGCCCCAGGGAGGTGGTGGTCCCTGGGGCTGTGGAGGGCCATGTGGCCTCCCCGCATTTATTCTGAAGAAAGCCCTGGGGAGGTGGAAATCCCAGGGGCTGGGGGGGTGCATGCAGCCCCCCATTATTGAAAGTTAAAGCACCAGGGAGGTGGTGGTCCCTGGGGCTATGGGAGAGCTGCACCCCCTGCATTTATTTTGAATAAAGCTCCAGGGAGGTTGAGGTCCCTGGGGCTGGGGGGGTCTGGGCGGCCCCCCATTATTGAGAGTTAAAGCCCTGGGGAGGTGGTGACCCCTGGGGCTGTGGGGGGTCTGCGCGTCCCCCACAATATTTAAGTTTAAAGCCCAAGGTAGGTGGCTTCCCCCAGGGCTACAGGGGCCTGTGTTTGCCCCGCTTAAATTATAGATAAAGCCCCGGGGAGGTGGCAGTCCCTGAGGCTGAGGGGAGGCCATAAGGTCCTCCCCCGCATCAGTTTACTTGGTTACCCCAGGGAAGTGACGGGGCATGGGGGTGCCACATGGGCACCCCCCACATTATTATAAAACATGCCCCCGGTATTTGGCCCACCCAAGGGATTAATTAAAAAGATGGGCGGGAGCTAGCTCGTCTTTTCTTTTTAAATTTTGCTGCAGATTTGCAGATACACCTGCAAATTTGCGGCAATTTAAAAAGAAAAATTATTTTAAACCCCAGCGTGGACTCTGTGGGACCCCCCACCACCATTTCTGGGGAGTCAGGGTATTTCTACACTGCCCCCTTTTTATTATTTTTTACTTTTTATGTGGGACTCGGCTTCAAGCTTGGTGGTTCTAATACCATCAGAATTGTTTGAATGCTATTATTTGCAAATCCAGTGCCGTAACGAAAACATTTTAACAAATTAGTTTTTTGCTTGAATTGTATGCAATTGTTGCAGGTAGCTGTGCCACTTTTAAATCACAAACATTATGCTGCCATTATGTACAGGTGAGGCATCTGGTTTATCAACATTCTTAATAATACATTTATTCACAGTGCTGACCAAAAAAACCTGAATATCGCATGGAAAATCAGAAGTCCCACTTTTCACATGTCTGTATAAAAACTATTCATGACCTCTAGACAGCACAGCAATTGCACTACCAAGACAGGGGAAGCCCCGCCATCAAGCACTTAAAGTCTTCAGTCCTCACCGTACTGATGATTGCCAGGTGCCTACTACCAGATCCTTATTTTGGCGTCTCGAGTGAAGCTGGAGACTTTAGGTGGAGAAAGAAAGTCCCTGCACTGACCACCACCTCATATTCCTCATCCCAATCAAAAGTCTGGGGGTTCGTCCAGTGGCACTGTCGTATCTCCTCCAATAGATGGGCGGTTCGAAAATGACATGCCCATACATTGGTGGTGCGTGGAAAAGCATTACTGCTAATGCTATAAAATATCCAAATAACCTCCACACTTGTCCAAGCAGAGAGCACGAACACAAAAACAAAAGTTCTCATATTGTTTTATTGCAAGGGCCTCCCTTAACCCAGTAATTTACAGGTGATTCAGATACGCATTTCGGCTGTGTAAAAGACTTTCTCAATCCAAAAAACACCATTTCGATGTTGCTTTTATGTGCATGCCAAACAATTGACATAGACAACACACTGCAATTCTCAATTCATGGCAGTTCATTTTACAAACACATTCTGCATGTAATTGTTGCTTGCAAGAATAATATAATGAATATAAATGCTAAATATTTTAGAACAGCCTATTTACTTTCGAACTTGTAAATCCGCCAAATGAATGAAAATACTTTCACATCTCTTCACAATGTTTTGCATCACTCGCAAGGCAGTTCTAATACCATCAAAATTGTTTGAATGCTATTATTTGCACATCCACTGCTGTAATGAAAAATTATAACAAATTCGTGTTTTGCTTGGATCGTATGCACATAACAACTGTTGCAGGTAGCTGTGCCGCTTTTAAATCACAAACATTATGCCACCATTAAGTACAGGTGAGGCATCCAGTATGTCAACATTCTTAATAACACATTTAGTCACAGTGTTGAGAGAAATAACATTAATATTGTATGGAATTTATATATCTATTATCTACTGGTGGTCGCTAGTAGATAGTTATAGTTCGGACCACGTTTCTATAGGAAAAGCGTTTTTTGATTTGCGTATAACTTTGGCGTCGTTTAACAAATGTTTACGAACTTTTCAAAAAAACTTCTCTTTTTAGATCAGCTCCTATGTTGAAAGTTTGGGGGTGATTCGTCAAGGGGGGGCTGAGAAAAAAGGGAGGTCCCAAAACGTGTTTACTCCATGCAATTTCCATAGGAAACTTTAGACAAGGCTACAGGTCAAACCGCTGAACAGAATTACGTCAAATTTGGCAGGGAGAAAGGTCTTGGTCCAGAAAGCACGCTTTTGTTTAAATGGGGTAAGTCCGTTCAGTAGTTTTAGAGAAATATCAAAATTTACAGATATCGATATTTGAGAATTCTGACATCTGATTGGCTGAGGCGTTGAGAGCACGAGCGTGCGGCTCATTGGCTGCGAACTGTTGAAACTAGGAAGTGTTGGCAGCCATTTTGTGACTGAGTTGAAAGGCGTAGGGGGAAAAATATGAGAACACTGTGGTCTTAGTTTAAGCAGTCTGTACGGTGCAGAGGCTGGGAGTTTGAATGTTGCGTAGGCCGTGGAAATCACGTCCGCAGAACAACGGTGCGTGGTATTGTGGCCAGGTTGCGTAGGCTCTGGAAATCCCATCGGGAAAACAATGCGCCGTATTGCAGCAAGCGGTGTGTAGGGTGCACACACAGGTAGTGTGAATGTTGCGTAGGCTGTGGAAATCATGTCCGCAAAACAATGATGCGCGGTATTGCGGCAATGTTCAGTAGGCTGAGGAAATCATATCGGGAAAATAACAATGTGCCGTATTGCAGCCTTCCTTTACCTGCCTTTAATATAATGCGCAGTAATGTTTACTTATAATGCGGTGTTCACTTTTATCATGGACAGTGAACAAAATTAACATTTAATTTGCTGAGGTGTTCGAACAACGAGCTCAATGTTCATTGGCTGCTAACCATTAAAAGTAAAAGTGTTGCCAGCCATTCCCTCCCCCAGCGCGGAGTAGCAAGGACATCTGATTGGCTCACATGTTCCAAGCAGGACCTTCCAGAGGTTAATGTTCATTGGCTGCGAACCATTGAAAGTAGAAGTGTTGCCAGCCATTTCCTCCTGGTCCGCGGAGTAGCAGGGACATCTGATTGGTTGACGTGTTCCAAGCAGGACGTTCCCAAGCTGAATGTTCATTGGCTGTAAACCATTGAAAGTAGAATTGTTGCCAGCCATTCCCTCCCCCTCCGCGGAGCATCAGGGACATCTGATTGGGTAATGTGTTCCAAGCAGGACCTTCCCAAGCTTAATGTTCATTGGCTGTGAAGCATTACAAGTAGAAGTGTTGGCAGCGATTCCCTCCCCCTGTGCGGAACACCATGGACATTTTATTGGCTAAAGTGTTCTGAGTACAAGTTTGCTCATTATTGGCTGGGAACGTTTCACTGTTGTGAAGCGTTTTGTGACACACTTCAATGGAGTACGGGAAAACAAAGTAGTAGCGGGGAGGGTAGGAACACTATTAACTCTGTAAAGTGGTCACAAGGTGGTGAACAGTGATTGTGAAGGTAAAAATTGTTTTTTATATATTTTAAGGGCCATTTATATAATTGGCGTGGGGTGTACAAATCACGGCGGGAAAATAACAGAGTGTGTTGCGGTCTTCTTTTTATTAAGTTTGCGGGTGGGATACTTCCCAGTAGCACTATTTACTTAGAATGTGGTGTTTACTTTTCTGACGGGGAGGTGTGGTTGTGCAGCAAAAATTTCAGTCTAGGTTTGAAACAGTTTTTATTAAGCAATTACAAATAAACTTTCTTCGAAAACTGAAGCTGTATATATCAAAGAGGTGACAAATAAAAACGCAATTCATAAAATATCCCTTAAGCGTGGCCACACCCTCCCTTCTTTTTTCTGCTATAGTTTTTAAAACTGTTGGCCCATATTCTTGATAATATAAGAGGGCATGAGTTACTTTTAGATAAAGTAGAAAAGAAGTGCTACAAGAAACACTCCCGCACTACATCATCTCAGGTCACAAGAACAATAACAAGTAAAAAACAGTTAAAAACAAATCACTTTATATTACATATAAATGTACGCATTATCATTTTTTATAATTTCTATTCTGTAGAATTCGGGAAAGTTCGGTCGTAGTGCTTAGAGGTCGCTCACTGCTCCGCTAACAAATCACGTACTCCTTTTAGAATATATAGGATAGAAGTATAATAATATACACTAATGGTAGTATATATTCTATAGGGAGAAGGTGAATAGGAACCGCAACAGACAAAAATAGAAATATCAAAAAACTCCACTGAGGTCAGTATAAATGTAAATATTACAATATACATACTCACACTATATGATCTCAAGGGAGAAATAGACTAAAAACCAGAAGCTGCTGACGTTACATATAAACTTTTAGTCTTCGCGCCGACGGGTCACCAACACCTCTGAGGTTAAGTACAGTGTCAATATTATAATATACAAAGTCACACTATATGATCTCAAAGGAGCCAGAAAAGGAACAATGTTTGCTGTATTCTGTCTGTTTCTGAAAACAAGCTGCTGACGTTACATATAAATGGCAAAAACAACCAATAAAACTTTTTTCTAAATACAAATGTTTAAATTTTGACAAATAGCTACGTATTATAAATATCTACTATGCCATAATCAAACAACTTACAACTCTGGAATATGTTTTGTTGCCGCAAAACAAGAATCCGACGCTAGAAAAGGGAACGTGCATCACAGAATGGACACGCGTAAAGAACTCGCATAAACAAAACTAATCAAACAACGGGTGTGGTTTATATACTTTTTGGTTATTGAGTAGTCTATGGAAGGAAGATGCGGCTCCGCCCATTTAGATGTCACGTTTTACAGTTGACACGTGCTCACGTTTTAACTGTTTAACTTGTGCACGTGTTGGGAAAAGTTACAAAATGTGAAGCGGTAAAGGTTTCGATTTCGATCCTAACATGTATAAGGTCCTTAATATGTACATACGTTGGTGAGCTTAAAAACTGTTACCCGGCAAACCGTGTCATTTCCATTCTCATGACTACAAACATCTATTAATTGCCGTAATTCTAAATAGAAGACATGGAAAAAAATATCGTTCAGAATAGAAAAAAAAAATACGTGCTAATATTTCTCATCACTATTGTTTTAAAATAAAAAAATGCCAGCATTTGTAAAGCGTACAGCTTCCACCAGAAAGGTATGCCGGCGCTCGGGGCGTCGGGAAGATTAAGCAAGGTGTTGCCCACAGTGACATAGTGGTGGGCTGACGTGCCGCTGGAGACGGGAATCGAACTGTGAACGCTGTTGTTCGAAGTCAGGTATCATAGCTGCTGCGTCACACATTTTCCACACTTAAATGTTAATTAGTGCTAATTAAGTTTTAAACATTGTTAAATTATAACTTATAACAGACTACTGTTACAGTTAGTTTTTCACTACAAAAAGTATGCACATCTTTTTAAAATTTACTTAAAACAATATAGGTTTCAGGGACATTGTAGTTAGAAATTAGCATTTATAAAACCTTTGAAATTCACAGAAAAAGCCATAGGTTTTACAGACGTTATAGTTAGAAATTAGAATTTAAAAAACCTTTGAAATTCACTGAAAAAACCATAGGTTTCAGGGACGTTATAGTTAGCTGGACATTACACTCATACAAAACCATAGAAATTCCACCGTTATAGTTAGTTCAGCTAAGTATAACTTGCGCCCACAATGCACTGCTCATGATGTCACATAATACATCATTCATGGCATGGTCAGTGACATCACTGATAACATCACTGATGACATCTCAAATCACATCACTGATGACATCACTGATGACATCATCCACGTGATAATCTGATGCACCTCATCACACCCTAATATAAGCTTTAATACACCCACTGTAAAATACAAACTAACATTTTCGAAACCATCCACACACCAATACCAGTTACTACATACTCACTCACTGATTCCTTGGTCTGCACACACATCCACTCATTCACCCATACAATCACTTATACATGCAGTCACTCATCAATACAACACAAGCATATGCACTCATACCCCTATTCAGACACTCACACACTGCCAATCATCCATGGAGTTACTCACACACTTAGTCACTCATGCAAAGAATCAATTACACTCCCATTTACTCACCTATACAGTTATACACACACCACCTCACTAATTCATACAGACAGTAACGCATACTTACTCTCTTATGTAATCACTGAAACAAGTACAGACTCATCCATACATGCCACTCTCACAATCACTCACTCTCACATATAGCTATTTATATACACCATCACTCACATATACTGCCTTTTACATATGTAGTTACTCACACATGTACCACTGAGACATCCATTCACTCACTAACACACCCATACACACACTCACCCACCCATACAGCTGTTTCCACATCCACTCTTCAACCCATACACCCAGTGAATCAACCACTCACACATGTATGCACAGAGTCACACACCTCCAACCCACCCACACACACACTCAGTCCACCATACAGATACTCAATCAAACAATCAATAACCCATATAGACACTCATGTAGCTACTGACCAACCCAAGTAGCAGCTTACACAACAACAGACAGACTGATACAGACATTCACACAGTTTAGTCAGTAACCCATGCATTCAGTAAGACACGTTTAATCAGTCACTTATACAATCAGTCACACACCTCCTAAATCCTCCATCCAGACACTTATACACCCACTCATTCTTCAATACACCTTGCCATACATATAAAACATATTTAAACTTTACAGAAACACAGAGTCACTGGATGATGTCATCAGTGATGTCACCAGTGATGTGATTTGAGATGTCATCAGTGATGTTATCAGTGATGTCACTGACCATGCCATGAATGATGTAATATGTGACATCATGAGCAGTGCATTGCTGGGGCACGAGTTATACTTAGCTGAACTAACTATAACGGTGGAATTTCTATGGTTTTGTATGAGTGAAATGTCCAGCTAACTATAGCGTCCATGAAACCTAAGTTTTTTTCAGTGAATATATATAGGAGGAGGAGAAGGAGCGCAAAGTTATGTGTCTAATACTTTTTTTAATTTTGCTGGAACACCCTACTCGAACAGACTGTTGTGTACTGATTTTTCCGTTTGCATTCACATAGATCAGTTGGACTGTAATATTGGCAGGATGTAGTTTATTGCAATTGCGCAGCACGTTAGGCAATGGTATTTTATTGAAAGGTCATTATGGCTCGAGATCAATACTACAATATGCTAACATGACCAAAATGTGGTTTACACGCACAATTGCAAATGTGTATATATATTTTTAAACTTCCTGCTCATGATTTTCATTCGGTGAAATTAATGTCAGTACTGTTTCTATGTTTATGATCAGGGTGGTTTTAAAAGCAGTGTTTAATCTGATGACTCATTGATTGAGAAAGGCTGTCCGCAGCCGAAACGCGTCTCAGTGATTTTTCTGCCGAGTGTGGTGGGACCTTACCTCATTAAACTGGCTGGAATGATGAATCTTCGTGTGCGTGTCCTCTTTTTCATGGTGAAGTTGGGATTTGCTATAATTTCTTAGGTGGTTGCGGCAACACCTTCACACGCAACACCAGCACGAATTGGGCTTGCTACTTTGACCGCTTTTCCTGGAGTGCAACGTGGTAGCGTTTACAGGCAAGCCCCCAGGGCTGAACCGGAATGAGTCGATGAGGGAGAGTCTTGTGTGGGGGTCAGGACGGAGCGCGAGGAAACCCTGGAGGTTTTCTGCGCGGAGTTCCTGCTTCCTGCTATGAGCTGGCTGCCTCACTCTAAAGTGCTGAGGATTCCCTGGTGCTGGGCACCGTGCAACATTGTTGCTTGACGGTGAGGATTCTCGGCTGTGATACTGTTGGTGACTGTGCCTCCATGCCCGGTATAAGACTTCATTAGCTCCCCTCCTGTTAGATTAAACGCCAAATATCACGGCTTGTTCCTTTGCTGCGACTGGCATTTGGTGTTCTCGGAGAACTTTGCATCCTATTGGCAACAATGTGGCAACATTATGTTACTCACAGTGACTCACGCATAGCGCTTCAACGCACAGGAACTAAGAGGTGTTTGTGTAACTTGTATTTGGTGTTTCACTCGACAGGAAACAGAAAAATTCTTTTGAAGGAGCGCAAAGTTATGTGTCTAATACTTTTTAAAATTTTGCTGGAACAGCCGACTCGAACAGACTGTTGTGTACTGATTTTTCCGTTTGCATTCACATAGATCAGTTGGACTGTAATATTGGCAGGATGTAGTTTATTGCAATTGCGCAGCACGTTAGGCAATGGTATTTCATTGAAAGGTCATTATGGCTCGAGATCAATACTACAATATGCTAACATGGCCAAAATGTGGTTTACGCGCGCAATTGCAAATGTGTATATATATTTTTAAACTTCCTGCTCATGATTTTCATTCGGTGAAATCAATGTCAGTACTGTTTCTGTTTATGATCAGGGTGGTTTTAAAAGCAGTGTTTAATCTGATGACTCATTGATTGAGAAAGGCTGTCCACAGCCGAAACGCATCTCAGTGATTTTTCTGCCGAGTGTGGTGGGACCTTACCTCATTAAACTGGCTGGAATGATGAATCTTCGTGTGCGTGTCCCCTTTTTCATGGTGAAGTTGGGATTTGCTATAATATATATATATATATATATATATATATATATATATATATTCACTGAAAAAACCATAGGTTTTAGGGACAGTTATAGTTAGTTGGACATTTCACTCGTACAAAACCCGTGAAATTCCCCCGTTATAGTTAGTTCAGCTAACTATAACTCGCGCCCAGCAATGCACTGCTGATGACGTCACATATTACATCACTCATGACATGGTCAGTGACATCACTGATGACATCACTGATGACATCTCAAATGACATCACTGATGACATCACTGATGACATCATCCAGTGACTGTGTGTTTCTGTAAAGTTTAAATATTTTTAATATATATAGGAAAAGACGTATTGAAGAATGAGTGGGTGTATAAGTGTCTGTATGGATGATTTAGTAGGTGCGTGACTGACTCTATAAGTGAGTGATTTAACGTATCTTACTGAATGCATGGGTTAGTGACTAAACTGGGTGAATGTCTGTATCCGTCTGTCTGTTGCTGTGTAAGTGGCTGCATGTGTTTGTGAATAGCTACATGAGTGTCTATATGAGTTATTGAATGGTTGTCTGAGTATCTGTATGGGTGCCTGAGTGTTTGTGTGGGAGGGGTGTGTGCGACTCTGTGCATAGATGTGTGAGTGGGTGATTCACTGGGTGGATGGTTTCAAGAGTGCATCTGTGATAGACTGTATGGGTGGGTAAGTGTGTGTAAGAGTGTGTTAGTGAGTGAATGTATGTCCCAGTGGTACATGTGTGAGTAAATACATATGTGAAAGGCAGTATATATGTGTGTTGGAGTATATAAATAGCTATAAGCGAGAGTGAGTGATTGTGTTAGTGGCTGTATGGATGAGTGTGTGCTTGTATCAGTGATTGTATAAGAGCGTAACAATGTGCTAGTATTTGTATGATTAAGTGAGCTGGTGTGTGTATAACTGTATAGGTGAGTAAATGGCAGTGTGTTTAATTATTTGCATGACTGACTAGGTGTGTGAGTACCTCTATGGATGAGTGGCGGTGTTTGAGTGTCTATATAGGAGTAAGAGTGCATATGTTAGTCCTGTACTGAGTGACCATAAGTATGAGTGACTGTACGGGTGAGTGAGTGGATGTGTGTGTGCAGACCTAAGAATCAGTGAGTGGGTATGTAGTTATTGGTGTTGGAGTGTCTATGGTTTTGCGAATGGCAGTCTGTAATTTAGAGTGGGTGTATCAAAGGTTATATTAGGGTGTGAGGAGGTGCATCAGATTATCACGTGGATGATGTCATCAGTGATGTCATCAGTGATGTCATTTGAGATGTCATCAGTGATGTCATCAGTGATGTCACTGACCATGTCATGAGTGATGTAATATGTGACGTCATCAGCAGTGCATTGCGGGCGCGAGTTATAGTTAGCTGAACTAACTATAACGGGGGAATTTCACGGGTTTTGTACGAGTGAAATGTCCAACTAACTATAACTGTCCCTAAAACCTATGGTTTTTTCAGTGAATTTCAAAGGTTTTTAAATGCTAATTTCTAACTATAACGTGTCTGAAACCTATGGTTTTTTCAGTGAATTTCAAAGGTTTTTAAATGCTAATTTCTAACTATAACGTACCTGAGACCTGTGGTTTTTTCAGTGAATTTCAAAGGTTTTTTAAATGCTAATTTCTAACTATAACGCCCCTAAAACCTATGGTTTTTTCAGTGAATTTCAAAGGTTTTGTAAATGACAATTTTTAAATGTATTAATTGTTATATTTATTTTTTTGACACTGATTTACTACATTTTTTAAAACTATTTATTTTTAGATATTTTATGTATTAAATTATATTGTAATTACATTATACATTACATTACAAAATATACTTTCTCAGAATGAATTACTTTAGTTTAAATAGTTTGCAAATAGGCAATAGAGTTTTAAGTACAGTAGTTACAGTTGTTGCAATGGGCAACACAATTTCAAACACAATGTGAATTTCTAGTTAAATGCAATTAGTTACTTTATGGATTACTTTTCTAACCACAGGACTGGATCCTAGATTCAGTCCTGGGACATCTCCTGTAAACAGTTGAGTAAAAGCGTTTTGGTTACAGTAGTGATTTTTAAGGAATATTATTGTATTTTAAAAGTTGACACTTAGAAACTTTTTCACATAGAATCACCAATGTTATCCTATGGCAGGAAATTCACTTAGCAGGTAAGTAGTGTTATCGTTACTTTTTCTTACTCAGTGGTGGATCCTGGATCCAGGACTGGTGCATCTCTTGTAAACAGTTGAAAGAATGCGTTTAAGTCATACAGGCGATTTTTAAGGAATATTTGTAGTTTGTGAAAATCGACACTTTGAAACTTTTCTGCTGAAAACCAGACAATGGATTCCTATGGAAGGAAATACAAGTTACTGGTAAGTACGGTTAGAATTACTTTTCAGGGTCAGTGCTGGGCTAAAATATGCAGCACTGGGTTCTCTCCTGATAACAGGTGAGTAAATCGGAATTCGTAGTTCGGCTGATTTTAGAGGAATATTATAAAGTTCCAAAACTCCACACTTAGAAGAATTTCCAAGTGAAACCAGTCAATGTTAGCCTATGGAAGGAAATTCAAGTTACTGGTAAGTATGGTTAGAATTACTTTTCAGGATCAGTACTGGGCTGAAAGATGCAGCACTGAGGTCTCTCCTGATAACAGGTGAGTAAATCGGAATTCGTATTTCGGCTGATTTTAGAGGAATATTTGCACAATGGTGAAGGGAGGGGCGGGGCCTGAGGTGACATCTGTGCAAACGCGCCCCGTGGCGCATTTTAAGTTGGGGGACTAAGTCCCCTTGAATCATGAGGGTCCCTGGGGCCAACTAGCCCACCAGGAACCTCCAGTATGCGCCAGGGGCTGCGTTGCAGAGACGTGTACAGAGGCCACACCCCTTTTTACACCTCTCTGCAACGCAGCTCTGTGGCGCTTTCTGGACGTACCTGTTGGGCTAGTTGGCCCCCAGGGACCCTCAGGATTGAAGGGGATTTAATTGCCCATCTTAAAACAGCCACGGGGCCTGTTTGCACACATGTCACCTGAAGCCCCGCCCCCTCCCTTCACCACTGTGCAAACGCGCCCCGTGGCACGTTTTAAGTTGGGGGATTAAGTCCCCTTGAATCCTGAGGGTCCCTGGAGTCCAACTAGCCCACCATGTACTTCCAAAAAGCGCCACAGAGCTTACTTCCCCTTCTCAAAACGCGCCAGGGGGCGCGTTTGCAGACTGCTGCAGGGAGGGGGGCGGGGCCTCCGGCACGATGCCGGTCTTTTTTTTTTTTTTGATTGGGAGGGGGGCTGCGTGGCCCCCTTCCCTCAGCCACTTTTTGCCCCGGGGACCCCATCCCCTGGGGCAAGCCCTCTTTTTTTTTAATTAAAAATTTGGAGGGGGGCTGCGTGGCCCCCCTCCTCAGGCCATTTAAGGCCCCGGGGACCCCATCCCCCGGGGCCGGCCTTTAAATATTTTTTATTTTTATATTTTTTAGGGGAGGGGGGGCTGCATGGCCACCCTCCCTGGCCACTTATGGCCCTGGGGACCCCATCCCCCGGGGCCTGGCCTCTCGTTGGGGACTGTGGGGGGGTCCCCAAACCCCCACAGTCCCGCCGGCTCCCCGCGTCCCTTGGGAGCCGGCATTAGCTTTCCACATGGGGAGCAGCTAAGATGCTGCTCCCCATGTGGAAAGCAACTTGCTTTGGATATTGGAGCGAGAGCAGGTTTCCTGCTCTCGCTTCCAATATCCAAAGCAAGTTTGCAATGACAGGACGGGAGCCGCGAGGCTCCCGTCCTGTCATTGCAAACAGCAGTGTCCCGGGGTTAGGCACCCCGGGACACTGCAGGAGCTGGCCCTGGGGGGGTGGCGGTCCCCAGGGCCACCACAGGCTCCAGGAGGGGGGCTGCGCGGCGTCCTCCCCACATTTAGAAAGCCCCGGGGAGGTGGTGGTCCCCGGGCTTCGGGGGTCCAAAACGGACCCCATTTTAAATTTCTTAGTGCCCCGGGGAGGTGGCGGTCCTCGGGCATGTGGGGGTCTGGAGCCCCCACACAGGTTAAATCATTTAAAAAGAAGCCCCGGGAGGTGGCGGTCCTCGGGGCAGCGGGAGGGCAAAGAGCCCTCCCGCATCATTATTTTTTAAAGCCCCGGGGGTGACGGTCCCCGGGCTTGGGGGCCTTAGAGGCCCCCCACATATTAAAAGGAACCCCCCCATGCCCCCAGGACTTGGCCCACCCGGGGCCAATTAAGAACGAAGCGCGGGAGACCGCGCTTCGTTTTTCCGGCGGGATCCGCGCACCCTGAGCGCATCCCGCCGATTTTTTTTTTAAATGTTTTTTTCTGCCCAGGGGGTCCTTGTGGGACCCCCTGAGAAGACCTAGGGGTCAGGGTGTTTCTACCCTGCCCCCTTTGTGCGTTTTGCGCACTTGTTTCTTCTGGGTTTTTTTTTCTAATCGGTAGGATCCGCACACCCTGAGTGCATCCTGCCGATTTTTTTTAAAACAAAATGCTTTTTTCTGCCCAGGGGGTCCTTGTGGGACCCCCTGAGCAGACCTAGGGGGTCAGGGTGTTTCTACCCTGCCCCCTTTTTGCGCTTTGCGCACTTGTTTCTGTCCCTCGGTTCTACCGAGGGACAAAATGGCTGCCAACACTTCCTGATTTGGAGTGTTGACAGCCACTTGACAGCCAATAAGCATGCAGCTTGTGGTCGGGAGGGTACGCGGACCCTACTCGGCCACAGATATATATGTGACTTAACTTTTGATTTTCTCAGGAACTACTGAACGGATTTACACCATTTAACAAAAGGGTTCTTTCTGAACCAAGAACTACCTCTTTGCCAAATTTGGTGTAATTCCGTTCAGCAGTTCGGGCTGTAGCCGTGTCTAAAGTTTCCTATGGGAAAATGAATGGGGAAAACACGTTTTGGGACCCCCTTTTTCTCGGCCCCCGCTTGACGAATCACCCTGAGACTTTCAGGGTAGGAGCGGACCAGAGCGGGCCATAAAGTTTGAAAATTTTGCGAAGATTCGTCAACCGACGCAAGAGTTATTTCAAATAGAATGTTGCAGATTTCCTATGGAAAATAGGTCCTAACTATAACTATCTACTGGCGACCGCCAGTAGATAATATATATATATATATTCACTGAAAAACCATAGGTTTCAGGCACGTTATAGTTAGAAATTAGCATTTAAAAAACCTTTGAAATTCACTGAAAAAACAATAGGTTTCAAGCATGTTATAGTTAGAAATTAGCATTTAAAAAACCTTTGAAATTCACTGAAAAAAACCATAGGTTTCAGACACGTTATAGTTAGAAATTAGCATTTAAAAAACATTTGAAATTCACTGAAAAAACCATAGGTTTCAGGCATGTTATAGTTAGAAATTAGCATTTAAAAAACCTTTGAAATTCACTGAAAAAACCATAGGTTTTAGGGACAGTTATAGTTAGTTGGACATTGCACTCGTACAAAACCCGTGAAATTCCCCCGTTATAGTTAGTTCAGCTAACTATAACTCGCGCCCGCAATGCACTGCTGATGACGTCACATATTACATCACTCATGACAAGGTCAGTGACATCACTGATGACATCACTGATGACATCTCAAATGACATCACTGATGACATCATGCAGTGACTGTGTGTTTCTATAAAGTTAAAATATGTTTAATATATATGCCAAGGTGTATTGAATAATGAGTGGGTGTATAAGTGTCTGGATGGATGATTTAGTAGGTGCGTGACTGACTCTATAAGTGAGTGATTAAACGTATCTTACTAAATGCATGGGTTAGTGACTAAACTGTGTGAATGTCTTTATCCGTCTGTCTGTTGGTGTGTAAGTGGCTGCATGGGTTTGTAAATAGCTACATGAGTGTCTATGAGTTATTGATTGGTTGTCTGAGTATCTCAATGGGTGCCTGAGTGTTTGTGTGGATGGGGTGTGTGTGACTGCACATAGATGTATCAGTGGGTGATTCACTGGGTGCATGGTTTCAAGAGTGCATCTGTGATGGACTGTATGGGTGGGTGAGTGTGTGTATGGGTGTGTTAGTGAGTGAATGTATATCTCAGTGGTACATGTGTGAGTAACTACATATGTGAAAGGCAGTATATATGTGTGTTGGAGTATATAAATAGCTATAAGCGAGAGTGTGTGATTGTGATTGTGAGAGTGACTGTATGGATGAGTGTGTGCTTGTATCAGTGATTGTATAAGAGCGTAAGAATGTGCTAGTATTTGTATGAGTAAGTGAGCTGGTGTGTGTATAACTGTATAGGTGAGTAAATGGCAGTGTGATTAACTATTTGCATGACTGACTAGGTGTGTGAGTAGCTCTATGGATGAGTGGCGGTGTGCGAGTGTCTATGTAGGTGTATGAGTGCATATGATAGTCCTGTACTGAGTGACCATAAGTATGAGTGACTGTACGGGTGAATGAGTGGATGTGTGTGTAGACCTAAGAATCAGTGAGTGGGTATGTAGTTATTGGTGTTGGAGTGTCTATGGTTTTGAGAATGGCAGTCTGTAATTTACAGTGGGTGTATCAAAAGTTATATTAGGGTGTGAGAAGATGCATGAAATTATAACATGGATGATGTCATCAGTGATGTCAATTGAGATGTCATCAGTGATGTCACTGACCATGTCATGAGTGATGTAATATGTGACGTCATCAGCAGTGCATTGCAGGGGCGCGAGTTATAGTTAGCTGAACTAACTATAACGGGGGAATTTCACGGGTTTTGTACGAGTGAAATGTCCAACTAACTATAACTGTCCCTCAAACCTATGGTTTTTTCAGTGAATTTCAAAGGTTTTTTAAATGCTAATTTCTAACTATAACGTGTCTGAAACCTATGGTTTTTTCAGTGAATTTCAAAGGTTTTTTAAATGCTAATTTCTAACTATAACGTGCCTGAAACCTATGGTTTTTTCAGTGAATTTCAAAGGTTTTTTAAATGCTAATTTCTAACTATAACGTGTCTGAAACCTATGGTTTTCTCAGTGAATTTCAAAGGTTTTTTAAATGCTAATTTCTAACTATAATGTGCCTGAAACCTATTGTTTTTTCAGTGAATTTCAAAGGTTTTTTAAATGCTAATTTCTAACTATAACGTGCCTGAAACCTATGGTTTTATCAGTGAATTTCAAAGGTTTTTTAAATGCTAATTCCTAACAATAACATGTCTGAAACCTATGGTTTTTTTCAGTAAATTTCCAAGGTTTTGTAAATGACAATTTTTAAATGTATTAATTGTTATCTTAATTTTTTTGATACTGATTTACTACATTTTTTTAAACTATTTATTTTTTAAATTACATTGTAATTACATTATACATTACATTACAAAATATACTTTCTCAGAATGAATTACTTTAGTTTAAATTCTTTGCAAATAGGCAATAGACTTTTAAGTACAGTAGTTACAGTTGTTGCAATGGGCAACACAATTTCAAACACAATGCAACATTGAGCTCAATGTGAATTTCTAGTTAAATGCAATTAGTTACTTTATGGATTACTTTTCTAACCACAGGACTGGATCCTAGATTCAGTCCTGGGACATCTCCTGTAAACAGTTGAGTAAAAGCGTTTTGGTTACAGTACTGATTTTTAAGGAATATTATTGTATTTTAAAAGTTGACACAGAAACTTTTTCACATAGAATCACCAATGTTATCTTATGGCAGGAAATTCACTTAGCAGGTAAGTAGTGTTATCGTTACTTTTTCTTACTCAGTGGTGGATCCTGGATCCAGCACTGGTGCATCTCTTGTAAACAGTTGAAAGAATGCGTTTAAGTCATACAGGCGATTTTTAAGGAATATTTGTAGTTTGTGAAAATCGACACTTTGAAACTTTTCTGCTGAAAACCAGACAATGGATTCCTATGGAAGGAAATACAAGTTACTGGTAAGTACGGTTAGAATTACTTTTCAGGGTCAGTGCTGGGCTAAAATATGCAGCACTGGGTTCTCTCCTGATAACAGGTGAGTAAATCGGAATTCGTAGTTCGGCTGATTTTAGAGGAATATTATAAAGTTCCAAAACTCCACACTTAGAAGAATTTCCAAGTGAAACCAGTCAATGTTAGCCTATGGAAGGAAATTCAAGTTACTGGTAAGTACGGTTAGAATTACTTTTCAGGGTCAGTACTGGGCTAAAAGATGCAGCACTGGGTTCTCTCCTGATAACAGGTGAGTAAATCGGAATTCGCAGTTCGGCTGATTTTAGAGGAATATTTGCACAATGGTGAAGGAAGGGGGTGGGGCCTGAGGTGACATGTCTGCAAACACGCCCTGTGGCGCGTTTTAAGTTGGAGAATTAATTCCTCCTCAATCCCGAGGGTCCCTAGGGGCCAACTAGCCCACCAGATACCTCTAGTATGCGCCAGAGAGCTGCGTTGCAGAGAGGTGTTCAGAGGCCATGCCCCTTTTTGCACCTCTCTGCAACGCAGCTCTGTGGTGCTTTCTGGACGTACCTGGTGGGCTAGTTGTCCCCCAGGGACCCTCAGGATTGAAGGGGATTTAATTCCCCATCTTAAAACACGCCACGGGGCCTGTTTGCACACATGTCATCTCAAGCCCTGCCCCCTCCCTTCACCACTGTGCAAACGCGCCCCGTGGCGCATTTTAAGTCGGGGGATTAACTCCCCTTCAATATACTGAGGGTCCCTGGGGTGCAACTAGCCCACCAGCTCCCTCCATTATGCGCCACAGAGCTGTGTTGCAGAGAGGTGTAAAAAGGGGCGTGGCCTCAGAACACCTCTCTGCATCGCAGCCCCCTGGCGCATACTGGAGGTTCCTGGTGGGCTAGTTGGCCCCCAGGGACCCCCAGTATTCAAGGGGAATTTGTTCCCCATCTGCAAACGCGTGGCGCGTTTGCAGAGTGGTGAAAGAAGGGGGCGTGGCCTCCGGCGCGATGCCGGTGTTTTGGTTTTTTTAAGAAGGGGGGCTGTGTGGCCCCCCTTCTTTTTCTAATTTTTTGGCCCTGGGGACCCCATCCCCCAGGGCCTGCCCCCTAATATTTTGTTTGAATATAAAAAAAATTGGAAGGGGGCCGCGTGGCCCCCCTCCCCATGTCTTAATCGGCCCCAGGGACCCCATCCCCCAGGACATGGCCTTCTTTTTTTTTTTATTAAAACTTATGGAGGGGGCTGCGTTGCCCCCCTCCTCAGGCCACTTATGGCCCCGGGGACCCCATCCCCGGGGCCCGGCCTTTTAAAACATTTTTTTTTTTTCATTTTGGGGAGGGGGCCGCGTGGCCCTCTCCCGGGCCACTACTTGCCCCGGGGACCCCATCCCCCGGGCTGGCCCTCTCCGTTGGGGACTGTGGGGGGTCCCCAATCCCCCCACAGTCCCACCGGCTCCCCGCGTCCCTCGGGAGCCGGCATTGCTTTTCCACATGGGGAGCTGCTAAGATGCAGCTCCCCGTGTGGAAAAGCAATCTGCTTTGGATATTGGAAGAGAGAGCAGGTTTCCCTGCTCTCGCTTCCAATATCCAAAGCAGTTTGCTATGACAGGACGGGAGCCGCGAGGCTCCCGTCCTGTCATAGCAAACTACAGTGTCCCGGGGGTAGGCACCCTGGGACACTGCAGGAGCCGGCCCTGGGGGGTGGCGGTCCCCAGGGCCATCAAGGGCTCCAGGAGGGGGCCGCGCGGCCCCTCCCTTGAATTGCACAGCCCCGGGAGGTGGTGGTCCCCGGGCTCTGGGGTCCGTAACGGACCCCCACATTAAAATATTTAGTGCCCCGGGGAGGTGGCAGTTCCCGGGGCATGTGGGGGGGCTCAAGCCCCCCACATAGGTAATTTAAAAAAATTAAAAAGAAGCCCCGGGGGTGGCGGTCCCCGGGGCTGCGGGAGGGCCGAGAGCCCTCCCGCATCATTTTTTTTATTAAAGCCCTGGGGGGTGGCGGTCTCTGGAGCTTGGGGGGCCTTAGAGGCCCCCCACACATAAAACTTAACCCCCGCATGCCCCCGGGACTTGGCCCACCCGGTGGCCAATTACCAAAGAAGCGGGGGGAGCCCGCGCTTCGTTTTTTTTTTTAATCGGCAGGATCCGCGCACCGTAAGCGCATCCTGCCGATTTTTAAAAAAATGTTTGGGCCCTGAGCAGGCCTAGGGGGTCAGGGTGTTTCTACCCTGCCCCCTTTTTGCGTATTGTGCACTTTTTTTACTGCTTTCTTGTTCCTCTGTTCTACCGAGGAACAAGATGGCTGCCAACACTTCCTGATTTGGAGTGTTGACAGCCAATTAGCATGCAGCTCGAGGTCGGGAGGGTGCGCGGATCCACCGCGGCCATAAATATCGAAACATTTATTTTGGATTTTCTCAGCAACTACTGAACGGATTTACACCATTTTTAAAAAGGGTGCTTTCTTCGCCAAGCAATACCTTTTGGCCAAATTTGGTGTAATTCCGTTCAGCAGTTTTTGCTGTAGCCTTGCATAAAGTTTCCTATGGGAAATCGATTTTTTCACTCTTATTTTTTGAATATCTCCGCAACTACTGAACGGATTTACACCATTTAAAAAAAAGGTCGCTTTCTGAACCAAGCGCTACCTTTTTGCAAAATTTGGTGTAATTCCGTTCAGCAGTTCGGGCTGTAGCCGTGGCTAAAATTTCCTATGGGAATTAACATGGAGAAAACGGAGAAAACGCGTTTTGGGACCCCCCTTTTTTCTCGGCCGCCGCTCGATGAATCACCCCGAAACTTTCAAGACAGGAGCGGACCGGAGTGCCCCACTAGTTTTTAAAATTTCGCGATGATTCGTCAAACGACGCCAAACTTATTGGGAATAGAATGTTGCGGATTTCATATGGATAAAGGTCCTAACTATAACTATCTACTGGCGACCGCCAGTAGATAATATATATATATATATAGATTCACTGAAAAAACCATAGGTTTCAGACATGTTATAGTTAGAAATTAGCATTTAAAAAACCTTTGAAATTCACTGAAAAAACCATAGGTTTTAGGGACAGTTATAGTTAGTTGGACATTTCACTCGTACAAAACCATAGAAATTCCCCGTTATAGTTAGTTTAGCTAACTATAACTCACGCCCCCGCAATGCACTACTGATGACGTCACATATTACATCACTCATGACATGGTCAGTGACATCACTGATGACATCACTGATGACATCTCAAATGACATCACTGATGACATCATCCAGTGACTGTGTGTTTCTGTAAAGTTTAAATATGTTTAATATATATAGGGAAAGGCGTATTGAAGAATGAGTGGGTGTATAAGTGTCTGAATGGATGATTTAGTATGTGAGTGACTGACTCTACAAGTGAGTGATTAAATGTATCTTACTGAATGCATGGGTTAGTGACTAAACTGTGTGAATGTCTGTATCTGTCTGTCTGTTGGTTTGTAAGCGGCTGCATGGCTTTCTGAATAGCTACATGAGTGTCTACATGGGTTATTGATTGATTGTCTGAGTATCTGTATGGGTGCCTGAGTGTTTGTGTGGGTGGGGTGTGTGTGACTCTGTGCATAGATGTGTGAGTTGGTGATTCACTGGGTGCATGGTTTCAAGAGTGCATCTGTGATGGACTGTATGGGTGGGTGAGTGTGTGTATGGGTGTGTTAGTGATTGAATGTATATCTCAGTGGTACATGTGTGAGTAACTACATATGTGAAAGGCAGTATATATGTGTGTTGGAGTATATAAATGGCTATAAGTGAGAGTGTGTGATTGTGAGAGTGGCTGTATGGATGAGTGTGTACTTGTATCAGTGATTGTATAAGAGCGTAAGAATGTGCTAGTATTTGTATGAGTAAGTGAGCTGGTGTGTGTATAACTGTATAGGTGAGTAAATGGCTGTGTGATTAAGTTTTTTGCATGACTGACTAGGTGTGTGAGTACCTCTATGGATGAGTGGCGGTGTGTGAGTGTTTATATAGGTGTATGAGTGCATATGATAGTCCTGTACTGAGTGACTAAGTATGAGTGACTGTACGGGTGAGTGAGTGGATGTGTGTGTAGACCTAAGAATCATTGAGTGGGTATGTAGTTTTTGGTGTTGGAGTGTCTATGGTTTTGAGAATGGCAGTCTGTAATTTAGAGTGGGTGTATCAAAAGTTATATTAGGGTGTGAGAAGATGCATGAAATTATCACATGGATGATGTCATCAGTGATGTCATTTGAGATGTCATCAGTGATGTCATCAGTGATGTCACTGACCATGTCATGAGTGATGTAATATGTGACGTCATCAGCAGTGCATTCCGGGGGCGCGAGTTATAGTTAGCTGAACTAACTATAACGGGGGAATTTCTATGGTTTTGTACGAGTGAAATGTCCAACTAACTATAACTGTCCCTAAAACCTATGGTTTTTTCAGTGAATTTCAAAGGTTTTTTAAATGCTAATTTCTAACTATAACGTGCCTGAAACCTATGATTTTTTAAGTGAATTTCAAAGGTTTTTTTAAATGCTAGTTTCTAACTATGCCTACAGAGGTAGGACATGTGAAGAAAGAAGAAAAAACGCACAGAAAGAAGCAAAAGATGTGCAGAAAGAACCATCAGAGGAGCAGAAAGAGGCCTTGTTGCAAAATCATCCTGTGCCCACAACTTTTTCAGACGGGTACTGGTGGTAACTGATTCTGACTAACCAGAGCCAGTGCTATGCTAAAAGACACTTAGAATATAGTGAAAACACCTACATACACTAGGGAACACTATGCGTTGGGGTACCCCTGTGATTAGCATGACCTCCTCTGCAAGTCCCTAGTACATAATAGGGCAGGGGGATTAAAACTACCTCTTAAAATGCGCTACAGGGCGCGTTTGCACAGTGGTGAAGAAAGGGGGGGCCTGAGGTGACATGTGTGCAAACGCACCCCGTGGCACGTTTTAAGTTGCGGGATTAAGTCCCCTTGAATTCTGAGGGTCCCTGTGGCCCAACTAGCCCCCAGGTACCTACAGTTAGGACCACAGAGCTGAGTTGCAGAGAGGCGTTCCGAGGCCACGCACCTTTTTTCACCTCTCTGCAACGCAACGCTGTTGTGCTTACTGAAGGTACCTGGTGGGCTAGTTGGCCCCCAGGGTCCCTCAGGATTCAAAGGGAATTAATTCCCCAACTTAAAACGCACCACAGGGCGTGTTTGCGCACATGTCACCTGAGGCCCCGCCCCCTCCCTTCACCACTGTGCAAACGCGCCCCGTGGTGCGTTTTAAGTTGGGGGATTAGGTCACCTTGAATCCTGAGGGTCCCTGGGGCCCAACTAGCCCACTAGGTACTTCCAGTAAGCACCACAGGCCTGCGTTGCAACACCTGTAACAAATTGTGCAGTTGTGTTTAGGTAGTGAAGAGGGTCGTGCTGGGGGTAGTGTTTTAGGGTTTAGGGTAGTGCAGTGGTGTTTGTGTAGTGTAGGGGGTCATGCTGGGGGTAGATTTAGGGTTTAGGGTAGTGCAGTGGTGTTTGGGTAGTGTAGGGAGTCGTGCTGGGGGGAGTGTTTTAGGGTTTAGGGTAGTGCAGTGGTGTTTGGGTAGTGTAGGGGGTCGTGCTGGGGGTAGTGTTTTAGGGTTTAGGGTAGTGCAGTGGTGTTTGGGTAGTGTAGGGGGTCGTGCTGGGGGTAGTGATTTAGGGTAGTGAAGTGGTGTTTGGGTAGTGTAGGGGTACTGCTGGGGGTAGTGTTTTAGTGTTTAGGTTAGTGCAGTGGTGTTTGGGTAGTGTAGGGGTACTGCTGGGGTAGTGTTTTAGGGTTTAGGGTAGTGCAGTGGTGTTTGTGTAGTGTAGGGGGTAGTGTTTTAGGGTTTAGGGTAGTGCAGTGGTGTTTGTGTAGTGTAGGAGGTCGTGTTTTAGGGTTTAGGGTAGTGCAGTGGTCTTTGGGTACTGTAGGGAGTCGTGCGGGGTAGTGTTTTAGGTTTAGGGTAGTGTAGGGGGTCATGCGGGGGTAGTGTTTTAGGGATTAGGGTAGTGCATTGGTGTTTGGGTAGTGTAGGGGGTCATGCGGGGGTAGTGTTTTAGGGTTTAGGGCAGTGCAGTGGTGTTTGGGTAGTGTAGGGGTCGTGCTGGGGGAGTGTTTTAGGGTTTAGGGCAGTGCAGTGGTGTTCGGGTAGTGTAGGGGGTCGTGCTGGGGGTAGTATTTTAGGGTTCAGGGTAGTGCAGTGGTGTTCGGGTAGTGTAGGGGGTAATGCTGGGGGTAGTGTTTTAGGGTTTAGGGCAGTGCAGTGGTGTTCGGGCAGTGTAGGGGGTCGTGCTGGGGGTGGTGTTTCAGGGTTTAGGGCAGTGCAGTGGTGTTCGGGCAGTGTAGGGGGTGGTGTTTCAGGGTTTAGGGCAGTGCAGTGGTGTTCGGGCAGTGTAGGGGGTCGTGCAGGGGGTGGTGTTTCAGGGTTTAGGGCAGTGGTGTTCTGGCAGTGTAGGGGGTCGTGCTGGGGGTGATGTTTCAGGATTTGGGGCAGTGCAGTGGTGTGTGTTCGAGCAGTAAAGGGGGTCGTGCTGGGGGTGGTGTTTCAGGGTTTAGGGCAGTGCAGTGGTGTTCGGGCAGTGTAGGGGGCGGTGCCGGGGGTGGTGTTTCAGGGTTTAGGGCAGTGCAGTGGTGTTTGGGCAGTGTAGGGGTGCTGCAGGGGGTGGTGTTTCAGGGTTTAGGGCAGTGCAGTGGTGTTCAGGCAGTGTAGGGGGTCATGCAGGGGGTGGTGTTTCAGGGTTTAGGGCAGTGCAGTGGTGTTCGGGCAGTGTAGGGGGTCGTGCTGGGGCTGGTGTTTCAGGGTTTAGGGCAGTACAGTGGTGTTCGGGCAGTGTAGGGGTCCTGCTGGGGCTGGTGTTTCAGGGTTTAGGGCAGTGCAGTGGTGTTCGGGCAGTGTAGGGGGTCTTGCTCGGGCTGGTGTTTCAGAGTCTAGGGCAGTGCAGTGGTGTTCGGGCAGTGTAGGGGGTCTTTGCTGGGGCTGGTGTTTCAGGGTTTAGGGCAGTGCAGTGGTGTTCGGGCAGTGTAGGGGTCTTTGATGGGGCTGGTGTTTCAGGGTTTAGGGCAGTGCAGTGGTGTTCGGGCAGTGTAGGGGGTCGTGCTGGGGGTGGTATTTCAGGGTTTAGGGCAGTGCAGTGGTGTTCGGGCAGTGTAGGGGGTCGTGCAGGGGTGGTGTTTCCGGGTTTCGGGCCGTGGTGTTCGGGCAGTGTAGGGGGTCGTGCTGGGGGTGGTGTTTCAGGATTTGGGGCAGTGCAGTGGTGTGTGTTCGAGCAGTAAAGGGGGTCGTGCTGGGGGTGGTGTTTCAGGGTTTAGGGCAGTGCAGTGGTGTTCGGGCAGTGTAGGGGGCGGTGCAGGGGGTGGTGTTTCAGGGTTTAGGGCAGTGCAGTGGTGTTTGGGCAGTGTAGGGGGTGGTGCTGGGGGTGGTGTTTCAGGGTTTAGGGCAGTGCAGTGGTGTTCGGGCAGTGTAGGGGGTCATACAGGGGGTGGTGTTTCAGGGTTTAGGGCAGTGCAGTGGTGTTCGGGCAGTGTAGGGGGTCGTGCTGGGGCTGGTGTTTCAGGGTTTAGGGCAGTACAGTGGTGTTCGGGTAGTGTAGGGGGTCATGCTGGGGCTGGTGTTTCAGGGTTTAGGGCAGTGCAGTGGTGTTCGGGCAGTGTAGGGGGTCTTGCTCGGGCTGGTGTTTCAGAGTCTAGGGCAGTGCAGTGGTGTTCAGGCAGTGTAGGGGGTCTTTGCTGGGGCTGGTGTTTCAGGGTTTAGGGCAGTGCAGTGGTGTTCGGGCAGTGTAGGGGGTCGTGCTGGGGGTGGTATTTCAGGGTTTAGGGCAGTGCAGTAGTGTTTGGGCAGTGTAGGGGGTCATGCTGGGGCTAGTGTTTCAGGATTTAGGGCAGAGCAATGGTGTTCAGGCAGTGTAGGGGGTTTTGCTGGAGGTGGTGTTTCAGGGTTTAGGGCAGTGCAGTGGTGTTTGTGCAGTGTAGGGGGTGGTGTTTCAGGGTTTAGGGCAGTGGTGTTCAGGCAGTGTAGGGGGTCTTGCTGGGGTTGATGTTTCAGGGTTTAGGGCAGTGCAGTGGTGTTCGGGCAGTGTAGGGGGTCGTGCTGGGGGTGGTGTTTCAGGGTTTAGGGCAGTGCAGTGGTGTTCCGGCAGTGTAGGAGGTCGTGCAGGGGGTGGTGTTTCAGGGTTTAGGGCAGTGCAGTGGTGTTCGGGCAGTGTAGGGGGTCGTGCTGGGGGTGGTGTTTCAGGGTTTAGGGCAGTGCAGTGGTGTTTGGGCAGTGTAGGGGGTCGTGCAGGGGTGGTGTTTCAGGGTTTAGGGCAGTGCAGTGGTGTTCGGCCAGTGTAGGTGGTCTTGCTGGGGGTGGTGTTTCAGGCTTTAGTGCAGTGGTGTTCGGGCAGTGTAGAGGGTCTTGCTGGGGGTGGTGTTTCAGGGTTTAGGGCAGTGCAGTGGTGTTCGGGCAGTGTAGGGGGTCTTGCTGGGGCTAGTGTTTCAGGGTTTAGGGCAGTGCAGTGGTGTTCGGGCAGTGTAGGGGGTCGTGCTGGGGCTGGTGTTTCAGGGTTTAGGGTAGTGCAGTGGTGTTCGGGCAGTGTAGGGGGTCGTGCTGGGGCTGGTGTTTCAGGGTTTAGGGCAGTGCAGTGGTTTTTGGGCAGTGTAGGCGGTCGTGCTGGGGCTGGTGTTTCAGGGTTTAGGGCAGTGCAGTGGTGTTCGGGCAGTGTACGGGGTTGTGCTGGGGCTGGTGTTTCAGGGTTTAGGGCAGTGCAGTGGTATACGGGCAGTGTAGGGGGTCTTGCTGGGGATGGTGTTTCAGGGTTTAGGGCAGTGGTGTTCGGGCAGTGTAGGGGGTCTTGCTGGGGGTAGTGTTTCGGGGTTTAGGGCAGTGCAGTGGTGTTCGTGCAGTGTAGGGGGTCGTGCTGGGGGTGGTGTTTCAGGGTTTAGGGCAGTGCAGTAGTGTTCGGGCAGTGTAGGGGATCGTGCAGGGGGTGGTGTTTCAGGGTTTAGTGCAGTGCAGTGGTGTACGGGCAGTGTAGGGGGTCGTGCTGGGGGTGGTATTTCAGGGTTTAGGGCAGTGCAGTGGTGTTCGGGCAGTGTAGGGGTCGTGCAGGGGTGGTGTTTCAGGGTTTAGGGCAGTGCAGTGGTGTTCGGTCAGTGTAGGGGTCGTGCTGGGGCTGGTGTTTCAGGGTTTAGGGCAGTGCAGTGGTGTTCGGGCAGTGTAGGGGGTCTTGCTGGGGGTGGTGTTTCAGGGTTTAGGGTAGTGGTGTTCGGGCAGTGTAGGGGGTCTTGCTGGGGGTGGTGTTTCAGGGTTTAGGGCAGTGCAGTGGTGTTCGGGCAGTGTAGGGGGTCTTGCTGGGGGTAGTGTTTCAGGGTTTAGGACAGTGCAGTGGTGTTCGTGCAGTGTAGGGGGTCGTGCTGGGGATGGTGTTTCAGGGTTTAGGGCAGTGCAGTAGTGTTCGGGCAGTGTAGGGGTTCGTGCAGGGGTGGTGTTTCAGGGTTTAGGGCAGTGCAGTGGTGTTCGGGCAGTGTAGGGGGTCGTGCTGGGGGTGGTGTTTCAGGGTTTAGGGCAGTGGTGTTCGGGCAGTGTAGGGGGTCTTGCTGGGGGTGATGTTTCAGGGTTTAGGGCAGTGCAGTGGTGTTCGGGCAGTGTAGGAGGTCTTGCTGGTGGTAGTGTTTCAGGGTTTAGGGCAGTGCAGTAGTGTTCGGGCAGTGTAGGGGATCGTGCAGGGGGTGGTGTTTCAGGGTTTAGGGCAGTGCAGTGGTGTACGGGCAGTGTAGGGGGTTGTGCTGGGGGTGGTGTTTCAGGGTTTAGGGCAGTGCAGTGGTGTTCGGGCAGTGTAGGGGGTCATGCAGGGGGTGGTGTTTCAGGGTTTAGGGCAGTGCAGTGGTGTTCGGGCAGTGTAGGGGTCGTGCTGGGGCTGGTGTTTCAGGGTTTAGGGCAGTGCAGTGGTGTTCGGGCAGTGTAGGGGGTCTTGCTGGGGGTGGTGTTTCAGGGTTTAGGGCAGTGGTGTTCGGGCAGTGTAGGGGGTCTTGCTGGGGGTGGTGTTTCAGGGTTTAGGGCAGTGCAGTGGTGTTCGGGCAGTGTAGGGGGGTCTTGCTGGGGGTAGTGTTTCAGGGTTTAGGACAGTGCAGTGGTGTTCGTGCAGTGTAGGGGGTCGTGCTGGGGATGGTGTTTCAGGGTTTAGGGCAGTGCAGTCGTGTTCGGGCAGTGTAGGGGGTCGTGCAGGGGGTGGTGTTTCAGGGTTTAGGGCAGTGCAGTGGTGTTCGGGCAGTGTAGGGGGTCGTGCTGGGGGTGGTGTTTCAGGGTTTAGGGCAGTGGTGTTTGGGCAGTGTAGGGGGTCTTGCTGGGGGTGATGTTTCAGGGTTTAGGGCAGTGCAGTGGTGTTCGGGCAGTGTAGGAGGTCTTGCTGGTGGTAGTGTTTCAGGGTTTAGGGTAGTGCAGTGGTGCTTGTGTAGTGTAGGGGGTCGTGCTGGGGGTAGTGTTTTAGGGTTTAGGGTAGTGCAGTGGTGTTTGGGTAGTGTAGGGGGTCGTGCTGGGGGTAGTGTTTTAGGATTTAGGTTAGTGCAGTGGTGTTTGGGTAGTGTAGGGGGTCGTGCTCGGGGTAGTGTTTTAGGGTTTAAGGTAGTGCAGTGGTGTTTGTGTAGTGTAGGGGGTCGTGCAGGGGGTGGTGTTTCAGGGTTTAGGGCAGTGCAGTGGTGTTCGGGCAGTGTAGGGGGTCGTGCTGGGGGTGGTGTTTCAGGGTTTAGGGCAGTGCAGTGGTGTTGGGGTAGTGTTTTAGGGTTTAGGGTAGTGCAGTGGTGTTTGTGTAGTGTAGGGGGTCATGCTGGGGGTAGTGTTTTAGGGTTTAGGATAGTGCAGTGGTGCTTGTGTAGTGTAGGGGGTCGTGCTGGGGTAGTGTTTTAGGGTTTAGGGTAGTGCAGTGGTGTTTTTGTAGTGTAGGGGGTCATGTTTTAAGATGCAACGCTCCAATACCTGACCAGTCTGCACTACATAAAACTGCAAAAAACTAAAAATAAAAAGTGTTTTGCACACTTTTGTCATTGGGCTATATGTGGTCTACATCTGGGTAATATTTGTGCATCATTTGGGCTCTTTTTTCACTGGTGGCCATCTTGGAAGACTTCTTTGTTATGAAGTTTCCTAATTTCCTCATTTACTGCAGTCTCCTCAGTAGGAAATGCTTTCAGTTTTTTACTTTGATTCCATCAAAAGGCATTCAGATGTGTCACACATTTGCCATAAATTCAGAATGTTATTACTCTAGTTGTTCATTAGATCACTGTAGTAAAGCTACTGCTCACCAAGGAGTTAACTGGAAGTCTACTGCTGGTATTGAAAGTGATTGTTTCAGTCTGCATGTCAGAATTTTCTAATGAAATAGAAGAGGATTTGAGATCTCACTTAAAACATGCACTACATTTTCTTTTTGCAGCACTAACCATAATTTCTATGGCAAAATGAACCCCTCATTTTGTTCCTTTTTAAATTAAATGTTTTAAGTGTTACCAGTTTATTCCAATCAAGATGGCTTCAGGTGTGCCATACTTTTGTCATAAGTAAGGCTGTTAGCACTCTAGTTGTTCTTTAGAACACTCTGGGAAGCTGCAGTAGAACACAAAGGCATCAACTGACAGGCTGCTCCTGTTGAAATATAACAGGAAGATATTTGAGATCTCACTTAAAACATGTCTTAATTTTTCTTTCTACAGCACTAACCATAATTTCTATGGCAAAATGAACCCCTCATTTTGTTCCTTTTTAAATTAAATGTTTTAAGTGTTACCAGTTTATTCCAATCAAGATGGCTTCAGGTGTGCCATACTTTTGTCATAAGTAAGACTGTTAGCGCTCTAGTTGTTCTTTAGAACACTCTGGGAAGCTGCAGTAGAACACAAGGCATCAACTGACAGGCTGCTCCTGTTGAAATATAACAGGAAGATATTTGAGATCACACTTGAAACATGTCCTAATCTTTCTTTCCAGAGCACTAACCATAATTTCTATGACAAGATGAACCCCATCATTTTGTTCCTTTAAATTAAATGTTTTAATTGTTACCAGTTTATTCCAATCAAGATGGCTTCAGGTGTGCCATACTTTTGTCATAAGTAAGGCTGTTAGCACTCTAGTTGTTCTTTAGAACACTCTGGGAAGCTGCAGTAGAACACAAAGGAATCAACTGACAGTCTCTGCCCTTGTTGGATGTACATGTTTTACTGAGAATGTCAGACTTCATTCTCACATGACTGAGAAAGATAATGTGAATTTACAGAAAATATGCTCTCATTTTAGCTTCAGGGCACCTTCCAAAACTGTATGGGACAAGCATGTGAAAATAGTTTCTCTCAAACATGATTCATGATATCCCAGCAGAAGGTTTTTCACAGGGTAAAATCACCTTAGAACACACCACAATTCCTGAAATTAGTATGGTACCATCAACAAATGAATTCTAATGCAACTAAAGTCTGTTATCACCCTTTATGGTTCTCCTTTTGGTAACCCTCAAAATCTTCGATTCACTACAATGCATTTCAATGGGGTACTATCATTTATATTGGTCCCAAGATGGCTGCCAGCAATTCCAGGATGAAGTGCTGACAGCCAATCAGATCTCCGCCCAGATATATATGTGTTTTTACTTTTGATTTTCTCAGCAACTACTGAACGGATTTACACCATTTAACAAAAAGGGTTCTTTCTGAACCAAGAACTACCTCTTTGCCAAATTTGGTGTAATTCCGTTCAGCAGTTCGGGCTGTAGCCGTGTCTAAAGCTTCCTATGGGAAAATGAATGGGGAAAACATGTTTTGGGACCCCCTTTTCTCGGCCCCCGCTTGACGAATCACCCTGAGAGTTTCAGGGTAGGAGCGGACCGGAGCGGGCCATAAAGTTTGAAAATTTCGCGAAGATTCGTCAACCGACGCAAGAGTTATTTCAAATAGAATGTCGCGGATTTCCTATGGAAAATAGGTCCTAACTATAACTATCTACTGGCGACCGCCAGTAGATAATATTATCTACTGGCGGTCGCCAGTAGATAGTTATAGTTAGGACCTATTTTCCATAGGAAATCCGCAACATTCTATTTGAAATAACTTTGGCGCCGGTTGATGAATTTTCGTGAAATTTTCAAAACTCGTGGGCGCTCCGGTCCGCTCCTATCCTGAAAGTCTCGTGGTGATTCTTCAAGTGGGGGCCGAGAAAAAAGGGGGGTCCCAAACATGTTTTCCCCATGCAATTTTCCATAGGAACCTTTCATCGCAGCTACAGCCCGAACTGCTGAATGGAATTACACCAAATTTGGCAAAAAGGTAGCCCTTGGTTCAGAGTCGTGCCTTTTGGTTAAATGGTGTAAATCTGTTCAGTAGTTCCTGAGAAATTTGAAAAAGAAAACACATATACATCTGGGCGGAGCCTAACCACACATGTCATCGTGAGATCTGATTGGCTGTCAGCACTTCATCCTGGAATTGCTGGCAGCCATCTTGGGACCAATATAAATGATAGAACCCCATTGAAATGCATTGTAGTGAATCGAAGATTTTGAGGGTTGCCAAAAGGAGAACTATAAAGGGTGATAACAGACTTTAGTTACATTAGAATTCATTTGTTGATGGTTCCATACTAATTTCAGGAATTGTGGTGTGTTCTAATGTGATTTTACCCTGTGAAAAACCTTCTGCTGGGATATAATGAATCATGTTTGAGAGAAAACTATTTTCACATGCTTGTCCCATACAGTTTTGGAAGGTGCTCCAGAAGCTAAAATGAGAGCATATTTTCTGTAAATTCACATTATCTTTCTCAGTCATGTGAGAATGAAGTCTGACATTCTCAGTAAAACATGTACATCCAACAAGGATAGAGACTGTCAGTTGATTCCTTTGTGTTCTACTGCAGCTTCCCAGAGTGTTCTAAAGAACAACTAGAGTGCTAACAGCCTTACTTATGACAAAAGTATGGCACACCTGAAGCCATCTTGATTGGAATAAACTGGTAACACTTAAAACATTTAATTTAAAAAGGAACAAAATGATGGGGTTCATTTTGTCATAGAAATTATGGTTAGTGCTGTAGAAAGAAAAATTAGGACATGTTTTACGTGAGATCTCAAATATCTTCCTGTTATATTTCAACAGGAGCAGCCTGTCAGTTGATGCATTTGTGTTCTACTGCAGCTTCCCAGAGTGTTCTAAAGAACAACTAGAGCGCTAACAGTCTTACTTATTGTGAGAAGTTGGCCTGGTATATGCTGTCCACTAATTATAGTGGGCACCTTGCACCAGTCCAAACAACCCCTTATTGGAGATAGGTTAAAGACAACCTTATTGAAAGCTATCCTAGTGGTAGCTATGGAGAGCAGCCTTCAGGCTAAGTCTTGAAGGAATGTAAAGCAGCTTGTTTTACCAGTCTATAATCTCTTGAGTGATCAAATGAAAGAGCACCACACCAGGTATATATTCAAAATATATGTATTTATTGCTAAACACACCCCTCTAGTCTCTTTATGAGGCTAGAGTTCGAAGTACATAAGTTAGAAGTTATTTAAACACAGTAATAGCACAAATACACGTTTGGGCCCTAGGGGCGTACCAAACCATATACCAATAAAGTGGTATAAGAACCACGACTGAACTAGAAACTAGGCCTAGAGCCTCTAGAAGTGCTTGGACCACAAGGAACCACCCAAGGTAGTGACACAGGGGACCCACGGGGGACGCGTGCAGTGTAAATACACAACCGCGATACGCTGTTGACTTCTATGGAGAAAGTCGTGATCGGGAAATTAAAGAAAAGGGACACTTAAAGGAGGACTTGGAGCAAACCCTTTGAGATCTAGTACTTTGAAGAGTCTCTACCCACGGGAGCACCGGAGTACTCGTGTTACCTCACCCAGGGAAGCCGGGTGCATAGGTGCCTTTCGGGGTCGGGTTTCGTCGTCGATTTGAATGGCGATCTGCTGCAAAGTGCTGCTGGCGACCAAGTGGAAAGTGTCCGGGTGGATCCAAGAGTGGATCGGAGATCTGAAGAACCTGAAAGCAGAGGGGACAGAGTCTGGGTCTCTAGCCAGTGACCAGGAAGGCGATGGACAGATGCCCACCGATGTCGAGTGCTTCAGGTGCATTGACGATCATCTTGACTCTTCAGCCACGAGGTTCAGGAGGCGTTGTCGGCAACCAGGAGCAGGATTCGGGCTGGTACACAATGTCTGTCGAGTGCTGAAGTGTCGTCGACCGGATTGGACCCAACAAGCCTTGGCAACGGCAAGTCTTGATGCAGAGGAAGATCATCGATGGTGCAGACCAGCAAGGTCTGGGGAACTCACCCAGCAAGGGTAAGTGAGGGCAGGCCTGGAGCAACCAGGATGACAAGTAAGAAAAAGATTGACCTTCGTTAAGGGCTACTAGCAAACGGGCTAGCGACTGTGAAGGAGCCTCGAGACGCCGCACGTGGATCTGGCTCACAGGACACTCGTGGAGTGGAGGCCAGTGATCTTCGGTGCAGTTGGTGCTGGAGGCTAGGGATACTCGGAGCCTAAAGCACGACTTTGTGGGAGACCTAGAAGAGGATGCACTTGCAAATGTGCTCGGTGTCCAGGGGTCACGGTCTCAAGTCACCCACGATAGTTATGGGCCTCAGCTTTGCTGGGGACTCAGGGTAGCCTCGGGGAAGTCTGAGACTCCACCTCTGGTGATGCGATGACTTCGACGTCCGACGGGAGCTTCAGAAATGCAAACCAGACAGATGCTTCTTTGGTGCCTGCCAAGCAGGGGAGTCACTCCTTGACCCCAAGGGAGATTCTTCTGTCCTCTAATCGTGAGTAGAGCGTCGAAGGTCCAGGATTCTGTTTCAGAGTTTCGTCCAGGGATAATCTAAAGTCCTAAGGACTGGGTTCCTATACTTATACTAAGTATAGGGGTTGGACTACTCTGTGGCCCCACCTATGGGTGGGTCAGGGCAGAGGGGTGGCTACACCCTTTCCCTTTGTCCAGTTCACACCAAAGCAGGGGCTGCAAGCCCCTGATCCGGTTTGAACTGGGGTATGCACAGGGACACCAAGTGTGCCCCCAGTGCAGGACTTCAAAGCACCCGAAAGTGCTCCCGCCCAGCCCCAATACACATTATCCTGTCTGGGGAGGTGGTCACACCTCCCTGGGACAGGAAACCTATTGTCCAGGCCTCCCCTGCCGGAGTTTCGTCCAGCAGCAGGAGGCCAGACTCGTGTCTGTGGCAGCAGCATCCATTTTGTGATGCCAGGGCTTTGGAAAGAAGTTACCGGGCTAGCCAGAGTTAACATGTCTTTCCCTCTAGAAGGGTGGAATGCTACCCCCGCCGCCAGAATTGGCGGGGGGTAGTATTCCAAGATGTTTGACACCAAACACGACATGTTTAGGTGCAGCCATTCCAAAGTTAGCATTTAACGCGAGGTTATAATGCGCTTAAGAGTATATGGTCAGGCTGCACTACAAACAGCATCAGAGAAGGGTCTCCGAACGCTGCAGAGGGGCCCTGCTCATGCAGGGCACCCTCTCACATAGGAACCATGCACTCTGCCTTCAGGATTGATAAGGCCTGCCTTAGGAGTGACTTATAGGTTTATATGTGTGTATGTATTTAGTGATATAGGTAACCTATATCACAGTAAGGGGTGCATGCACCACCTTACCCAGGCTGCAGTAGCAGACCTGTGGTGTCAGTTTGGATGGCCTTCCAGGGGTGGCATAATACATGCTGCAGCCCCTGGTAGGCCTCTGAGGTACCTATGCCCTTGGTACATAGTATACCATATACTAGGGACTTATAAGGGCACTCCAGATTCCAATCAGTGATGTGCCTAAGGCACATGGAAACCATTTTAGAGAGGAAGCAGCTAGGCTGGGGTTCTGATTAGCAGGGCCCCAGCCAGACTAATGTCAAAAAACAGTGAAGCATCAGCAAAAAGTGGGGGTACCCATGTGAAGCAGATCCTACTCTCCTACACTTATGACAAAATTATGGCACACCTGAAGCCATCTTGATTGGAATAAACTGGTAACTCTTAAAACATTTAATTTAAAAAGGAACAAAATGAGGGGGTTCATTTTGTCATAGAAATTATGGTTAGTGCTGTAGAAAGAAAAATTAGGACATGTTTTAAGTGAGATCTCAAATATCTTCCTGTTATATTTCAACAGGAGCAGCCTGTCAGTTGATGCCTTTGTGTTCTACTGCAGCTTCCCAGAGTGTTCTAAAGAACAACTAGAGCGCTAACAGTCTTACTTATGACAAAAGTATGGCACACCTGAAGCCATCTTGATTGGAATAAACTGGTAACACTTAAAACATTTAATTTTAGAAGGAACAAAATGAGGGGGTTTATTTTGCCATAGAAATTATGGTTAGTGCTGCAGAAAGAAAATTTAGGGCATGTTTTAAGTGAGATCTCAAATCCTCTTCTATTTCATTAGAAAATTCTGACATTCAGACTGAAAAAAATCACTTTCAATACCAGCAGTAGACTTCCAGTTAACTCCCTGGTGAGCAGTAGCTTTACTACAGTGATCTAATGAACAACTAGAGTGCTAACATTCTGAATTTATGGCAAATGTGTGACACATCTGAATGCCTTCTTGATGGAATCAAAGTAAAAAACTGAAAGCATTTCCTACTGAGGAGACTGCAGTAAATGACGAAATTAGGAAACTTCATAACAAATAAGTCTCCCAAGATGGCCACCAGAGAAAAAAGAGCCCAAATGTAGCACAAATATCACCCAGATGTAGCCCACATATAGCCCAATGACAGAAGTGTGCAAAACACTTTTTATTTTTAGTTTTTCTGCAGTTTTATATAGTGCAAACTGGTCAGGTATTGGAGCGTTACATCTTACTTGGACCCCTTATTGCGTATTTTGCACGAAGTACATGAGATTGATCTTGCGAAACATTGAACTTTACGATTCTGTTAACCTGAAGTTGCTCTGAACCGGGCTTTGTAACACCCATTTTTACCTACTGGTTTTAATTAATTCTCACTGTATTGTATTAGGAAAGAGGATTTACTGTTTTTATGTACACTTTTATGATCTATGTTTCTAAATCAGATCAAATAAAGTTTAATGAATTCTATGGCAGGACGGAGGCGAGGATTATGCATATCTTTCCTCACTTTATTTGCATAGCAGTTCAAAGAAAACGTAACACAACAATCATTAAACAAAAGACTACACAACCCATGAACCATTAGGGGGTAGTCTCCAAGGCAACTATAGTCCAATCATATCACAGTCCATCGTATATAATATTGTGACGTCCCTTCCGCTTCCTCTTTCTTCACTGCTCGTCAGTTAAGTGCATTCCTTACATTCTTGGCTTAATCTGACGTTGCTGTTTGTATAGCGGTTTCTTGTGCACGTTATTAGCATTATTAACTTTTATTGTTTCATATTCCCTGCGCAGCAGGCTCTTTCCCGAGCGCGTTCTCCCCCTCGCAGTTTCTCCCGCTGTGTGCTCTGCGTGCAGTGAGATCCTGTCAGGCGCGTCTGGTCCGAGCGAGGCAGCTCCGTCGAGCGCTCCCGCTGGTCTTTACACGCGTTTGGGAATCCGGTCACTCCTTTAGTGTCCGCTTGATTCCTGACCAACCCTCGCCTAATTTTGACACCGCTTCGCGGTGATTTCCCCACACGGCCAAGTTAGTGACCAGCGCCACCTGGTGGTGGTAATTGGTATTGCGCCTCAGTCTATTCTTATAACAGCTTCGGGGAAAGCCCAGCTGTTGGAGCACCAGCGAGGGGGCTGTCTTAAGGATTTTAAGGGCATTTGTTCTGTGCTCACACCCTCTGCTATCATGTCTTCTCCAGAAGACCATTTTTACTCCTCCTACCAGGAAGTGGAGGAGGAATGGCCCACCAACTTGTCCCTCCAGCAGTGGACCAAGCCCTCTCTCTGGCTATTTCTAGGGCGCTGGCTCCTCTTAGGGATCAGGTTGATAAGCTGGCAAAAAGCATCCCTGGGGTGTTCAGTGACCCAGATCTGGTGGTGGCGGGTCCAAGTAGCTCCCAGATGGGGAATAAAAGGGCCGTTAAGCATAACGCGGGGCACTTGGAAGGATTTGATAAACTTACGGAGACCTTCCTCAAGAGTGCGCGAACGCAAAAACATGCACCCTGCCGGGAGGAGGAGGGGCCCGGAGAAAATTGCGACACTGTCACCACTATTGTAGACCCGACGGCGGGTTTCCCTTAGAGGGAGAGGGTGTATCGGAGGACGATTTCTCCTCCAATGAGGAGAAGGACTCGGGGCGTCCCTGGCGTCCAGAGTCCCACTCCTCTCAGTCCCCGGTTGGGGACGGGGTCCACTCGGACATGTTCGAGCCTACCCAGATTTACCATCCTAGGTCGGCAGAGTGGACACCTGACGCCAAAGTGGCAGAGTATGTGGTGGGGAAAATCCATCAACCCCTTGAAAGGGAGGTCAGGAGTAGGATGAGGGGAGAATGCCCCAGGCACTCACTGAAGGGGAAGGTGGCACACATGCCTGAAATTGATGAGAAACTATGTACCTTTTTCTCCAAGTATATGAGGGATCCCAAGAAAGGAATTGATAGGTCTTCGACGTGGTAGGGCCCTTGACCCAAATTATTCAATTGATGGAGCGTTCCAAAGAGTCAGGATCCCCTTTCTCCACGGATATTGTGGCTGGTTGGGCGCACGACCCTAAACCCTAAAACACTACCCCCTCCACTACTCAAACACCACTGCACTACCCTAAACCCTAAAACACTACCCCCAGCACAACACCCTACACTGCCCGAACACCACTGCACTGCCCTAAATCCTAAAACACTACCCCCAGCACGACCCCCTACACTATCCGAACACCACTGCACTGCCCTAAACCCTAAAACACTACCCCCGCACGACCCCCTACACTACCCAAACACCAATGCACTACCCGAAACCCTAAAACACTACCCCCCGCACGACCCCCTACACTACCCAAACACCAATGCACTACCCTAAACCCTAAAACACTACCCCCCGCACGACCCCCTACACTACCCAAAGACCACTGCACTACCCTAAACCCTAAAACACTACCCCCGCACGACCCCCTACACTACCCAAAGACCACTGCACTACCATAAACCCTAAAACACTACCCCCACACGACCCCTACACTACCCAAAGACCACTGCTCTACCCTAAACCCTAAAACATGACCCCCTACACTACACAAACACAGCTGCACTACCCTAAACCCTAAAACACTACCCCCAGCACGACCCCCTACATTACACAAACACCACTGCACTACCCTAAACCCTAAAACACTACCCCTACACTACACTAACACCACTGCACTACCCTAAACGCTAAAACACTACCCCCAGTATGACCCCCTACACTACCCAAACACCACTGCACTACCCTAAACCCTAAATCACTACCCCCAGCAGTCCCCCTACACTACCCAAACACCACTGCACTACCCTAAACACTAAAACACTACCCCCAGCAGTACCCCCTACACTACCCAAACACCATTGCACTACCCTAAACCCTAAAACACTACCCCCAGCAGTACCCCCTACACTTTCCAAACACCACTGCACTACTCTAAACCCTAAACCACTACCCCCAGCACGACCCCCTACACTACCCAAACACCACTGCACTACCCTAAACCCTAAAACACTACCCCCAGCACGACCCCCTACACTACCCAAACACCACTGCACTACCCTAAACCCTAAAACACTCCCTCCAGCACGACTCCCTACACTACCCAAACACCACTGCACTACCCTAAACCCTAAATCTACACCCAGCATGACCCCCTACACTACCCAAACACCACTGCACTACCCTAAACCCTAAAGCTACCCCCAGCACGACCCCCTACACTCCCAAACACCACTGCACTACCCTAAACCCTAAATCTACCCTCAGCACGACCCCCTATACTACCCAAACACCACTGCACTACCCTAAACCCTAAAACACTACCCCCAGCATGACCCCGTACACTACACCAACACCACTGCATTACCCTAAACCCTAAAACACTACCCCAGCATGACCCCCTACACTACCCAAACACCACTGCACTACCCTAAACCCTAAAACAATACCCCCAGCATGACCCCCTACACTACCCAAACACCACTGCACTACCCTAAATCCTAAAACACTACCCCCAGCACGACCCCTACACTACACAAACACCACTGCACTGCCCTAAACCCTAAAACACTACCCCCAGCACAACCCCCTACACTACACAAACACCACTGCACTACCCTAAATCTACCCCAAGCATGACCCCGTACACTACACAAACATCACTGCACTACACTAAACCCTAAAACACTACCACCAGCATGGCCCCCTACACTACACAAACACTACTGCACTACCCTAAACCCTAAAACACTACCCCCAGCATGACCCCCTACACTACACAAACACAACTGTACTACCCTAAACCCTAAAACACTACCCTCAGCACGATCCCCTACCCTACCCAAACACCACTGCACTACCCTAAACCCTAGAAAAGTAACCACCACCCCATGCCCAATCCCCCTTACCTCTCACTCCTCGTGGTTCCTCTCTCCTTGTGGTTCCTGCTTCATGTCGTCTCTGAGGGGCGGTGCACGTTGTTGTGAGGAAATGGAACAGCCTCTGTTTCCTTACAACGACGTGGATCGTCTACATTTTTTTAGAACTCATGGTCATTTACCATACATACCTTTACAACAAAATTTGTTGTTAAGGCATGCGTGGTAAATGACCATGCGTTCTAAAAAAATGCGTAGTAATGACTTCGCGATGTACAACGCATGCGTGGTAATGCATGCGTTGTAATGGTATCGCGAAGTAAAAAAGTCGTTGTAACGGCTGTTAACCGATCGAAGCTGGCCCCTGTTCTTCAGTGAGTCGTTTATTTGATAAATTAGGAGGAAGGAATGTGTTTTTTTACCAAAAAGTGCATTCACGGCTGTTGTATTATGAAAGTGTCCGCGTGGCCTGGTTTCACTTCCGGTGAGAGAGTGGAAGAGTCTGTTTGGATCTAAAGGGGTTCTGCTGTTGGACGGGGCCGGCGCGACACGTCATCAGAAAACACAGCTAATGGAAAGCGTTGTCCTCGAAGTGTGGAGCAGTGCCATGAGAGGTCAACGAGTGTGCGTCCTACCGCAGTATGACCGTACCGCGTGACCCATGTGCCGCCTCCAATGTACGGAAGGCAGAAGCGGCATCCATCGCAGGTCCTCTTGAAGACCGTTGTAGCACTAATTCTACATTTTGGAACCAGGGCATTTTAACCTTGTTGTGCCTCCCAGATACAAAGAGAAGATCCTGTGTTATTCAGTGCCCTCGTTACCTTTTCTGTGGGTAGTGGTGCTTGTCACTTCACTGCCCCGCCGGTGCACACGACTGGGCTCCCCACCTCGTGTGCCATCTGCAGGGCCTCTGCCCTCGGATCACTGGTTTCGGTTTCTAGAGTGGCAACATAAATAGTTGCTCCCAAAGGTCTAGCCTGAACACTTAGGTGAATATCCCCTGCGCTAGCATTCCGCGGAAATTCTTTCCTAGCTCTCCCACGTCGACGACGATGTCATAATAGCACGGCTCCGCTCGCGACACCGTATGACGTCATAGGAGCCATAAGAGGACCTCGTCGGCGTGCTGACATCAGTTCCACCCATTTTTTCCGTGCCACCGAGGTAAACAGGTGGACCGACACATTTTCACATGTATACATAGTATACAAAATATATATATATATATATATATATATACAAATGCATAACCAATAAAGGCATAAAGAAATAGCAACAGATCAAGTATTTCTCACTATTAAAACATAAGCATGATTAAGACATATTAAAAACATTCATGCTAAACAGTAAAAGCATCTTTTTGGTAGAAACAGGTGGACAACGGGGAGGCGGGTGGGACAGTGAGGAATCCACAGGCAGATACTGTATCCACCAGAAAAAGCAATACCGAAGGTAAGTAACTTGCTCTTCTGATGGATACTTCTTCCTGTTCATTCCTCACCTTTTGAATAGAATCCTCAAGCCGTACCTCACCGGGAGGAGGGTGTCCACCTGACTAGACCAACAAATCTTGCAAAACAGATCGAGCAAAATGGCTATCCCTCCTAACCTCTGAATCCAATAATAATCGAATAATTTTTAGTCGAAATGATATTGAAAATAATACTTTAAAAATACTTTTATTAATAAATTTAGACAAACACTTAAAGGAAAACTTTTATTTATAATTAATTTAAAGCTATTAAATAGTTTACAAATTACGCCGAAGTCGCGACCCCAGCGCGACTTTTCAAAATGGCTACCGGAATGCGCGCAGCCATCGTGTAGGGTGCGCGAAGGGTGCGCGACTTCTGTATAATATTTTTTTTTAAAAAAGAATGAATATAGTTTTCATAACTAAAACATATTCACAATTTTTTTAAATATATATATATATATATGTATATATATATATATATATATAAAATTAAAAAAACATAGGATTGAGGTACATTAGACTTACAAATTTTCATTTAAAAAACCTTTGAAATTCACTGGAAAAACCATAGGTTTCAGGCACGTTATAGTTAGAAATTAGCATTTAAAAAACCTTTGAAATTCACTGAAAAAACCATAGGTTTCAGGCACGTTATAGTTAGAAATTAGCATTTAAAAAACCATAGAAATTAACTGAAAAAACCAAAGGTTTCAGGAACGTTATAGGTAGTTGGACATTTCACTTGTACAAAACCATAGAAATTCCGGCGTTATAGTTAGTTCAGCTAACTATAACTCGCGCCCCGCAATGCACTGCTGATGACGTCACATATTACATCATTCATGACATGGTCAGTGACATCACTGATGACATCACTGATGACATCTCAAATGACATCACCGATGACATCATCCAGTGACTGTGTGTTTGTTTAAAGTTTACATATGTTTTATATATATGCCAAGGTGTATTGAAGAATGAGTGGGTGTATAAGTGTCTGGATGGAGGATTTAGTAGGTGCGTGACTGACTGTTTAAGTGACTGATTAAATGTGTCTTACTGAATGCATGGGTTAGTGACTAAACTGTGTGAATGTCTGTATCAGTCTGTCTGTTGTTGTATAAGCTGCTTCATGGGTTGGTCAGTAGCTACATGAGTGTCTATATGGGTTATCGATTAGTTGCCTGAGTATTTGTATGGGTGCCTGAGTGTGTGTGTGGGTGGGTGGGAGGTGTGCGACTCTGTGCATAGATGTTTGAGTGGTTGATACACTGGGTGTATGGGTTCAAGTGTGCATGTGGAAACAGCTGTATGGGTAGGTGAGTGTGTGTATGGGTGTGTTGGTGAGTGGATGGATGTCTCAGTGGTACATGTCCAAGTAACTACATATGTAAAAGGCAGTGTATGTGAGAATTGGAGTATATAAATGAATATATGTGAGAGTCAGTGATTGTGAGAGTGGCTGTATGGATGAGTGTGTACTTGTATCAGTGATTGTATAAGAGAGCAAGTATGCGTTTGTTTCTGTATGAATAAGTGATGTGGTGTGTGTATAACTGTATACGTGAATAAATGGAAGTGTGATTGATTCTTTGCATGACTGACTAGGTGTGTGATTAACTCTGGATGAGTGGTGGTGTGTGAGTGTCTGTAAAGGTGTATGGGTGCATATGATAGTGTTGTATTGATGAGTGACTGCATGTATGTGTGATTGTATGAGTGGATGTGTGTATAGACCTAGGAATGAGTGAGTGCGTATGTAGTAACTGGTATTGGTGTGTCGATAGTTTCGAAAATGGTAATCTGTATTTTACAGTGGGTGTATCAAAGGCTATATTAGGGTGTGAGGAGGTGCATCAGATTTTCACATGGATGAAGTCATCAGTTATGTCATTTGAGATGTCATCAGTGATGTCATCAGTGATGTCACTGACCATGTCATGAATGATGTAATATGTGACGTCATCAGCAGTGCATTGCGGGGGCGTGAGTTATAGTTAGCTGAACTAACTATAACGGCGGAATTTCTCTCGTTTTGTACGAGTGAAATGTGCAACTAACGATAACGTCCCCGAAACCTATGGTTTTTTCAGTGAATTTCTAAGGTTTTTTAAATGCTAATTTCTAACTAAAACGTACCTGAAACCTATGGTTTGTTCAGTGAATATATATATATATATATATTCAAAAATAAGGCATGTCCTTCTCACGCCCAATGGAAAGCACACACAGGAGTAGTGTTCAGCAAAAATGCTCTATTGTGCAGACCCCCCTACACCGACAGACGCGTTTCGCCTTGCGGCTTTGTCAATGTCAGTTACACTGTGCAAAATCGGCAGTATTTCATTAGTCGACATGTCACATGATTTTTCATCAACATTAAAGATGGACTTACACTACATTGGTGGCAAAATTCATGGCGGCCATCTTAGAACATGTTTTTCAACATTCACTGATTAAACTGCCAAAAAGTGATAAAATTCTCTAATGTGTTTAAAAATATAAAATCAACTGTACAGGGAGAAACATTTTCATTCCTAAACATATGCGGTCAATTTCAGAGACCATTTCTTTTTAAAGCATTCATTTCATATGATAATTGCTAAAAACAAATGTTTTCAATTATGTATTCATATGTATTAAAAAATATATATACAGTAGAACTTCAAAAGGTCCCAGTTACTTTGGTGAAATTTCTCGAAATGACGCGCAACCGAATAAGTAGTATCCTTGTTGGTTATCGCGCGCATATGTTCGAGAACGCGATTTTGGTGGGGTGAATTGTACTCCCTATATATCGTTTGGAACACGGACATTCCAAACAATACACTGTGAAGTCTGAATTGCAGTTGAGAAACTGTTTGATAGTTCTTAGAGGCCTAGGATCCCCTGGTCTCCCCTTATAGCTTGTAACTTTGTTGCTATATTTACATGCTTTGCAGTGCAAGCATGGATAAAATCCCACTACATTCGTTCTATTCTTCATCTTCGGTGCTGCATCATAATGGCTGTGGATTAAATGATCGCTAAGTGATTGGCTGCATTTGTATGTGATGAGAGGACGGGCTGGAAGATAATTTTAAGCACATCATAAGTCTTAAGAATGTGCCAGTTCTTTTTGAAAATGTGCAAGATTTCACCAGATTTTCCATTATAGTTAATTATCATTCTAGCAGGTCCTTCCTGTCTGGTAGTATCTGTTACTTTGGCTACCAACAGGTTCCTTCTCTCTATCTTGTCCAATCTGTCACTTGCTTGTTGTAAGGTAGAATTGGTATACCCTCTCGTCTTAAACCTCCCCAACGCTTCTTTTCTAGCTTGTTGAAAGTCTTGTTGGGTAGAGCAGTTGCGTTTCAAACGCAAGAGCTCCCCATATGGAATGTTTCTCACTAGACTTTTGGGGTGATGACTGGCTGCATGTAACACAGCATTACCTGCTGTTGGCTTTCTGTATAATCGTGTCTGTAGGGTATTTTGTTCAACAAATACTTCCAGATCTAAATAGTTGACCGATCTTTCACTAATGTGGCCTGTAAACCGTAGGTTGCATTCATTGTTGTTTAGTGAGGTAATGTACTCCTCAGCCGAGGAGCGACTCACCCGCCAAACAATGAAAAGGTCATCTATATATCTCGCCCATAGCGTTATGCTGTCCATCCACTGTTCATGGGGTTCCCCCCAGGCCACGTGCTTCTACCACCAGCCCACGAAAAGATTTGCGTAGCTGGGGGCAAAGCACATGCCCATGGCGGTCCCACATTGTTGTTTGTATAGATTTCCTGCAAACAAAAAAATATTATTATTTAAGCAGAAGGTGATCATACGGAGGAGCATCGAGTTATGTTTTTGAAATTTAAGTGATCATTTGTTCAGGAACCATTTAACAGCTGTAATCCCGTCATGATGATTTATGCAGGTGTATAAGCTAGTAATGTCTAGGGTAATAAGGAGCATGTCTGTTTCCCAAACAATCCCCTCTATTAGACTCAGGAAAACCTGAGTGTCCCGGATGTAAGATGCCGGGTCTTTCACGAGAAGAGCAAGAAACAAATCAATGTAGGTCGATGTATTTTCTAAAAGACTGTTAATTGAGGCCACGATGGGCCTTCCTGGAAGATTAATGGAGTCCTTATGTATTTTAGGAAGGTGGTAAAAGGTTGGAATAACCAGAGATTCACAGTGCAGGAACAGGAATTCGTCCTGGTCTAACATTCCCTCATCTCTCCAACCTTGTAAGAGTGCATGATATACTCTAATACATTCCAGATAGTCCGCCCTCTTAACGGGCACATAACACTCCTTGTCCTCCAGCTGTCTCATGGCTTCCTTATGATAGTGTTCCTTATTAAAGATGACAATATTACCTCCTTTGTCGGAGGGTTTTATCTCTAGAGTTGTATCTGCTTTCAGTGTCTTAATAGCTTCCCATTGTTTTCTGGGGATATTGTGATGCCGATTCTTTTGTTTTGTCAGTTTGGCCAAATTCCTAAGGTCTGTAAGCACTGCCTCATTAAAGACATCGATGGTATCAAAGAGAGCCTGTGGAATCATGCGTGATTTCTTCTTGAAGTTGCTTTGTCCACTAGACTGTGCTATTCCCGCTTCTTCAAGACGGATTTTCACATTGCTAGTTTCATCCTGTTGTTCTTTATTGGTATCTAGAGTTTCTAAGGTCATAATAGCCTCCAAATCGTGGCCAATTAGTAAATCGGAATCATTATCCCCCTGATGGGATCCCCCAATGGCTGGTTCTTTTTTGGGGTGGAGGATGAAGATCTTTTGTAATTTCAATTTCCTTATGTAGCTGAACAGGTCAATCCTAGTCTGTACAAAATTATATTTTGACGTGGGGCAAAAGGTTAGGCCGAGTTGTAGGACCTTGATCTCATCCTGGGTGAGTGATCGATCTGAAAGGTTAATAACTATTCTTTGGTCACTGACATCTACCACTTGCCCCTCCTCCCTCTGCTGCATGTAATTCTCGGGGTGGGTGCTTCCTCCCCTTCTTTTCTTGCTCCGCCTTGATTTGTGCCGCTTGACTGTCCCTGTTGAGGGGGATGAGTTCTTTGCATTGGTCTTTGACGGTTTTCCCTCATAAGTTGATATTTCTGAAAATAAGGGGATTCCTTGTAACACCCTCTATCTTCTGCGCCAATGGACTGCTCCCCTTCTGAGGTCTCTACCTCTGACTCAGAGGTCTCCTTATTGGCAGCACTTGTGGCACCTTGTGTGTCATCCTTTTCCTTGGGGCATCAAATTTAGGCGCAAAGGTCAGAATACGGCCAGTCAGATAGTCCTGTTCGTCTCTCTGGAATTTTGTCTGTTTTCTGCGTCTAATTACTGCTTCATAGTCTTTGAGGCGTTTCATCATGGCATTTCTTAGCCCCTCACTCTGTTTCACATCCTTGTCTTTCTTAATCATCTCTTCCAATTTTTGAATTTCTGCCAGAAACTTTTCCCGGTCACTCCAGGCATACTTTATAAGTATCCTCACCATCCCTTTGGCGGACTCCGCAGTGTGTTCTGCCCATTCCTTAAGGAGTTTGGGGTCAGGATTTTTGTATGATGGAACCATTAGGATACGCAAGCCTCTGGGAACGCGATCACAGTCAATATATCTTTGCAGAGAGGTGGCCTCCCACCATTTGCGGATTTCTTGTTCTTGTGCTTTCTCTAGGGCTTGAAACAGTATTGTTAAATTGCATGCAGGGGGATTGGTGGTAATGCTGCCTTTCGTTTGCATTGTTTTGGCACCCGTCACGGGTTTAAAAATGTCCGCGGCTGCCTCCTCCCTTTCACTGATGGTTGACATTATAGTCAGTCTTTTTTCTCCGCACAGTTCTTAAAGCTTAGCGGGGGTCTGCACCATTAAAAACTCCCTTCGGGACTGAGGCTCATGCAAATTAAGTCACGGAAAATACTGGCATTCACTCACCGGCCAGAATGCAGCCACGGCACCGCGTCTTCCAACTCGGGGTTCACACTGTCTCGTGGTCTGCAGGGAAGCCTCGTAGTCCGCTTTTCGTTACTTTTCCAGACGCCGAAAATCCAGCGCCCGTTTCTTCTTTTCTCTGAGCCTCGGGGCAGGCGGCCAAAGTCAATAGAGAAACCGGAAGCCACCGCTCCTTCCTGTCCCGGGTGCTCACTCCTGTGGTGGTGAGCCGCAGTAAATTAAAAAATAAGGCATATCCTTCTCACGCCCACTGGAAAGCACACACAGGAGTAGTGTTCAGCAAAAATGCTTTATTGTGCAGACCCCCCTGCACCGACAGACGCGTTTCGCCTTGCAGCTTTGTCAATGTCAGTTACACTGTGCAAAACCGGGGGTATTTCATTAGTCGACATGCCTCATCATTTTTCATCAACATTAAAGATGGACTTACACTACATTGGTGGCAAAATTCATGGCGGCCATCTTAGAACATGTTTTTCAACATTCACTGATTAAACTGCCAAAAAGTGATAAAGTGCTTTAGTGTGTTTAAAAATATAAAATTAACTGTACAGGGAGAAACATTTTCATTCCTAAACATATGCGGTCAATTTCAGAGACCATTTCTTTTTAAAGCATTCATTTCATATGATAATTGCTAAAAACAAATGTTTTCAATTATGTATTCATATGTATTAAAAAATATATATACAGTAGAACTTCAAAAAGTCCCAGTTACTTTGGTGAAATTTCTCGAAATGACGCGCAACCGGATAAGTAGTATCCTTGTTGGTTATCGCGTGCATATGTTCGAGAACGCGCTTTTTGGTGGGGTGACTTGTACTCCCTATATATCGTTTGGAACACGGACATTCCAAACTATACACTGTGAAGTCTGAATCGCAGTTGAGAAACTGTTTGATAGTTCTTAGAGGCCTAGGATCCCCTCGTCTCCCCTTATAGCTTGTAACTTTGTTGCTATATTTACATGCTTTGCAGTGCAAGCATGGATAAAATCCCACGACATTCGTTCTATTCTTCATCTTCGGTGCTGCATCATAATGGCTGTGGATTAAATGATCGCTAAGTGATTGGCTGCGTTTGTATGTGATGAGAGGACGGGCTGGAAGATGATTTTTAAGCACATTATCAGTCTTAAGAATGTGCCAGTTCTTTTTGAAAATGTGCAAGATTTCACCAGATTTTCCATTATAGTTAATTATCATTCTAGCAGGTCCTTCCTGTCTGGTAGTATCTGTTACTTTGGCTACCAACAGGTTCCTTCTCTCTATCTTGTCCACTCTGTCACTTGCTTGTTGTAAGGTAGAATTGGTATACCCTCTCGTCTTAAACCTCCCCAACGCTTCTTTTCTAGCTTGTTGAAAGTCTTGTTGGGTAGAGCAGTTGCATTTCAAACGCAAGAGCTCCCTATATAGAATGTTTCTCACTAGACTTTTGGGGTGATGACTGGCTGCATGTAACACAGCGTTACCTGCTGTTGGCTTTCTGTATAATCGTGTCTGTAGGGTATTTTGTTCAACAAATACTTCCAGATCTAAATAGTTGACCGATCTTTCACTAATGTGGCCTGTAAACCGTAGGTTGCATTCATTGTTGTTTAGTGAGGTAATGTACTCCTCAGCCGAGGAGCGACTTCCCCGCCAAACACTGAAAAGGTCATCTATATATCTCGCCCATAGCGTTATGCTGTCCATCCACTGTTCATGGGGTTCCCCCCAGGCCACGTGCTTCTCCCACCAGCCCATGAAAAGATTTGCATAGCTGGGGCCAAAGCACATGCCCATGGAGGTCCTGCATTGTTGTTTGTATAGATTTCCTGCAAACAAAAAAATATTAATATTTAAGCAGAAGGTGATCATATGGAGGAGCATTGAGTTAGGTTTTTGAAATTTAAGTGATCTTTTGTTCAGGAACCATTTAACAGCTGTAATCCCGTCATGATGATTTATGCAGGTGTATAAGCTAGTAATGTCTAGGGTAATAAGGAGCATGTCTGTTTCCCAAACAATCCCCTCTATTAGTCTCAGGAAATCCTGAGTGTCCCGGATGTAAGATGCCGGGTCTTTCACGAGAAGAGCAAGAAACAAATCAATGTAGGTCGATGTATTTTCTAAAAGACTGTTGATTGAGGCCACGATGGGCCTTCCTGGAAGATTAATGGAGTCCTTATGTATTTTAGGAAGGTGGTAAAAGGTTGGAATAACCAGAGATTCACAGTGCAGGAACAGGAATTCGTCCTGGTCTAACATTCCCTCATCTCTCCAACCTTGTAAGAGTGCATGATATACTCTAATACATTCCAGATAGTCCGCCCTCTTAACGGGCACATAACACTCCTTGTCCTCCAGCTGTCTCATGGCTTCCTTATGATAGTGTTCCTTATTAAAGATGACAATATTACCTCCTTTGTCGGAGGGTTTTATCTCTAGAGTTGTATCTGCTTTCAGTGTCTTAATAGCTTCCCATTGTTTTCTGGGGATATTGTGATGCCGATTCTTTTGTTTTGTCAGTTTGGCCAAATTCCTAAGGTCTGTAAGCACTGCCTCATTAAAGACATCAATGGCATCAAAGAGAGCCTGTGGAATCATGCGTGATTTCTTCTTGAAGTTGCTTTGTCCACTAGACTGTGCTATTCCCGTTTCTTCAAGACGGATTTCCACATTGCTAGTTTCATCCTGTTGTTCTTTATTAGTATCTAGAGTTTCTAAGGTCATAATAGCCTCCAAATCGTGGCCAATTAGTAAATCGGAATCATTATCCCCCTGATGGGATCCCCCAATGGCTGGTTCTTTTTTGGGGTGGAGGATGAAGATCTTTTGTAATTCCAATTTCCTTATGTAGCTGAACAGGTCAATCCTAGTCTGTACAAAATTATATTTTGACGTGGGGCAAAAGGTTAGGCCGAGTTGTAGGACCTTGATCTCATCCTGGGTGAGTGATCGATCTGAAAGGTTAATAACTATTCTTTGGTCACCCACATCTACCACTCGCCCCTCCTCCCTCTGCTGCATGTAATTCTCGGGGTGGGTGCTTCCTCCCCTTCTTTTCTTGCCCCACCTTGTTTTGTGCCTCTAGACTGTCCCTGTTGAGGGGGATGAGTTCTTTGCATTGGTCTTTGACGGTTTTCCCTTATAAGTTGATATTTCTGAAAATAAGGGGATTCCTTGTTACCCCCTCTATCTTCTGCGCCAATGAACTGCTCCCCTTCTGAGGTCTCTACCTCTGACTCAGAGGTCTCCTTATTGGCAGCACTTGTGGCACCTTGTTGTGTCATCCTTTTCCTTGGGGCATCAAATTTAGGCACAAAGGTCAGAATACGGCCAGTCAGATAGTCCTGTTCGTCTCTCTGGAATTTTGTCTGTTTTCTGCGTCTAATTACTGCTTCGTAGTATTTGAGGCGTTTCATCATGGCATTTCTTAGCCCCTCACTCTGTTTCACATCCTTGTCTTTCTTAATCATCTCTTCCAATTTTTGAATTTCTGCCAGAAACTTTTCCCGGTCACTCCAGGCATACTTTATAAGTATCCTCACCATCCCTTTGGCGGACTCCGCAGTGTGTTCTGCCCATTCCTTAAGGAGTTTGGGGTCAGGATTTTTGTACGATGGAACCGTTAGGATACGCAAGCCTCTGGGAACGCGATCACAGTCAATATATCTTTGCTGAGAGGTGGCCTCCCACCATTTGCGGATTTCTTGTTCTTGTGCTTTCTCTAGGGCTTGAAACAGTATTGTTAAATTGCATGCAGGGGGATTGGTGGTAATGCTGCCTTTCGTTTGCATTGTTTTGGCACCCGTCGCGGGTTTAAAAATGTCCGCGGCTGCCTCCTCCCTTTCACTGACGCTTGACATTATAGTCAGTCTTTTTTCTCCGCACAGTTCTTAAAGCTTAGCTGGGGTCTGCACCATTAAAAACTCCCTTCGGGACTGAGGCTCATGCAAATTAAGTCACGGAAAATACTGGCATTCACTCACCGGCCAGAATGAAGCCACGGCACCGCGTCTTCCAACTCGGGGTTCACGCTGTCTCGTGGTCTGCAGGGAAGCCTCGTAGTCCGCTTTTAGTTACTTTTCCAGATGCCGAAAATCCAGCGCCCATTTCTTCTTTTCTCTGAGCCTCGGGGCAGGCGGCCAAAGTCAATAGAGAAACCGGAAGCCACCGCTCCTTCCCGTCCCGGGTGCTCACTCCTGCGGTGGTGAGCCGCAGTAAATTAAAAAATAAGGCATATCCTTCTCACGCCCAATGGAAAGCACACACAGGAGTAGTGTTCAGCAAAAATGCTTTATTGTGCAGACCCCCCCGCACCGACAGACACGTTTCGCCTTGCAGCTTTGTCAATGTCAGTTACACTGTGCAAAACCGGCAGTATTTCATTAGTCGACGTGTCACAGGATTTTTCATCAACATTAAAGATGGACTTACACTACATTGGTGGCAAAATTCATGGCGGCCATCTTAGAACATGTTTTTCAACATTCACTGATTAAACTGCCAAAAAGTGATAAAGTGCTCTAGTGTGTTTAAAAATATAAAATCAACTGTACAGGGAGAAACATTTTCATTCCTAAACATATGCGGTCGATTTCAGAGACCATTTCTTTTTAAAGCATTCATTTCATATGATAATTGCTAAAAACAAATGTTTTCAATTATGTATTCATATGTATTAAAAAAATATATATACAGTGTTCATTCCCTATATATTCCAGATCTCTTTCCTTTCTCTTTCACTCTGAGATGATCCTCGACATGGTATACTATTGTTTGAACAAAAACTTTTTTTTAATTTGAACTGTACAGTCAGAAACAGGGCACCACAATTGGCACCTGCTTCGCCCCTAGCTATGCAAACTTCTTCAATGGCCAGTGGGAGAGCCATGTGGCCAGTTACCTGACCGGTTTTGATGAGAATGTGGGGCTTTGGATCCGATTTATAGACAATGTGCTTGTCACCTGGAGAGGAGATGAAAGGCCTGCCAATGAGTTTTCAACAATTTTGAATAATAATGTGTACAACTTGCATTTCACTGGACACATATGTTGGAGGTGGTAGGGCAGGTAGGTACTTACACTAGTAATACAAATACAGTCACAAATAAGGACCAGTCAAGTTCTCAATAAATTAATCCTTGCTCAGCCCTTAGTAGCTTGGCTGTGAGCAGAGAGGCTTAACTTATGGTGCAGGTGTGTAAAGCGTTTAAAAACATCAATACAGTAAATAAGTAAGACACAACACACAATAAAATTCCAACACCAACTTATAAAAATAGGAACTATTTGCATGATTAAATGACACCACAAGACTGCAATCCAATGTAGGGAACTAGAGATATGATTTTTTAAAGACTAAAACTAAAACTAGCACTTAGAAGCAAATATCGCCCAAAGAGTTAAAAAGGGTCTCAATGACTAGGGACAAAGTCAAGAGTTCAGGCCACCTGCGATGTAACACTTTTACATTTACTTCCAGAACTGTTTCTTGATGCAGGAAAGTGTTCCATAGCACCAGCCAATGGTTCAGAAGCACTAGTTTGCCTCTTGGGGTCTGGGACTACAACTCCCACAATGCAATCACTGACCAATGGGATGAAGGGTGACACCCTCTGTGATGACCACCTCCCCTGAAATGTGACATTTTCTTGTCCCAGAAAGCACTGTTCTACAAAAATCTAAATTGAGAAAATCTCTCCTGGAGCTTCAGGTATGGCTAAGCCCACCCACAGGTGTGGCTGACTTTCCCCTACATTCCCCTTCCAGCCCCTCTCCCAATTTAATTACAGGGGTTCCCATCTGGTTGGGGATGCAGGAAGTGGGGGTGGGCCTGGTTCCTGTCCTCACTGTCTTTTTCCCTTTAAAAACCTGTTTGGCTAACCCCCCTTTCTGATCTGGCATTTGCCGGCAGCAGATCTCCTCCCACCAGATGTCTCCTTTGTCTCAGTTCAGGCCACTTTCCACTTCATTAAGGCAGCTGGGCTCAGCCCGTCAAAGGCTGGAAAATCAGAAAAGACTGCTACACAGCTGACTTGGGTAACTTTAGCAAAGCAGTTCTATAACTTCTTTCAAATAATACTTATAATAAATCCAACCTTGGCAAGTTGCTGGATTTATTGACACTATTAATTCCATACTTTGAATTATTATTTTATCTTGCTCCTGTCAAAAGATAGACTTAATTAACGTTAATTAAAGCCTTCCTATGTTAGCCTATAGAGCCTGATGTACTATAATAGGGAAAAAATTAAATTAGCAGTATTTTACCTCACCAGGGCATATAAAACATCTTTTATAATGTCCCTGCTAGTAGTCAAAATAGGGCAAAAAGTAGGGGGATACTGCAAAACCCCCTTGTTTCTCACAACACAAGTAAAACCATGTTTGAGTTCCTTGATGCTGAAGTAGCTGTAGAAAATGAAATTAGAAGATGTTTTGTTAACAAATGACAAGCAATAATTTTGTATTCACTACTAGCGCACATCGAGCCAGCTTAATATACAGTATCCCAAATGGGGAGCTCCTATGTGCTAGGAGAAACTGTAGAACACCCAAAGCGTTTGAAACAGAAAGGGAGATTATGAGGCTTATATTCAAGCAGAAGGGCTACGGTCTCAAGGTCATTCAACAGGCTAATTAAAGAGGAGATAAAGTCCCCAGAGCAAATCTTTGACACCCAAGGGACAGGCTCAGGGAGGAGCAGACTGAGAGTTTAGACTCATCAACAGATTTTCATGCCAAGCTTATAACATCAAAAAGATATTTAACAAGCACTGACACATTCTCCAGACCAATGAAATAATCAACAAGTATGTGCACTGAACACTTAGCCTTACATTTAGAAAGAGCTTTTCTTTAAGAGACAACCTCAGCCTCAACCTAGTTACACAACATACTTCTAGAGGCTACCTACAACAGGGGCATGGTTTCTCCTGCTGTATGAAGTAGATCAGTAGTTTGAATTATTCCACATTTAAAACCCTAACACATCTAGGAAATTCACAATTAGAATAAATTTAACTTGTAGCACAGATTATTGTGAGTACTGTTTAATATGTCCTTGTGACTAAATGTACATTGGGAACACCAGTCACAAGGCCAATAAAATAGGTCTTGGAGCACATGAGGGCAATATGCCACAATGACAAGCAATACCGGGTGGTGAGGCAATCTGCAGAATACATTTCCAAAATGACAATGTCCTGCATTTTGTAGCAGTAGATGCCATTGAACCTTACATAACAGGAGGAACAAAGAGAGAAAAATGCACATTCTTGAATCAAAATGTATCTTTGACTTTGACACCCAAGTACCGGTTGGCTTAAATTCTGAGGAAGAAATGTCAGTGCATTTGGCTAATTGTATTCATGGTGCGTTTTAATGATTTTTTCTTTTTTTTCAGACTTCTTGAGTGCAGTTAATTTAATCTGGTTTTAATCAGTCTTCCATTTTGTTTTTTTATTTCACTCAGGTTTCCACACTTATCTGTATCAAGAGTAGACAGCTTTGTACTTTTTTCAAGATCAATCTATCAATATTATTCCTCTGATGAACTGTAAGAGAGTTGCCTGTTTTGGCATAATTAGTGGACTTTTTTGATCATGGCATTACTTATAAAGTTCACCATTTAGAGGTCACCACCATTAAGTGGGATGTGAGTGTTACCTTAACATTCTCAATTGGTGAACTATGTTGCTCCATATTAGGTGGGACCTTGACATTTACATTGCACTTCTTTGCATGTATTACCAGTTTTGACTGTATGCTCCCTTACTGTCAGATGAGCTGCACAATCTCCAGATACACTGTGGTGTATTTCTAAGTACACAGTGTCATGTACAGCACACTGGTCTGCACATGCCCTGTTAAGACTTGAGAAATTGCTCGGTTAGCTCTCCCTTACTACATGCCATGTCTTGTGGGAACTTGTCTACCAGAACTGTATACCTGGGTTGCTTTGGAGCAGATTTACATTTAATAATTTAAACTTTACTGATTTATCTGTGCAGGTATACGTTTATATATTGTTTATATATGTACTAACTTTGAATGTAATATTACCTGGTTAGTAGCTCAGGGTACATGATATGTTTACTGGTGTGTTGATGTGCAACCACAATATGCATAACTTTATTGATTAATCAATTTGCAATCATTATTTTTACATTTGTCATGAACCAGCTATGTACACAAGTTGTAAACAATTATTTCAAAATGGCTTTACAGCATTTTTCTTGAGTATTATTACACTACAAAATGGCGCTTGATTTATTACTATTGTGTGGGCACTTAAGGGATTAGTCCAATCTCAGGGCCTGTTTCACATAGGTAAACTGAGATGAATGTCTAACTTTACAACTTTCAGCATTCACAAAGGTAATTTACAAGTAGTAAAGTTAGACTTTTGTCTCAGTTTTGGTATCAGTCAAACTTAAGATCAAAACTTAAGTTTAACTGAGAGAAAAGTCTTACTTTACTACTCATAAATTCCCTTTGTCAATACCAAAAGTCATAAAGTTAGACTTTTGTCTCAGTTTACCTTTGTGATTTGGGCCCAAACTGTTTATTTTTAAGCACTATATGTATTGGTGTTTGTGCTTCATTCATGGGCAGTGACCAAGGCTATGGCCCAAATGCATCAGGAGAAGCTGTTTCAATAAATTGATTCCACAGTACAGGAGAGTCTGAGTATTACTTGGCACGATTAGGACTGGGCAGTAAACTCCATTCCATTCATGGAGTTTGCTGAGTTTTTCCCGCTCCACGCTCCATGTATAGTGTGGAGTTCTGAAAAACTCAGTGGATTGGTGCGGAGTGGTGTTTTTCCTCTTTCGAAGCTTGCCAATGCGAGCGAGGAAAATCCACTGCTGGATCACCTCCCGGCACTATTTCTCAATGCAGGTGGTCACGACAGGTCTCTACTGCTCACATTGAGAAACCTGTCGCTCGCATTGAGGAAGCTGCCGCTCGAGTAGAACATATACTCGAGCAGCAGAAAGAAGCTGCACCCTCTTGCACTGAGCTTGGTGCCATATGCGCCGAGTTTACAACGTGGGACGAATGCCTAGCGCTAAAGGTCAGGGCAAGCAGTGTGATTTACCTCACTCCTCAGCTTGTGAAACTCCGTGTAATGCGGCAGAGTTTTGTTGTTATTTTGCAGAGTGATTGTATGGGTGAGTGGCTGTGTTGAGAGGCTGCATGGGTTAGTGAGTGGGTGTGTGAGCGACTGTATGGGTGAAAATGTGGGTGTGTGAATAGCTATATGGGTGAATGAGTGATTTTGTGAGTGGCTGTATGGGTGAGTGGATGTGTGAGGTGTTGTGTGGGTCTGTGAATGGGTATGTGAGTGGTGAGGTGTGTGACTGGGTGTATGAGAGGCTGCATGGGGGTGTGAATGGGTGTGTGAGAGGCTTGTGGATGGTGTCAATGGTGATGTCATTTGAAATTACATCAGAGATGTAATCAGTGATGTCACTGACCATGGAGTAATGAAATATATTAGGTCATAAGCAGTGCATTTTGGAGCAGTAAGTTAGAGTTAGCTCAGGTAATCATACCTGCAATTTTTCTATAGTTTTGTGCATGTGAAATCTGAGCCTAACTATAACATCCCTGTATCCTTTTTTCCAGTGAATTTCTAAGTTTTTTAAAATTTCATTTCTTAACTATAACGTCCTTGTAACCTTTGTTTTTTTGTGAATGCAAAGGTTTTTTAAATTTTATTTCCTAACTGTAACCTGTAACCTTTGAGAGCGGGTATGTGAGTGGGTGTGTGAGTGTCTGTATGGGTCTTTGAGTGGGTGTTTGAGTGGTTTTGTGGGTGTGGGTGTGTGAGTGGATATATGTGCCAGTGAGGGAGTGAGTGAGTGAGTGACTGTTTGTGTCTGTGAGTGACTGTATGGCTCTGTGAGTGGGTCTGTGAGTAGCTGTATGGATCTGTGAGTGGGTGTGTGAGTCGCTGTATGGATTATTAAGTGGGTGTTTGAGTCGCTGTATGGGTGGGTGATGGGTGTGTGAGTGGGCTTGTGGGTGTGTGAGTGGGTGTGTGAGTGGCTGTATGGGTGTGTGAGTGGTTATATGGGTATTTGAGCAACTGTATGGCCTGTGAGTAGGTGTGTGAATGGTTTTGTGGGTGTATGAGTGGGTGTGTGTGACTGTATGGGTGTGTGAATGTGTGTGTGAGTGATTGCACTGGGTGTGTGAGTAGGTGTGTGAGTGGCTTTGTGGTATGTCAGTGGTTGTGAGAGTGGCTAAATGGCTGTGAAAGTGTCTGAGTGTCTGGGTGTCTATGTGGGTGTATTCAAAAGCTGTGTGATCCCATCCCCCGGGCCCACCAACTTGATGCTAGGTACCCTGGAGCCCACCCATGGCACCCAATGTGCACTTTTGGGGATGGCGGGGGTGCCTCAATGCCCAAGCGGTCCCTGCCCGCTATTCACCTCCAGTGGGAGCCAGCATTTCTCCTGCACACAGGGAGCAGCCAAAAATCCCTGTATGTGGGAGCAATAAACAGATGAAAATTCTGCTCCCAACAGGCAGGAGCAGTTTTCCTGCTCCCGCCCGCTGGAAGCGGACTTACTGTCTGCTTTCACAGGGCGGGAGCTGTCATATCTTCCGCCAAGCAACAGCAAACTACCATGTCTTGAGGTTGGGCATTTTAGAACATCGAGAGATGGACCTGGGGGTTGGCGGTCCCCAGGGCCATCAATGAATCCAAGAGGGGGCTTTCTAATTTCAGGGCTGACCCCAGGGGGGTGGTGGTCCCTGGGGTCAAAAATGGCCTTGGAGAGAGCCCTGTATGGCCCCCTCTCCCTTTGTGTAATTGGAGCTGGACTCAGGGAGGTGGTGGTCTCCGGGGTCGTAATAGGCCCAGGAGGGGAGTCCTTGCAGCCCCTCTCCTCTATATCATTATGGTCTTGCCCCAGGTTGGTGGCAGTCACTGACGCTGATATCAGTCATCGGGAGGGGGCCCCATGCACCCCCCTCCCCAAACTACATATTTATATATGCCCCCGGGAAACAGAAACAAGCACGGGGGACAACACTTTTTTCAATTTTACCACAAAATTGAAAATCCACCTGCTATTTTGCAGCAAAATTGAAAAAAATATGCTTTTTGGCCCTGGCGGGTACCCTGGGGTCCACCACCAGGCTTAGGGGTCTGGTATTTCTTCCCTGTGCCCTTCATATTTATTGTTTTTGCTTTTCCTTTGGGACTTGGCTGAGACAGATTCCCAAGGAGCTGGCAACACTTCATGCTGAGTTCTGTTGGATCCGCAGAGGATCCTCTCCATAGATATACAATTTTTTTTTTTTTTAATAACTCCACAAATGCTGAACAGATTTACATTTTACACCAAATCACAAAAATGGCTCTTTCTGGACCAGCCACTATCTCTCTGCCAAATTTGGTGCTATTCCGTCTAGTAGATTTATCAAACGGCACCAAAATTAGACGCAAACCAAAAAAATGCTTTTCCTATAGAAACTAGGTTCTTACTTTAAATACTTACTGCCAACATACATGCATACATACATATATACGTATATACCTTTCCAACTAACACCAGTTTGTTCAAATGGGAACCTCCAGGTTCCAAAAGATTCCCATCTCCTGTGGAGTACCCCTAGGATTTCATACTGTTGCCGGTCATCTTCAACCTCTACATGGAGCCACATGGTGATTTACTCACAGATTAGGGTATCAAGATACCTCAATATGCTGAAGATATTCAATTCTACTTGAAAGTCTCCTCTGCTTCAGACATTCAACATCTCAAACACTCCCTGCATTTCATCCAGACCTGAATGTCCAGTAGTTTCCTGAAACTCAACACAAACAATACAGTAGTTCTGTTACTGGGCAAGAACAACAAACAAGAAACAGTACAAACCTGGCTCAATGATATGAATCTTGAAAGCTTCGAAACCCAACCTTCAGTGACTGCCAAGTCACCTGGATTCCCACTGGACACCAACATTTCCCTCAACCGTGGCCTTGTACCAGCTCTCTCTTCTAAAGAAAGTAAAACTGTGTCTTCGGGAAAGAAACTTCAGAACTGCTGAACTGCTATTCAAGCCCACGTATGCTTGCATCTAGATGATGGTAACGTCCAGCTCCATGGTTTCCAAGACACCAAACTAGCACCCCTTATTGGTAACCTGCATGCTGCAGCACGTCATCCAGGACTTGAAGAACTATGATCTTATCATTCACATTCTGATAGAACTCCATTTTCTCCTCTTGCCAGAAACACATCAAGTTCAAAATCAGCTGCATCATTTACAAAGCCATCACAATCAGCACCTCACTTATTGTGCAGACAAGCTCATCATCTCTGTTGGTTCTTGGCACACCCACAGGCAGGGAACCATTAGACTGGACTAAGAAGTGAAGGAAAAAAAGGCAGCAGGACGTTATCATGTATGAACCCTTGATCTGGAACAAAATCCCTGTATTCATCAGGACTGCTCTTTTCGGAATGTTTTGAAAGCACATCTCTTTAAACATCACAACATCGCAATGCATTAACAATCTACAAACCAGCTATCTCTCCTATCACTCATCAATCAATCAATCAATCAGTCACTTGTATAGCGCTGCTAATCACCCCGAAGGGTATCCAGGCACTGGTGAGCCAAGTAGGTTGAAGAACCAGGTCTCGAGCTCCTTCCTGAAAGTGGGCAGCAACGGGGCGGTGTGAAGGCGGTCAGGGAGCATCGGCTTCTAGTGCGGGTGAGGTGGATTTGCAGTGTGCGTATGAGGGCGATTTGAGAGGAGCAGAGGTTTCTCTTGGGTTGGTGGAAAGTCAGGCAGGGGTTCATGTAGTGGGGTCCGATGTTGTAGAGAGCTTTGTATGCCTAGGTGAGGAGCTTAAATTGGCATATTCTCTGTACGGAGAGCCAGTGGAAGTCTCTCAGATGGGTGGAGATGTGTGAGCTTTTGGGTAGGTCAAGGATGCATATGACTGATGTGTTCTGGATGGTTTGGAGTCTTTGCATTTGTTCAGTCGAGGTGCCTGCATAGAGTGCCTTGCAATAGTCGAGTCGGCTGGTGATGAGGGCTTGCGTGACTGTTTTCCATGTGCTTGTGGGGAAGCCATCTGAAGATTTTCCAGAGTAGTCGGATCATGTGGAAACAAGCAGAGGCGACTTTATTTATCTGTTGTTTCATTGTGAGTTTGCTGTCAAGTGTGATGCCTAGGTTGCCTGTGTGGTTTTTGGGAACGGGGGCTGGTCCAAGCTCCGAGGACCACCAGGAGTCATTCCAGAAGGAGTTGTCTCTGCTGGAGACGAGAACCACAATCTTGTTGGTGTTTAATTTGAGGCAGCTGTTTCTCATCCATGTTGCAAAATGCATGCGATTATAGACGTTGTTCTTGGCCTCAGTGGGGTTCACCGATAATGAAAGGATGAGCTGGGGGTCAGCGGCATAGGAGAAAATGTTGATGTTGTGCGATCTTATGCAAGTGGTGTCATGTAGATGTTGAAGAGAGTAGGGCTAAGGGAAGAGCCTTGTGGTACTCCATGAATGATGGAAGGTGAACTTTCTGGGTATGTCCTAAGAGGAAGGATTTTATCCACTTGAGGGCATTACCTGTGATTCCAATCTGGTGGAGTCGTTGGATGAGGGTTCGGTGAGAGACGGTGTCTTGGAGAATGAGGGTGGTTGTCTCGCCTCTGTCGAGTAGAGTTCGCATGTCATCTGTCCCTACAATCAAGGCTGTTTATGTGCTGTGTTTAGCCCTGAATGCCGACTGGGATACGTCGAGTAGATTGCATCTTCCAGGTGACTGGTCAGTTGTGTATTGATGGCTTTCTCCAGGACTTTGGTAGGGAAGGAGGGAGATTGGATGGTAGTTCTGCAGATCTGGGGGCTCTGCTGACGGCCTCTTGATGAGGGGTCTGACCTCTGTGTGTCTGCATGCTTCCAGGTTTCCGAGGTGGAAGATTCAGTTAAGGCGGAGATCGTCTGGTGCTCCTGGGTGGATGGACTTCATCAGGGCAATGGTGGTGGGTATTGTGAGTTGATCCCATGTGGTGAGCTGTAGCTTGGTGTGTGTTTTTGTCATGGGAGTGTGTGAGGCAGCAGGCTTGGAGTCGAAGTCTTTGTAGATGACTGCAATATTTTTGTGAAAGTGGTTGGTGAGTTTGTCGCAGAGCTGTTGAGAGGGAGGGATTGCTTCCTCTTTGGCCGGGGGGGCAGGAGAATTCTTTGATGTTGGCAAAGAGTTCTTAGATTTGGTTACAGCTGGCTTCAATGCAGCGGGTGAGGGCTTATTTTTTTGTGGTTCTAAGGTGGTGGTGGTAAGTGTTGAGGGTTGTTTTGTAGGCATTGCAGTTGAGGTTGTTCTTGCTGGTTCTCCATCTCCTTGCCAATCATTTGCATTCCTGTTTTGCCGTGCGTAGTTCTGGAAATTGTACCAGGTGGCTTGTTTGGCGGGTCTGTGGGTCTTGGAGGTATTGATGGGGGCGACTTGGTTGGCTGCGTTGCTCTTCCAGTTATTGAAGTTCTGTACTGTTTGGTCCACGTTGAGGGAGGTGATAGGCTTGGTGGATTGGGGTGTCCATTCAACATTGCTGTGTTATGCCTGTACAGTTGCGGGCGAGTGCATTGTTATAGGTGGGGGGCATGGTGGACCAATAAGGTAGAAGTGTACTACAGATTGGTCTGTCCAGGCTAGTTTAGATGTGTGGTTGTACTTGATTCTGTTGCTAGACATGACGATGGGGTCAAGGGTGTCTCCTGCTCTGTGTGTTGGGTCGGGGACAATTTGTGTGAGTCTGATGTTGTATAGTCTCTCTCGAATTATAGGCCAATATCATTACTTCCCTTCTTCTCTAAAGCACTGGAGAAATATGTGAATTTAGTCACTACTGAATATGTGGAAGCCAACCATGTGCTCCATTATAGCCAGTCTGGCTTCAGAACGAACTTTAGTACAGAAACAGCCCTACTGGAATTCTCTGAAGTCATCAAGGAGACACTAGATAAAGGATGTAAAGCGTTGCTTATTCTGTTGGACCTTTCCACGGCCTTCGATACCGTGCCCCACGACCGGCTCCTGCAGAGACTGCAGGAGTGCGGCATTGGTGGCACGGTACTCAAGTGGTTCTCTTCCTTTCTGAAAGACCGACAGCAAATGATTTGGTCTCCTCCTTTGGCTGCCTCCATCCCCCCCATGAAGGTAGGGGTTCCGCAGGGCTCGATCCTGAGCCCGACACTCTTTAATTTATATATGGTCCCCCTCGCGCATCTAGCTGAGGCACATGCCGCAACAATAGTATCATATGCAGATGATACCCAATTGCTGCTCACATGTGACAAGGGCGCTGAGTTTAAAGGGGATGAGATTAACATCTGCTTGACGGAGGTTTTCTCCTGGCTTAGACTAAACCAATTAAAGTGCAATCCGGAGAAATCAGAGATCATCTTTTTTTTCCCCTCAGCCTGTGATGCATGGCGCCAATGGTGGCCTCTGGACATGCCCTCCCCGGCAACCTCCGTAAGCACAGTCAAAAACTTAGGGGTCAAGCTAGATGATAATTTATCTATGAAGGCTCAGATCCAACAGTAGCTGGCTCCTGCTTTGGCCTGTTAAAAATGTTAAAGAACTTTCTTCCCTTACTTTCGGTTCCTCACAGGAAGACTGTAGTCCAGGCTCTGATTGTGTTGAGGCTGGACTACGTCAACGTCTTGTACCTGGGCCTTCCTGAATACTTATTAAATCGCCTTCAGGTGGTCCAGAATGCTGCGGCTAGGGCGATTCTCATGCTAGGACCCAGAGCGCGGATGTCCACCCATTTGAAAGCCCTGCACTGGCTGCCGGTCCATAAGAGGATTCGTTTTAAAGCTTTGGTCTTGCCTTTCAAAGCTCTACACGACACTGGTGCCTTTTATATTAGGAAAAGAGTTCAGCATTACATACCGCGAAGAACTCTGAGGTCCTCATCGCAGCTGCAGGTGACCATTCCCAAGTTTGCCCGCGCCCGTATGGGCGGTCGATCCTTCCAAGTGCAGGCCTCCCGTTTATGGAATGGCCTGCCACTGTCACTCAGGAGAGTGCAGGATCTACTCACCTTTAGGAAGCAGCTGAAAACTTGGCTATTCCAGCAATAGCCAATTGAGTATAGCCGCTCCTTTATGTAATAGTACCAGTTGTCTGTCTTGAGGTCTTTTAGTGCCGGGACACTCTACGGAGTAGCTGTGTGCTCTATAAGTACCAATTTAGATTACATTACATTACAGCAGGTCACTTGAGTTGGTGTCAGTGTGGTCGTCTAGGTGGAAATTGAGGTCTCTGAGGAAGATGTAATAGTTTGAGTCGATGTCGTGCGGAGTGATGAATTCTGCTATTTTGTCGCTGATCTCTCTGCGAGGTCCTGGTGGTTTGTATGCGAGGGTGCCTTTTATGATGGTTTTGGCATTAGGGTGGATCTGAAGGTTCATGTGTTCTGTGGTGGGTGTCGTGTCGTCGATGGTAACCGTGCCGGTTATGGATTCCTTGTGTATGATTGCTATGCCTCATCCGCATTTGTTTGCGCCGTCTCAGTGCTTCATCTTGTATCCAGTCAGGGTTTCTGTCACGATGTCAGGGGCTGATGTCGGGGTGAGCCAGGTTTCGATGATGAAGGTTACGTCGGGTTGAGGCTGGTGATGGTGTCCCAGATCTAGGTTGTCTTTCCCTCGATCATAGTGTTCAACTGGAGTCCGAATCTGCTCTTCAAACACCTGAATTGATAGTTGTTTGGAAGCCAAGTAACAGGTGCTTAAATGATTGTTCAGTTTTTTGTAGAAAATCTGAATGTAAAGACAATGAAATACATTTCAAGCTCCTTGTGCTGGGTTGTTTCTGAAATTAGTTCTTATCTAAAATTGCCTGACACAATATACAAGTCAGCATGGTTGAATTGGTAAACTCCTAAATGGCATATATACCATACTTATAAGTGCTTAATATATTGTATAAAGTGTATTCTGGGTGCGTAAGTTAAATGCCATTGATGAACTGCAGCAGCTATTATGCCATCAACTACAGTGGCATTGCAAACATGGCCTAAGGCCACCAATGAAGCCTGGCTATAGCAGGGTAAAAGATGACATTCTCCCTGTCAAAATAAACCTTTCTGACAAGTAAAATCTCCCTTTTAAATATTAATAAGTCACTCCTATATAGGCCAACGGCAGCGTGCATGATATTAAAAAGTAGGATATATAGAAATCTAATGCTACTCTATCCCTACCTTGACCAGCCCCCAAAAGCTATTTTAACTGTTGCAAGGCTGTCTGTTCCATAGAGAAACACTGGGATGTATTATTACATTTATATAATATAAATCTTTGGCAAGGAAATGCCTAGAAACAGCATTCAAGAACCCTGTATAATAACTGTTAAATTCCCAATTCAATGGTACAGTTGCATGTTTAACAAATATTAAGTTTTGTCCTAAACAAACTAATTCAATTCAATTCAAACTTACCTGTACACTGCATGGCTACCCTCCCGGGGCCTCCTAGCCCTGCAAAGCCAAGTATTTAATAGTTTCCTAAACTAAATATTAAGGAAAACTTTTAGAAAGTTAACTTTTCCCTGCCTAAAGCCCATGGAGGTTAATTTGCATTAGCTTCCAGTTGCAGACCTTAGAATACTCAAACTCAGAATGAGGTGTGAATACGTCTTCCAGAGCAGAGACCTTGGTGTAGGTAGGTGCTTTTCTCACTGGCAGGATGACCATTTGGGCTGCGCCCTGGAACTTAATTTATTTCAAAGTGGCTTCCCCTGTCACAGAAAGATGTCAGATGACACCTGGAGAGGCCTGTTCTCTTGTTACCCCAGTCAGGCAGACACCAATCTCAGTGGGAAGGGAGATGCTCAATAACTAGTTTGGATTGACCACTGAAGAGGGGCTGCTGATTTCCCTGCCCACACCTCTAGGGTGGCCACACAGTCTATGCCCAAGTGGAGAAGGTTTTGACCATCTTTGATTTAGCAAAGATGGGCAGTGTGGGATTGTTTGCAGTAGGGCACATAGGAAATGCTGCAAAGGTGAGTAGGGTTGCCTCTGGAAACGTTTACCGCCGGGAGGAGCCATGAGCCACCACTGCGCACAAACTGGTGCCAGGCATAAATGTGACATCCCCAGTACCATCCTGAGAACAATACTGAACCTGAGGAAGATCAGAAGTGGAATGAATCTGCTGTCTGTGAACTGAGACTAGCCCTGAAGGACTGGTCCTGCTCTCCCTTGTACCCCAGAGAAAGACGTGGACTCCAATGGTCATAAGGCTGACCTAATTCTCGAGTTACAGGGACAGAATAAGCTACAAAAGGCCTTTCTTACAACTGCTCAGCTGACCAGTTCCAGCTAGATTTGCATTGGACCCTGCTGTGGCCTCTGCTATAGGGAGTCCAGACCCCCAAATGATTTTTCTGAGGTCCTGGAACTCTTGGCTGTGTCTGTCTGGACTTCTCCGACCACGACTGAAAACCTGGGACTTAGAAACTCTTTGGCCTGAAAGACTTACCGAGGACTGGGACAGACCTGCCAAGGCAATCCGACCAAGATGTGTTGCCGCTGGGATGAAGAATGAGGTTTGCCCACTCAGAGCTTTTTCGTGATGGTAAATTCTCTGCAGTAGGACCTCGCAGAGAGGGTATCCTACTTCTTCAAGTCCTTTTCATCTACTGCCTGCAGCACTGCCCCGCTGGAGGAGCCCCAGCTCTAAAAACGTTACTAAGTGGAAATAAAGAAATCCTGACCAGGTGAATGTGTCATAAGTATCCAGCTGGTAAGGTCCTTCTCTGGGCGTGAAATTTGAATTATACCTGCTCTGAGCTTTCCCTAAAAAAACCCAGCAGATTCACCAGGATCTCATCCAACGGCTATCCAGCATTGGAGAGCCTTCTACAGTTACTGACTGCTGCCTTGCCCGGCTGAAAATCTTTGACTTCCATTTTTGATGCCCTAGGTGAAACCTCCGTTCAAGTTGGAGCTGGTTTCTGTATCCGACCTGCTCTACATTTTGGTTGGATTCAAATCATGCCTAGGTGCGGGTCTACTGCAACCAGTTGACCGTGGTTTTCCTTAACATTTTTTTTGCTATTTTTAATTTTAATGATAGAAATTTATATCTCCAGTTCCCCTTATTGGATTTGTGTCATTTTAGTGTTATTTTATTTATTAGCATGTGCTCTATTTGTCTAATTGGTTTGGGGTATTATTGTGTTGTGTTTTAACTCTATTACGGGCATATTAGCAATACCGCGATAAAATTATCGCCGTTTTAGCGGCAGGAAACTGCCGCTAAAGCGGCGATAATGGGCTTGCTAATATGCATTATAGAATTCCAATAGAAGCCCAGGTTAGATGTGCAGGACATCTAACCTGGGCTTCTATTGGAATTCTATAACGCATATTAGCAAGCCCATTATCGCTGCTTTAGCGGCAGTTTCCTGCCGCTAAAACGGCGATAATTTTATCGCCGGTCTTGCTAATATGCCCCCAAGTGTTTTGGCCCTGCATAAATACTTTACACATTGCTTCTAAGTTAAGTCTGTCAGCTCTGTGTCCTAGATTCCAGTTGGTTGAGCTCAGGGTAATTTAGTAACTTTAGTGCTTCACAAGGATTTTGTTCATTGCTTAAGATTGGCAGTTATGCCCCTTAATTAATATCCAAAATTGTTACACTTGGTTTTATCTAAGAATAGCGTTTCTGTATTTGTAGTTTTTTTAATTTAGGTCACTGAAGAGAATTGGACTAAATAAACAGATTGCTGTGGTTTCTAAGGGACGGCCTAAGACAGATGCAGTGCATCCTTGATGATATGAACCATCTGCTAGGCTTGCTCCTGACTCTCTGCTTCTGTCTTGGTCAACTCTAAAAACAGCGAGCTTGTTAGTGCTGATACCCTGATTCCCAAGCAGAGAACGTGTACTATCGGAACACTGTGCATGCCATTCTTACGGAGATTAACCAGGAGTATGCATAGTTTTACACCTTGCCTGAAAGTGGTCTTGCCCATAAAGGATAATTTTTTTTTTTTAAACTCTGTAGGGAAGAAATATTGGTTCGTATGGATCATGTAAGGTCAAGCTAGCATGTGAGAGTGTGGTTAAGATATACCAAGTAAAGAAGGGGCATATCATCAAGAACGGCGTTAAAATTATCGCCGGTTTAGCGGCAGAAAACTGCCGCTAAAGCGGCGATAATTTTAACGCCGTTTCTTGATAATATGCCCCGAAATGTCATGTTTATTTTGCAAATGTTGACAGAAGGAAGCTCAATTCAACCCATTATTAAATTGCATATACTTTAGTAAATGATATGATGACTTTATGTATGTATAATTGAAATGAAAAATGTTACTATGGAAAAAATCAACTTTGCGGCACTTATGAAAGGTTGCGACAGAAATGTATTTTGATAAGTCGGTGCATTTTGGGCATGGTTTATAAATCTTACACCTTGATAACACCTGGCTAGCAAAACTGAAATAATGCCAAGGGATTACAATAGTCTTTTAACAAAATATAACATTTCTTACTGTACACATTGACAGATCGAAATGGAAGAAAAATTGCAATTCATAATAAAAACTTCCTACTTCAATTCGACGCATTTTGCATCAAAACTGAGCCTCAATCGTGTCTCATTTTGATGAACTTTCTGCTCAGCTGTATTTATGTTTTGTACTTGTTCCCACGAAACAATATCTTGTGATTTGTTACTGTCTCCCTTGATACAGCCCCCTCGAGACTTGGCAGCCACCTTGTCGTTGGGGGCACCGGCAGCGGTGGAAGGAGGCCTCGGTGGCCTGGCGGGCCCCGCAGCAGTAGCAGACCTACAGAGAGGTTCCAGAGAGAGCCACAGAGAGGCTTCTGATAGGCTTGCCACCCCCAGTGGGCTTTTCCCCTGGAATGAGGCATGGAGGTCTCTAAAGCTGTTTATTGAGGTGAGGAGGCGGGGTTTTCACTGAAACAGTGCTGGGAGTGCAGAGAGCACTGAGAGCGCTGTGAGAGGAGGATACTTCCACAGGGTTCTAGGCTTTGCCCCGTGAGGGGGGGAGTATCAGGAAGTCGCCGTGGAAATGCCTGGCCTTATGCCAGTGCGGCTTGTGGCTCACCGACCCAACCTCGGTTACTTACTTGCCATCGACACCAACAGTGCAAGTTGTACAGCCTCAACATCACTGGCACTCAACTAACTTATTTTCAGCCAGAATCATGTGAAAAGTGATAAAGTACGGGGGCTTTGGAAGAGCTCCCACATCGACCGTAAGAGAGGCAGCATTTTCCAAGAGAATTGGAAGCTCTGGCACAGGGTGTATAACTTAAGGCGGATTCTCTCATGACCAAAAGGAAAGTAAAGAGCAATAGAAGCCCTAAATGAAACCAGTAGTGAGTAAAGATCAGCTTGATTCCCGGAAAATAAAAACCTCTGGACTCGGGCCGGTGCCAACACCAATAAGGAAATATTTCACCAGAGCGGCAAGTTCCCAAAGGTAAAGATCTGAGAAACAAACATATGCCTCCTTGGACAATGTGGCTGAACCCACTCTAGCACAGCATTGTTGTGTTTGTATTCTTATTCCCCTTCTGGGACACCGTATATGTCCTTGCCATCTGTTGTCCCTGCGAGGACACCGTTCCGCCTGCTGACGTCACCTGCGGTCATCTGTGCCTTGACAGATGACAGCTGGTGACCGTCGCGGCAGTGCACTACCTACGCTCCGTGTGGAGCCCGTGTTGGTTAGTAATAAAGGACTCGTTCTATACACTCGCCCAGCGTCCGAGAGTCCTTACAGAAACTGGCGACGACAACCAACACATGAACCCACCTTAATAAAAAATAAATAAAAAAAAGGAATTAATGAAGACTGCGCCGACAGCACCGATTACGAAGGCAAGGAAAGGAAAGAATAGAATCTGAACCACATCGTCACTGCGGTCAGGAAAGTCTGTTTGTACATGAATCTACGTGTGGAGCCTTCCTAAAGCTGAACAATCATCAAGGTACAATTTAAGCGTGTGCACCGCTTCAGCATTATGGCCAAGGAGAAGAAAGAATTGTAGTCCACGTATGTTATGTGCCTGGATGTGGAAAACTATCAAAGCTGCAAAGTGCAAATCCAAAAGAAGTAAGTGGACTGCTAAAGAACTGGACTCAAGGAGAATCTCAACTGTCAAATCCAAACGGAATCATACCAGAGAAAGGGAGACGGTTTAACGGACGCAGGGGCCAACAGACTTCAGTGCTTCGCAGACGTCATCAACAGCTGAGATCCAGCAGGCGCTGTGACGCACGTACGTCTACGTGAAGGACTGCAAGCAGCTAGCAGAGGCAGCAATCGGGTGACGTATACGCACGCTGCGTGGCGCCATCTTGAAATTGACAGAATAATAAAAAAAAAAAAGTAAACAGAGCCTCCGGATGCTGTGTGCAAGGGAATAAAACATCGCAGATAGAGTGAATGTAAAACGGAAGCTTGCGCAGCACAAATAAGCACCTAGTGGACAGTTTTAAAAAAAAAACGCGTTTACATCGGAGTTGGGAGAAATTAAGTACTTTTGAAAACACAAAGGGGCCATCAGGAAACTCGAGTGTGAAGAGACATTAAGACAGTTTAACGCGTTACAAAGCACACCACAGTATCAATCACTATCAATACATACAAACAGCTGCAAATAGATACTGTATGAAAATGAAATAGGATATAGGCTGCATATTAAAAGGAAGGAGAAAATAAAAGTATAAAACACCATTTCTCTATTAAAAATAAAATTAACTACATACAAAGATGGCAAGTGGATACCTATGGAATCTCACACCACCTCAAACATTCTTGCCCACAGGAGGAGAACCAATTACAAAATGGGAGGAGTGGAGAGAGTATTTTATGAACTATATAGAGACAATAGGTGACGTGGAAGATTTAAAACCGGAACAAAAGTACAAAATGCTGTTGCACTGCCTCGGTGCAGGGGGACTCAAAGTGTACAACAGTATCAAAAAGAAAATAAGGGCAGAAAATGAAGGAGACACGTTTGTAAATGCAATAGACGATCTCAACAACTACTATAAACCAACCGTGTGCGTTGGCGTTGACAGGTATAAATTCTTCCACAGGAAGCAAGGTAGGGAAGAAACAATAGATGATTATGTTTCAGTCCTCAAAAATTTAGCGTTAAATTGTCGTTTTGGAGGCCTACATGACGAATTCATCAGAGACCAGATTGTAATGCAGGGGTCGAATACTAATATACAAGACAATCTATGGGCAAAGGGAGAATATCCATTGCAGAATATCATCGACATCGCAAGAAAGGCAGAATTAACCGGCCGGTGTGCTAAGGCAGTTCTTGCAGAGAATAAGGAGAAGAAAGAAGGAGAAACGGTGGCTAAAATAGGTGATCAGAGATACACTCCCAGACAAAGTTGGAACAATAAGAGCCAACAGAGTACCTACAACAAACCTCAGGTTAATAGCAAGAGAAGATGCTACAGATGTGGTAACAGCACACATTTTGCAGACGACGTAAAATGCCCTGCGCGCAATGTGAGATGCACATATTGCGGTGTAATGGGACACTTCTTGAAAGCATGCCGCAGGAAAAACACAAGAGTAGTAAAACTTGTGGACGAGGAAGAGCAATACAAGGAGGAAACTTCTGACGAAGATGACACAAACATGTTTGTGCTGAACTTGGAGGATGAGCAATTAGACAAGGAGAACGGAAGTAATGCCACTAAAACAAAGAAACCAATGTGCGACATGAACATTGGCGGAGTGGAAATTAGAATTGTAGCGGACTCGGGATCGCCCTATACTATCGTCAACAGAGAAGTATGGGAACAGAAATTCAGTCCGAGCATTGGCGATGAACTGGAGAAGGCAGACATCACAATTAAATCTTTCACTGGAGAAAAAATAGATGTTTGTGGGTATAGGAAGCTCAGTTTTAAATTCAAGGGGAGAGAAGCAATGAGGAAATTGTATGTGTCAGCTGTGGGTCCATCAGTCCTAGGGTGGATGGACCAAGGGAGCCTAGGTATCATACTCGATCCAAGCAAAAGCGATCCAGTGTTAGTGGTACAAAGCCAAGACAATTACAGTAAGTCGTTACGAGAAACATACCCAAAAGTATTCAGCGGCGAAATTGGCGCACTCAAAGGGTACCAACACAGGATAAAGTTGAAGCCGTACAACATTCCAGTGGTGCACAAAGCATGAAATTTACCTTTCGCGATCAGAGAGGAAGTGAAAGAACAACTAGAAAGGCTACTTAAAGAAGGGATAATCGAACAAGTAGAGGCCTCAGAGTGGATTGCACCTCTTGTCGTGGCAAAACGTCCGAACGGAAAATTGAGACTATGCATCGACCTAAGAGACTTAAATGAAAATATAGTGGTAGAGCAATTTCCCCTACCCAGAATAAGCGAGATGCTAGCCACCACGAAAGGGGTAAAATGGTTTACGACAATAGATCTAAAATCTGCATACCACCAGGTTCCCCTACATCGCGAGAGCAAGGAACTAACATCTTTTATCACGCCATTCGGGTGCTACAGATTCACAAGAGTACCTTTCGGCCTTGCATCCGCAGCTGCAATGTTCCAGAGACTTATGAGCAACATTTTTAAAGGGGTGCCTGGTGTACTGATCTTCCAAGATGACATCCTCGTGATGGGCAGATCAAGAATGGAACACGACGAGAGAGTGAACAAAATTTTGGAGATCCTCAATTCAAAGGGTTTGACTGCGGAGCATGAAAAGTGCAGGTTCGCATGCAATTCAGTAAACTACCTAGGACATGAAATTACAGGGGAAGGAATACGTCCAAAAAAAGAACTGCTGCAGGCAATCATCAGGGCACCACAACCTGGGAACAAAGATGAACTGCGGTCCTTCCTAGGGCTTGTTGAATTTTATGCAAAATTCATTAGTAACTTTTCAAGCAAAACACATACTTTGAGACAACAACTTAAACTAAAAAACAAATTCGAGTGGACAGAGGACTGCAATGTGGCTTTCGACACGTTAAAAAAGGAAATGTGCACTGCATTGCCATTGCAGGGTTTCGATCCAGCACTAATGAACATAATAACAACAGATGCAAGCTCTAAAGGCCTTGGAGCTGTACTCACGCAAAGGGACACCAGTACAGGAAAAGAATACACTATTGCTTTCGCTTCACGTTCCCTAACGAGCTCAGAGGAGAAATTCTCTGTAATTGAGCGTGAAGCACTTGCCTGCGTGTGGGCACTCGAACACTTTAGGCAATTTGTGTGGGGCAATAGAGTCACCCTGTGCACAGATCATAAACCACTCACGAAAGTTTTTACAACAAAAGGACTATTTGCAGCGTCACCCAGACTGGCAAGACTATCAGTGCGGTTGTTCGACTATATATATACAATCCAATATGTACCGGGGTGAAAAACGTAGTGGCCGACTATCTAAGCAGAATGCCAGTCGATGTAGATAACCCAACAGTAAAAGAAGAAACTGAGGAGTCATGCATAGCAAATGTAGAAGAAAAATTTAAAGGCATCTCAAAAGAGGAATGGCTGGAAGAACAGTCGAAAGATACAGTACTTGGTCAAGTTACCGATATGCTATCAGGGGGATGGCCAGCCAAGAACAAGTTAGATGAAACGTTACGCCACTTTTGGGAGGTTAGGGACGAGCTATCGCACGAAGAGGGATTACTCTTAAGAGGCGGAAGAGTCGTGCCCCCCAGCAGCCTAAGGCCCAGGATCCTAAACATTTGCCACAAAGGACACCTGGGGATTGGCAAAACAAAAGGCAGAGTAAAAAATAACTATTGGTGGCCTGGGATCAGCTTAGCGGTGGAAAGATGTGTCAGAGATTGTGCCCTATGCCTAAATTCTGATAAGACCCAAGTAACCTTCAGACCACCCCTGCATCCAATACCATGTCCATCAATGCCTTGGGAGCGGATTGGTGTGGACATCATGGGACCAATAATGGATCAAGGTGAGCAGTGGTACATCATAGTCACCATTGACCATTTTTCAAAGTGGCCCGAACTAAAAATCGTGAGAAAACCAGATGCTACGTGCATTGTAAAATTTCTGGATGAAGTCTTCACGCATGAGGGTTTACCCAAACAAGTCATCAGTGACAATGGACCGCAATTTGTGTCAGAAACATTCAAAATGTACATGGAAAGGAACCAAATTGAACACAAAACGACCTCAGTATACCACCCAGCTGGCAACGGAGCTGTGGAACGTTTCAACAGAGTGATCAAAGGGATAATTCAGTTGGCGTGCAGCAATAAACTGAATTGGAAACAGGAGACACTAAGAACACTCTGGGCTTTTCGAATAACACCATGTGAAACCACTGGTCACAGTCCTTTTGAGATCATGCGGGGAAGGACACCGTTGTCCAAGGACAATGTAGGTTGGATCAATGCCTCAAAGAGTGTACACTGGTCTTCCACCAAGGTGATGGAGAGGTTGTCAAAGGCTCAAGCGTGTAGTAAGGCAAGGTACGACCAAAAGCATGGGTGCAAGCCGGTGGCTCTCAAAGTTGGAGACATAGTGAAAGTAAGAAGAAGTGGTCACATTGGCAAAGGTATGGACAGATACTCAACACCCTGTCTGTCCAAAAGCTATTTTGCAACTCAGCATTGTTGAGCGATGGCAAGGTTTGGCACTTTTCATCCCTATCCAACCACAAACAACTCCCCAAGGATCAGGACAGCCTTCTACCCGTAAACTCCTTTGGGGAACCACCAGTGCCTGGAAAGAATACCAATGGCTATTTCGGATGGTCAGACGATGAATCAGGCTCCGGGTTTTCTACCACGGATAACCCCACGCACGATCTCTCCACTCAGCGAACGCCCAGCCAGACGCAAGATCCTTCCAGACGTATCACACCTGTGCGAACATACAGACAATTGCCATCCACACCCATGCTGGACACCTCACGCCCTGTAGGTCTAAGCAGGACTGGAAGGAGATTGTTACCCCCTGTCAAATATTCAGACTATATCTGTGAGTGATGCGACTCCTCACCTCATTTGGTTTTCCAGCCCACTCTGCTGTCTCTTCTTCCCTTCCCACCTCCATCCCTTTTCCTTTCTATTCTCTCTTCTCATCTCCCACCTTTCTCTCTGCCTAAATCTTATCCTATCCTATTCCCTCACGGTTGTTGTTCCTCTCAGAAGGGAAGATGTGTTGTGTTTGTATTCTTATTCCCCTTCTGGGACACCGTATATGTCCTTGCCATCTGTTGTCCCTGCGAGGACACCGTTCCGCCTGCTGACGTCACCTGCGTTCATCTGTGCCTTGACAGATGACAGCTGGTGACCGTCGCGGCAGTGCACTACCTACGCTCCGTGTGGAGCCCGTGTTGGTTAGTAATAAAGGACTCGTTCTATACACTCGCCCAGCGTCCGAGAGTCCTTACAAGCATGAGCGCAGTACAGAAATTAGGGGTGGGAAATAATCTCCACTCCGCAGGCAAAGTTAGTGGATCTTTGCCTACTCTCCATTCCGCTTGGAACGTGGAGTTCCAGCAAAACTCGGCCATCTACCACGTGGCAGAATTTTTTCTCATTGTGGCTCACCATGTTAAGTATGCAAGCGCCAGCCAGAATTTGCATTCTTCAGCATCAGTTTTGGGAGCTAGAATGTCTCCCGAGAGAGTTCTCAATGCAGGTGATTCGACAGGTCATGACCGTTCGCTTTGAGAAACCTATCATCCGAATACAAAATATACTCGAGCGATAGAAAGAAGCAGCAACCTCTGGTGTGCTGCATGGTGCTGTTTGTGCCGGTTTTACAGTGCAGAACAAGTTCCTGGTGCTAAAAACCCAGCACAGACAGCGCAACGTGCCGAATTCAGCTTGCTTGCAAAACTCCGCATAACCTCGCGTAGTTTTAATGTAACTCCGTGGAATTCAGTGGAGTTAAACTCCACGAGTTCTACCCACCCCTAACAGAAATGCCCGGAAGGTCTGGAACACCAACCAGTCAATGTGATCCAGGGAGAAGACCTGCCAACTCCTGTACAAAACAATGTGAGCAACTTTCAATATTTTTTTTTCTTGGTTTAGCGCAACAACTCGCCCTTATAGGGGCATCTCAGCGCTAAGGCGACAAACCGATGGAAGAGCAGCAATCAGAACAGTCAGGTCTTGAGATGTTTTTAAATCCAGAGAAGCCAGTGCATGCCCGGGTGAACAAGGGGAGCCTGTTCCAGTGGTAGGGATTGAGATAAGAAAAGACTCCGCCACCGTACCTAGACGTACAAATATGCCAGGGACATAGACGAAATTGATTCTTTGATCTAAGATTTCTGCTGGCGAGAAAGAGGATCCTGTAAGTATTTGGGTCCATTGCCTGACAAGGCTTTATGAGTCTGACAAATTAGTTTAGACAGTGTTCTTTTCCTAATGGGGAACCAGTGAAGGGCAATTAGCAATGGGACTGACGGTGCGCCTGGTGGCAGTTTATTAACCAGGTAAGCTGCAGTGTTTTTGACCACCTGCATTTTGGATAGAAGGGACTCGCTGGAAGCTATGACAAGAGCATTTCCATAGTCAAGGCAGCTGAGTATCAATGCTTGAATAAGGGTTTTTCAGGAGCTCAGTGGAAGCCACTGAAAAATCCTCCTGAGAAGGTGCAGTGTCCTGAAACAAGTGCCGCATGTGGTCTTACATTGATAACTTATTATCTAGAAGTATATACATGTTACTGGCTGTGTTCCTGGAGGAAGGAGCAGGGCCAAGCCCAGAAGGCCACCAGGTATCCGTCCAGTGGAGCTGAGCTTTGTCAAACAAAATGATCTCTGTTTTGTCCCCATTTAACTGAAGACAGTTAATGGACATCCAAGTGGAAAATTATCTTATGCAGACGATAAATTGCTGTTTAACTTTTTGAATGTCATGCACAAAGGAAATTACTAATTGTGTATTGTCTGCATAAGAAAGTATTTCAAAACCACAGGACTGGACTAGCTGGGCTAGGGGAGCAACATAGCAACATAGATGTTAACGAGCGTGGGTCTCATCGAAGAGCCCTGAGGAACCCCTTGCCCATTTCGGTCCTGTCTTTGAGAAAGACTTTGAACCAATTGAGGGCTGTACCCTGGATCCCTATCTCATAAAGGCCTTGAATCAGGATGGAATCTGAAACAGTATCAAACACCGCCAACAGGTCAAGAAGAACCAGCATAGCTGGATTTCCGGCGTACAAAGATATACTATGTGAGTCCACTACTGCTAAGAGGGCGGTCTCAGTACTATGGGAGGGTTAAAAGCCCGATTGAGAGGCATTCAACAAATGGTGATTCTCCAAGTAGGAGGAAAGCTGTTTATTAATGTAAGAATCTAGAAGTTTGTCCATCAGAGGAAGGAGAGATATTGGGCGATAGATTGCTGGCTACTTAGTAATAGCATGAGGTTTCTTTAAGATAAGTGTAACATGGGCAGCTTTTCATTCCCGAGGAACAGCCGCTAAAGTCAGGGATTGGTTGCACAAAGTTGTAATGGTGAGCACAAGAAGAGTGGAAAGGGTGGCTATTACATGTGGGGGACACGGGTCGGAAGGAGAACCAGATTTGATTTTTGCTAGTAAGTTTAGCAAGTGAGTTTGGGAAATAGGCTCAATCCTTTCAAGCACTACCGAAGAATTGTAACGGATAAGGTTTGTAGGACAGGCATAAGTTGGGAAAATAGAATTGGTATGGAAACTATGATATATATGATCTATTTTAGTTTCAAAGTGGTGGCTAAAGTATCACAGAGTGTTTGAGAGGCAGGTATGGTTGAGGTGCAGGTACCTCCTAGCACTAATTTCTACTGATGTTTATCAAAGTCAGCTTTTGAGGACCTCCATTTATGTTCCAGTCTTTTGCAATTCGATTTGTCGATTCTCAGTTTGGCTGTATACCAGGGAGCATTGGGTCGGCAGGATTTAGTGGTGTGTAATTTATAGGGGGCAACTATGTCAAGAGCTTGGGAGAAGGAGTCTTGAAACATGGCTAATGCGAAATGAATGTCCTGTGAGTTATCCAAATTGGGGACATGGAAATTAGATTGAAAATATTCCAAAGTGATCTGCTTCCATGATCTTGATCTCAAGCAATTTACTGTTTTAGGTTTTGCAAGGGAGGCGCTGGTGGGAATCTGCAAAAAATGATCGGTCCAAGAAAGAGGATCAGGGATATCAGCATGAAGGAGCCTAGAGGTAGAAAAAATGTGGTCCCATCGGCGGTCGGCCAAATTTGTGGGACCAGCTCCTATCAAGTGAAGGTCTAGCATTTCAAGACTGGCCGGCAGGATGGATACGTCAGGGTCAGTGACTGTATCTACATGGTAGTTGAAGTCCCCTATCAAGAGGAAGTTTTGCGTGGATAGCACATGAGGTGCTATTCGTTCTGCTAGTTTAAGACTAAAATCTTCATTGGGTCCGGGAGGACGGTATACTAAAGGACCTTTCCATATGTCTCTGTGGGGGGTTTCCAGTTTAAATACTGCTATCTCCACCCAGTCGGTAAGTGCAGAGTTAATGGTTTCCACTATAAGGGAATTCGGGAAGGCAATATCCACTCACTTCCTGGCTTTGATTCACCAGTCCAGTCTGACAAGTTTGTAATTGTCAGGAAATGCGATGGGAATGCAGGGAAGTACCAGAGAGTAGAGCCAGGTTTCGGAAATAAAGCACAAGTCTGGTTGTAGGGATGTAAGTAAGTGCCATATTTCTGTTGCATGTTTAGAGATGGACCTGGCATTACTGTAGAGACTTTTTAATGTAGGAGGACTGGACTGCAGCACGGTACGTGAGACATTAGTTTGAGAGGCAGAAGTTGTTGGGACGTTAGGCCACCAGTCAGGAGAGATAAGGCTCTCCCTGTTGCAAGAAGGCAAGGTTGCGTGACTGATGGAGCAGGAGAATTTACATTTATACCAAGAGAATGGCCCTTCAGGACACAGTTGAGGCTGGGGGAAGCAGTGCAGACAACTGGTCCTAAGTTTTTTGATGTCATTGCTATTGTATCATTTCATGAATAAGAGGCTTACCGCTGGGGGCATGGATGCAGGGTTATTGGCACCTGGCAACGTTGGGGTGCAGATGGGTGTAGATGGGCTTGCCTTTGGCATCCCGGCAGAGTGCCCATTGCGCGTGTCTGCTGTACCTCAGTGCCAAGTTCTCTGTATATGCAAATCAGGGAGAAAACAGCTAGACCACAACTGTCCTAAAATGACAGCCACAACGGTGAAACTGTATAAGAAAGAATACCCCTTGACTCCCTCCACACAATCAGCAATGAGCAGTCTTGTGGCAGACTGGGGAGCTTAGTGATAATGCTATCAAGTGTGGGAACAGAGTGCTGGCAGAATACAGAAAGTAAATGTACAGTGTATACAGACAGTGGTTAAAAATAATGCAAGCCTTGAATTAAAAAAATAATTTAACAGTCATTCAGCCTTAAATAAAGCACTGGCATGCGTGTGGGCGCAGTAAACGTAGTTCAAATCTCAATAAGGAAACACATAAGTATGTATACTGCTTGGGATGGCTGCTTCTGGACTAGCCTTAACCTAACTTATTGGCCACTTCTCGACTAGCCTTAACTTAACTTTTCGAGCTATCTTCCATGAGCATTCCCATTGATAATGAGTCATTATTAATGACCAATATACATGTGACAGATATATAGGAAATTTGCCTAAAGCTTCCTTGCCTGCACTAACCCACGTTGTCAATCCCACACTTAATACAGTTAACAACAGGGGCGCAGGTACACTAATGGTGCCCAGTCCATTAGGAAACTGCAAAGGATGAGGCTGTAGGGGAGTTCTTGCCTCCCCTGGAGCAGCCACGGACTTCCCACTGAGATGGATGGAGTGACCCATTTATGGAGCACATGACTACGCAGATTGACCCAACTGAACAAAATAGCTATAACCAAGAAGAAAGGGACAATAGTAAGGAAAGGGTCATAGAACAATCATGCTGCAAAAACAAACATCACCTCAAAGCTTGCCTGTAATGACACATTACTAACATCAATAAATGTGAGTTTGGCCTCTGTGATTAGTGCACTTACATTGCAATCACACAAGTTGGCTTTACAAATGGATACCATGCAGAGTATTGCCACAGCAATCACAGACATGGCAACAATAATAAACAGGTTAAAATACACCTTGGAACACAAGGCAACACATTTCAGTGTCTGCCAATTGTTGAGAAACTTAGCTCTTTATCCAAAGTGTTCACCTTACTGGTCACTGACCTAAAGAACATCCAGACACCCACTAATATTGCCACTTTGGACCAACTGGTCAGTCAACGAGGGAGCAGCAATAAACCACAAGATACTGTAGACATAATAAATGATGTGGAAAAAGAGAAACAATAGCCTCACTCTCACCAGAACACAGATCACTGATCTGTAGCAGAAAAACCCTGCACATGCTCCAATCATCTTGGTGAAAAGAACGAAAGCATAGCAACTGAGGCCCAAGCCATTGACAAACTGCTATCTCAAAGGGCAAAGTAGTGCTTGAAAAAGCACGTAAAAATTCTTAAGAACCAGCAACTCCAATTGTCAAGAGAACTGTGTAGACAACTAGAATTCCCTCCATGAGATCAAGTGATAATAAAGGAGGACAATGATTGCACGTCCCAACTTGCCTCAAATACAGACAAAAGGTGTTTCTGATCTTTCTACACAAATGTTCAGCAAACAAGGCCCAGCTGAATGAGACTGTCCATTGTGAGGAACCCCCACTTACTCAGGAGGTACCAGGATGGGGAGCTGCCTCCTCAACAAGCCTGAACAGGCAACGCATAAGATCAAGAACCACAAAAATTAAAGAGGATAGGACACAGCTAACAACTGATTAAACGGAAATGTCATTATATTTGTTGGGGTGATTCTAATCATGTCTAGAATGCATCCGCATATAATATTGCGATCTATGTCACCATGAGGTGTTAGAATCGTGCACGTATTGACGCAATTATGTGACGCACTTCAGTTATGGACAAGTAGCATGGAGAATTAACATAGAGAATAAATACAACTAGCATGGTACTCCTTGATTTATCAGCTGCTTTTGACACGGTCAATCACGATCTCCTGATCGACCGTGTCAGCAAGGCCGGGATCCAGGATCTGGCGCTGAAGTGGATTTCCTCCTTCCTCAGCAACCGATTTCAAGCAGTCCGCCTTGCCAATTTCTCATCCCAAAAAATTAAACTGACCTGTGGGGTACCTCAGGGGTCTTCCCTGTCGCCCCTTCTTTTTAATTTGTACCTATTACCTTTGATCTGGTCACTACGTGAAAGAATGGTTGAAACTTTTAACTATGCTGACGATCTGCAGCTGGTGTTTGATATCAATTCTTCCATTTCTTCAGTGTCCAATTTCCAGTCTACCTTGAGCTTTATCAGTGATTGGATGAATGACAATCAACTGAAATAGAATCCTGATAAAACTGAGCTCATATTGACAGGTGGACCAGCTAACCCGTGGAACTCTAATTTTTGGCCTCCATTTTTGGGTAGCTCCCTACTTCCAGCAGGCTCCGTTAAGAGCTTGGGGATTGTGATTAGTAGCCATCTGTCCATGAAAGCCCAGATCAGCTCTGTGGTCTCCACCTGCTTTTTCCACCTGCGCAGAATCCGGAAGATCAGTAGATTCTTGACCACTGAGGCTTTGACTTTGGTCATCCTAGCCTTGGTAATCTCGCGTATTGATTATGCCAACTCATTATATGTTGGTATTCCAGCATATCAATTACACCGTTTGCAGTTAGTGCAAAACCATGCGGCCAGGTTAATCGCCCGTCAGCCCAGCCGACATCATGTCAAACCTTTGATGAAGAGTCTACATTGGCTTCCAGTGGCCAAACGCTGCGCCTTTAAGCTGGGATGTACCATCTTTAAAGCCCTTGCCGGGAATGGCCCAGCTTTTATTTCTTCAAAGATTCAGCGTTATATCCCTTCCCGAGAACTGCGTTCTTCCAATCTAAACCTATTGACCACTCTACCATTCAAACGCAAAAAGCATGGAGGGCTCAGATTTGCGTTCCTGGCCCCGCAATTTTGGAACTCGCTTCCCGTGGAAGTGAGGTCGGCGACCCCCTATGCTCAGTTCAGAAAAAGCTTAAGACCTGGCTGTTTTCCCAAGCTTATCAGTAAGGTAATTGTCCCGTCAATGCAGCCTCCCCTTTGCTCTTAGCGCCATGAAACCGCTTGATGTACGTGCGCTTAATAAATACTTTTAACATAACATAACATAACATTTAACATGAAACGTTAACATACAAAACTCATGTTGTGAACCTGATGAATACTTATGCACTAGATGTGTTTATTAATTATGACATTTCATATGTAGGTAAATGCATTCGTTGAAATTTCATTAATGCTTATGTGTTTCTGTAAAGCTTACATGATGCATTCTTATGTTAGCTGAAGTCGCAGGCTTAACTTGCATGTTCCTGAAAACTCTTGTTTTAGACTTAATAGTTGAATTTCACTTTACTTCATATACTTTATTTCGGTTGAATATACCATAAAAGTGCATGTGCAATAAGCATACAAACATTGAAACAATCCTGATCAAATGTGCAGTCCACTTAATAAATGTACAGAGTTAAAATATTTTTCAAGGTTCACAATACAATAACCCCAAACAGTCCATAGCTGGTTGCATCATTGGCCCCCCTCCTAAAATATCACCACCAGCCTTCTGCTTCCCACCAGCAGCCAGCTGAGTAAATATTTGCCCCTTGTTAAAAACAATTGTGACAAAAATCACTACACACATGATATTAGTAACATCTAAAAAACATTTAAAAAGGAAATTAGCTTTAAGAAGTTTGGAAAAAATGAAATTTAAAACCATATGGGAAGAAAAAGGTGCATCAGCCTAAGACCTTGAGTTGGACTTCAAGGACAATCTGCGCGCACACCACATAGAGGTTAAAAACTGCGACACTGCATAGACAATTGGCATATGGGTGTTATATTTCAGGTTCCTAAATACATCTTCACTGTGCTTGGACTCTAAATTTCTGCACAATTGGATTAGCCAGCGCTGCCTGGCTATTTTGTAACCCGGGCAGGAAAAAAAAAACGTGTAGTTATGTCCCTATCTCACAATTACAGGCGGGGCCCCCTGAGAGGGTGGCGCCAGACCATTTGTTGGAAAATGCATGCAGCGGGAGAGTCCCATATCTAAATTGAATATATAATTTCCTGGCAAGAGCTGGTTGGATGTCATCCAGGAAAGACTCTAATGCATACTGGTCCTTGATTCTCATAAAATTGACAGTTAAGGAACTATTAGCTGAGCTCTCCTGTAATTGAGCAAGTTTGCCCACCCTATAGCACCTTATCAATTCAGTTCTTGGGATTACAGGACACGCTTCCTCTGGGTTACTCCATAAGCTCACTCTACCCATCATAGGGAATGCATCCTTGACATATGCAAACCATGCTATTTGTATTGTATTCATGTGTACTGTACAATCTGTTCTTTCTCTTGTATTGCATTGCAGGTGGAGAAACATTCTTTAGCTAGAATAATGTCTTTGTTTTAGTAGCTATGCAAGGAGAGAAGAAGTTACAATTGTGCGACTTGAGTCGATAAAGGAAGGCTGTTACGATTACATAGTAGGAGAAGGTGTGGGAACCAAGGACAACTGTTACAAGGAATGTACATGGACGACATTGAGGAAAATTCTATTCAGGACCATAACCAGAGTGGATGGTGCGATTTGAGGTGCATCATGGGAAGGTTACCTGTGGATAACTGTATATTGGAATTAGGGAAAGTGCCCACTTCTTTCTTGCCTTCAGAGAGAGAGCATCTTGGAAGGAGCTCTTTCTAATGATAGTGGCTTTATGCTACTTGACCCATCGATGGTGGAGAGACTTCTTAGGATGACTCCACGAGCTGATACCTTTTTCCCTCCCCACTAAAAGGCATAAATAGGGATGTCACCTTAGAGCTAGTTTAGGGATAGATTTATTGTTTTACTCATCAACCCTCGATGTAGAAAACTTGGACTCATGCTTCCTGATTTTCTGTATCCTACTTCTTGAATTAATAGTTTTGTTCATGCTGCACCATCTAAATTGGATGCGCCGATTTGGCTCCATGCTAATTCTATTGTATTTCTATACCCTCATGCTGAGGTGTCTTTATGACCATTTATTTTTGGCTTTGTAATAAACTAACTAACCTTATTTAGTTGTCCGCGAGTTATTATGTATTAAGGAAAGTAATTGAATAATTGATTGGGTACTAACAATTTTCTCCCCTTTACGCTAACATGCTGTGAAAAAGAACCATCAGAGTGTGACTCTAAAACAGGTCTAGAACAAATGGGCCTGGCCCTTTCACACCTAATAACCCTAAAATGGCTGACAATTTCTCTGTCGCCCACACTGTTGCACTAAACCTAAACAGACCAGACCAGACTAGGAACAAATGCCCAAGCCGGCCCAGTGACATCAAAGTCAGCAATCCTAAAAACAATGTAATGGTACTTACGCCTGAATATACATCTCTTGGGAATGTTGATATACTAAACAGGTCAAACATTCTGCGAGTCCTGAAACACATCCCGGAGCTGTCACAATATACATCTGATGACATAATGTGAGTTTAATTTAGGACAGTACATTTTATTGCATCAAAACAGCCCACAGTGGTCAGTTGGAAACACTGCAAACAAGCACAGAAGATACTAGCGGAGAAAGCTCAATACACTAACAGGGGGATCTTGGTCCAGGCACTCCAATAAGAAAGGTACTCACACATACTGGCAAAAAAAACAGCACATTGCCATCTCAACAAAGAGGGGGATGCATACTTAGAGGACCAGCAACAACGACCACTAATAACAAACCTAGCAACCTGACAATCTGGTGTTCCTTAAACCTAAATAGGTCAACGGCAGAGTGAAGAATCATCACAGACATGCCAGATTCACATCAAGCAGACGATTGAGGCTGGTTAGCCTCTAGCCTGACAGTAAGGAACTCGAGTTATACCTAGCCCTTTGAGAACAAGAAGGGTAGAACCGCACACAAACCCATCCACAGTAAGGGTCATATTGGTTCTATAATGAAATATATTTGGACTCAAGAACACCATGAATAGCAGTGAGCCACTAGCATTCCTTCAAAGAGGAGACTTGTTATGCCTGCAGGAAACTTGAACTACAACCATGCTCCTAATACCTGGTTTTGCTGAAGTCCATCAACCAGCTAAGAAGACTAAGCTCTTCAGCAGACCCTCCAGAGGTTTATCTATTTATGCTAACTTTCGCATTGGCGGCCACATTTGTAAAGATCAAACTCACCACAGAACTGGCTCACTCAACGTTAGTGGGTGACTTAAGGCTGAATGGACATAATTTATCAATTCTACTAATAAACGTGTATTTCAATTGCAAAGATGCACCAAGGCTAGAGAAGATGGGATAACTATTAAATACATTAGAAGAGTTAATCTACACCCACCCTACAAGTGAGATAATCATCACAAGGGATTTCAACTCCCACAATATAGGGACAAACCCTGATGGCAACTGCACAGTCAACCCCATGGGAAGCAAATTCAATACTTTACTTAATACCCATAAACTGAAATCTGCCCAAGAGACAACCGAAGACAGACATTGTACAGTTAAAATGCCTACGTTCTTCAATAACATCTCAACGTTGGACTATGTTCTACTGAGCAAAGTGCTCTTGGACCAACTGCTGGACTTTTCAATCAGGCACCAGCAGACCAGTGACCATCTACCTTTAACCACTATGCTAGCCTTACAATCAGTTAGTAGCCATAAAATAAACATCCTGGGCTCTGCCTCCGGTGTGGAAATTCACAAATCACTGAGAAGAGTGAAATGGTGCAAAATAAGCACAACGAGTCTAGCTGCCTGGAAATCCAAATGGAAACAAGAGAATAATAACATCTCCGGAAGCCTATATTTTCTCACACTGGCCTAACATGGTAATAGCCCTGCATCAACTACTGCAAGCAACAAGCATTGGCATAGCCAATAGGTCTCGCCTTTGGGGCCTTATAAGTGTTTAGCCAGAGCTATTGACTTTGCCAATGTCTTCAAGCTGTGCTGTAGAGAAGTGTGGCTGCTGTGCGGCATGCTGAAAAGTTATAATAAAAAAGTGTCAGAAGCATTTTTGTTACTTTATATATGACCAAGAAGGCATTATGTAAAACTGAACGACCATATTAAAAAAAGTATTTACAATAAAAAATTTCCTCAGTTTTCTTTTGTTCTTGCAATGCTGGCAACTTGTTTCTGCCTATTGCAATGGTTGTTTGTTAAAGCTTTTTTTTGAGGGGGCATAAACAATCGGAGGGTGAAGGTTGGGAACTAGTACCTGTATTATAACACTAGCAGCGGCCAGACGCTAGGGAGAATCAACAGATGCCAGATTCCGAGAGCAGGCTGAGGTGGTGCTGAGTGATGCTGAGGTGGTAGTGGTGGTGGTGGTGACTGTTGCGGAGATGATGCTGAGGTGATGCTGAATGATACTCAGGTGTTGCTGAGTGATACTGCTGTGGTGCTGAGTGATGCTGTGGTGGTGCTGAGTGATATTGTCTTGGCACTGAGTGATATTGTCTTGGCGCTGAGTGATGCTGTGGCGGCGCTGAGTGATGCTGTGGCGGCGCTGAGTGATACTGTGGCGGCGCTGAGTGATGCTGTGGCGGCGCTGAGTGATGCTGTGGCGGTGCTGAGTGATGCTGTGGCGGCGCTGAGTGATGCTGTGGCGGCGCTGAGTGATGCTGTGGCGGCGCTGAGTGATGCTGTGGTGGCGCTGAGTGATGCTGTGGTGGCACGGAGCGATGCTGTGGTGGCGCGGATGATGCTGTGGTGGCACGGAGCGATGCTGTGGTGGCGCGGAGCGATGCTGTGGTGGCACAGAGCGATGTTGTGGTGGCGCTGAGCGATGCTGTGGTTGTGCTGAGCGATGCTGTGGTTGCGCTGAGTGATGCTGTGGTTGCACTGAGTGATGCTGTGATGACGTTGAGAGATGTTGTGATGGCGTTGAGAGATGTTGTGTTGGTGCTGAGTGATGCTGTGCTGGCTCTGATTGATGCTGTGGTTGCGCTGAGTGATGCTGTGGTGTTGCCGAGTGAGAGATAGAGTGAAGATATAATGCCCAATTAGAGAGGGTGGTGAGAGAGAAAGAGAGAGAAAGGGTGTACATAGAATAAAGAGTGGAGCGGGATAGAGAGAGAGAAAGAAGGGGAGAGAGAGTGAATGAAGGAGTTTGAAAGAGAAACAGATAAAGGGGTGAGAGAGAATGAAAGGCTAAAAAAGATAGAGAGGGGAGAGTTAATTAAGTAGAGAGAGAATTAGAGAGGGGAGAGAGAGAGAGAAGGAGAGAGAGAGAGAAGGAGAGAGACAATAAGAGTGGGGGGTGTGGAATTTAAATAGAGTGAAGAAGTGACGCGGAAAAAGTAACCTTAAATATAGCTTTGTGCTTTGCGCGAATAAATATAAAAAAACAGTGAGAGACAAAAATACTGCTAATTAGGCTGTGACTCCCAATATAAAACAAATAGCGATATAAGGTGAAATCAACCCACCGAAGCAATATTTCTAACTAGACAAAAAAAGCTTGCATTTCAATGCTAATCGCTGTTGTTTTTCATGTGACTGTAGTCCAGGGCCCTCAGTTGGTAATGTGAGCTGCTGCTGCGATTGAAACATCAGAGTCCAGAGAGTTAATGAGCGAGCCATGACGAGGAAATGAGGAAGAGATAGAAACCCAGATGCCAGCTGCGCGTGCACGCCATCGTGAACTCAAGCTGGTCGCCAGCCGAAAGCCAGTGTTTGCACTTCCAAAACCCGCTTACTAAAACTCTCGGCTAGACCAGCGCAAGCGCTGGTGCAGGACGAGACCTAAAAGTGGTGTTTAATCTCCTATGGTTGTTAAGGTACACCACCGTTGCGTACCGCCGTTTTGCAGATGAAAAGAGACGGCCGCATATGTTAAGCAGTAACAGTGCAAGTGCATTCATGTCACCTGTCTGGCACACTTGTCACCTTTTAACCCCAGTTCCATGTGTTTTGCTTTTGTAGTGGCTTAGTTGATTTGTTGTCTGAACTCCTGCGTTTGCACTCACCTGTAACTGTACATGTATGAGCGCCGTGGTTTCAGTAGAGCACAGAATATTGAATCCTGTCCTTTTCTTACTGGCGACTCTGGAATAAAAGCGCGAAATGGAACGTACACTGTGACGTGAATTCGTTATGACTCATTGGTGGCCTGGTAGAATTCCACCCGTAAACTGCAGGTTAGCATTCCAGCAGCTGAGGCTACAGGCCATGTTGATGATGCAGCTGTGCGTTAGAAACTTTTATCTGATGCATACATGTTCAGTACAACGGTTTTACCTGGTGCCTAACTACAAAGCATGATGTTACTAACATGCAGAGATTTACCAGTGTAGTTTTGTGAATTGCTGAATTCTCTTAGCGTACAATATTTCAGAGTTTCTTGTACTGGGAGATTTCACAGCGCCTTTGTCAAAATGTTGTTGCAAGAAAGATTTACAACCAGCATTGTCAAAGCCACTAGGTCGTACTTTTTGAAACCATTGATTTTGCCACTGCTGTTCGCCGATTCTGTGCAGCGTTAGCGTTTTGCAAAATGCTCTTTGTCCATGCTGCACACTATATGCAAAACAAGCACAAGCGCGCGCCTCGCGCGTCAGCAGAGGGAGGGGCGAAAGGAGGGGGCCAGCGCAATTCCCTTGCGGGAGCGAGCGGCAAGGCGCGATAATTAACATATGGCGCCAGCTGCTCACTCCCGCAAGTGAATCGCCAGACGTGCACGAGTTGCCATTGGAAGCAATGCAACGCGTGCACGTTTTTGCAGGGAAAGCTGTGCCGATTTCTAAAGGTCTCTCCTAAGCAGCGCATGCGCGCTGCGTAGGCGAGACCTAAAAATGCGTGGTAAGCAAAATGGCAACTACAAAAAGGAAAGCCACTATCAATTGTGGTATAGTAACGAAGTGAAACAGAGTAAGAGAATCCTGAGGAAAGCCATCGGGCCATTCAAACTATATGGGGACGAGGACATCATAAAAAACTAACCATAGCCAGAAAGATCCATAACAGGCTCATATGACAGCATTAAAAAAAATCAGGAATCAGTATGGCTCCATGTCTTTAACCTCCTGAAACATCACAATCAGATCAAATTTTGGCAGTATATTAACAACCTAAATGGTCATATCCAAGATAAATGTAATGGTGTAACCACAGATAGTTGGGTCAAGCATGTGAAAACATTATACTGCAAGAATCCTACCAAAGATCGTAGCCCCACTCAATACAAGACACGAGACAGACCAACATCTGACCAAACACATATTAAACTCGAGGGTCTGAAGAGACCAGACTCAGCCCTAGCCCCACCTCAGGTGACAGTAGTATGGTCACTAAAATCTTGAAGAAGTTCAGGCAAGAAAGGGCCCCTGGCCCTAATGGGCTGCTGTAACCCAATTCAAGGAGGATTACGCTTTTTGGGCATCCCTACTATCCCCAGTTTACCACCATTATTTTACAACAGCCACAGTCCTGGACTACACCACTGCATTCAACGCCATGCACTTGCACATACTCTTGGAACAAACTATATAGATTGGGAATACCAAGGACTACTTGATGAAGTGATTGTGCTTTACTCCCAAACCTGAGTGAGAATCAAGCTCACGTATAATACAGCCAACAGAATATTTTGCACGGATCAAGGCTTAAAACAAGGCTGCGTCCTTGCGCTTATGCTTTTTAACTTGCATACTGCTGACCTTGGTCAAACTTTAAAAGAAGTGAATCTGTTAGTTCCCAAAATGTATCAGTCGGGCCTATTTTTAAAGCAGTACGTGGATGATATGATCCTAATGGATCCTACCAAGGTGGGGATGCAGAAAGCCCTGGACGCATTAAATTCTTATAACATTAAGAACAAACTGGTGGTGAACTGTTGTAAGACAAAGGTGGTCATATTCGGGCAATGTACGCCAAAAGTCCTACTTTGCAAACCGTGGGAACGACAATAGCAACTCACCTAAAGAGCTCTACAAAATAGTTAAGGAGCTATGTAACCCATCTAGCTTGTCCCAAGTCTTGACCCCCTCATTAAAAGGCTGCGAGGCAATCAGCAGATTGTTTTCCGATAAAATCTCTGGGATCTACTCTTCATTCAGAGATCAGCACCTACCAGATAATACAAACTGGGAAACCTTAGACCCTCACCCAAATGCCCAATCATATCTCAGTAACTTTGATCCCTTCACAGAGGAGCAGGTTGCAAAAGTAATGGCCGAAGTTAAATCAGGATCCCCACTAGACCCATGTCCTCATTTTCTCTACTCCCGGATTATACCAACTATATGTCCTTACGTAACCCACATTTTTAATCAATCCTTACATTCTGCAGTAATTCCAGAGATCTGGAAAAAGGTCACTGTGGTTCCCCTACTAAAACAAGCATTTGCAATGCAATCGGTCTCGCCTTTGGGACCTTATATGTATTTATTTATGCAGCACATTAGCCTGGGTAATGAAACATCTACTGTTTTTTAACATGGAGGGAAAGTAAGCACCAAACTGCGTTTAACACCAGGTATGGGAGGGAACACATGGAGAGAAATATTGACTTTCAGCGGGAAATGGTACAGTCCAAAGCTCGGTTTTTAATATAAAATCAGGGCCTTCGGTGGCCATATCACTGAAAATACAAGATTTGAAAAAAATATTATTGTCTACGGGTGCTCGTGGAAGACAATTTCTATGGACTGGAATCTAGAGAATGCTAAAGTGATTCTGATATTTTACTGACCTCTGCTGGTCGTTTTCTATCAAGAAAGTTAAATAGAGGCAGTTGCCAGAAAAGAAAAAAGAAAGTCCCTCAGCAGAAAGCAATTCTGGTATTTTACTGACCTCTACTGGTCGTTTTCCATCAAGACAGTTAAATAGAGGCAGTGGAACAAGCAGAAAGCAATCCTGGTATTTTACTGACCTCTGCTGGTCGTTTTCTATCAAGACAGTTAAATAGAAGCAGAACAAGTCCTAGTGTTGATCTCCAGAGTCCACAAAGTACATACACATATAAGTATATAACAAAGTATATACAAGAGGTCTCGAATGCTCGACCTAAAAAGTGGGCACAGATGTTCAAAACTGGAGATTGTTGGCTGAACACTTAATTCGTTTTAAATTGATGGTAAAGAATTCAAAGTCTTGGTCCACTGCCGTGTCATGTTGCTGCAGCCTGATGTTGAGGGAGAGCTCTTGGGGAAGATGATCACTGTCCATTTTATTGCCAAAGCCAAAAGAGGAGAGTTGATTCAATAAAGGGAGGCTGACAAACGAGTAGTCAATCATGGAGGCCCCAGTTTTGGTTAAAAATGAGAGACCAGGTGGCTTGTCTGGGTGAAAGCGGCCATTGAGGGCCCTTAGACCGAGATGTTCCAAGTTGCCCTGGAGAGCTCGTCCCCTTGGGTCCTCTTTGCCCCACCCGGGGTGGTCCTGCGGTGGTATAGCCCAGTCGCCTTCCTGCGGCTGCATTAACTCATTAAGATGAAGATCGGACATCAGCCACATATTGAAATCTCCTGAGACTAGAATGTCTACATTAGGATTTCCAGATCTCACGTTTAGTACCGTTGAAGTCAGCTCGTCAGTTAGCGCTGACCTGGAGGCCGAATTTGGACGAATGTAAACGTTCATCAAGATTAGGCTCCTTGACTGACCATTGGGGGTTCTAAGGGAGGTGCTTTCTACCTGAAGCCCTTGGGTTTTGCTTGCGTGGTCCCAGGAGCAGATTGCACTGGTGGCCGATATGTAGTTTGCTAGACCACCACTGCTGCGGCAAGGGGACCTTAGTTTGGTTGCAGGGGTATGATGGATTTTGAACCCTTCTAGGTGCTGCGGCTTCTGAAGCCATCTCCCTTGCAGTAGGATGATTTCAAAGGAACGTAAGTAGGATACAGTGCCCTGGTCGCCCAGTTTGTTTGCTAGGCTGTTTATATTCCAGGAACATATCTTTAGTGGGCTTCCTGCATGGTCATTGTTGCCGTTTCTTTGTCACCATAGCAGTCTAGTTGAGTTCAATGACCCCGGCAGCCATGACCAGGTGTCAACTCGTGCCGGTCCCACAATATGAGTGTTACACACACCACTTAGGTTCATTGAGCTAGAAATAGGGGTTTTGCTTAGGGCGCTCCTCAAGACCGAGTAAACCGGTCTTGGCGATGCTCTTGAACACGCCACGTCTGGTGCTGTATCAAGGATGTGGGGATAGCTTGGTTCCTTTCCGGGGATGAGGGAGATGCCCCACTGCTTAAAGATATCTGTATGCCTCAGGATCTTATTTGCTGACTCCGCTGATCGCCAGGTGACTTTAGTGGATTCATTTGACTGTCCAAGACCTGGTGCGATAAACTGTATAACGAGTATCTCACGAGAAGTGACTACTTCCATCAGGCCTGTTGCTTGTATCAACTTCAGGATGTTCCCTCGATTTAGAATGTCGAAACTGCCTTTTGACTTATACTCTGGATAGAATAATGTATATGCTGATGATGCTTGTGCTGGCCTTATGTGAGGGTGGCCGTCAGGTTTTTTTGCAAGTGTGTTGTTCCCTGGGTCACTGAAAGTGTAGTTTGTTGGGCTGGGTTCCATAGAGGGGTCTGCCCAAACAGAGACTACCCCAAGGAGGCCCGAAGTTGCCACCGCATGGTTGCTGTGGTGCATGGATGAACTTCCCGCAGACGTATTGGAGACTGGAGCCGGATTTGCTGTTGGAGGGGGTGGAGGAAATGGGACGCAAGGTTTTTTTGGGCTCCTTAAAACTGTGACAGGGGTAGTGTGCGACATGCTGGCTTGGGCGGGTTCTTCAAAGTGAGTTATATCATGTTTGACCGGTGTGTTGTGGCTGCCAGGTGGGACTGTTGTCCAAGTGCTGTTTGGCCCCACCACTTGGCTCAAAGGTATGGAACCCAAGGTTTGCCATTGGGTGTTGGCGGGGGCCTCAGGTGGGATCCTTTTTGCTGTGGCGGCAAGGTCTTTGCCAGCTACTGTAGCCTTCGCCTCAATAGGTGGTGGGGTTACTATCTGTTGCTTTTTGACCTCTTTAGGTGTGGGAGTTGGATTGTCCACTTCCTTTGCTGACTCGTAGGCCCAATTTAAGTCCTTGTGTCCAGTCGAGTCTGCTCGTATTCGGGTTTTAAAAAGTGGATAAAGGACCGATTCGTGTGTTGTGGGGCGGGTCTTGTTTCGGCCCTTTCTCTTTTTTACTCGTTTCCCCTTGCGGTCGGCCTCCTCCATTTTCTGATCTGGTGGGGGTGTGGAAGTAGACCCTAAGTTATTGACAACTAGGAGCCCTTGCGGATTGTTGCTGCCACCACAGCTGTCTAGTATGCCCAGAAGCTGCGGTGTGTCGGTGATCTGACGCCCCGTTGCCCCTGGATGTAGCGCCTCTTGCAAGTTGTTTATTTGGTTTTCACCCGAGACCCTTTCTCTTTTGCTTGATGTGGTGGACTTTACATTGGTAAGTTTCTTTAGGTCCACCAAAAGCTTCGACATCCCCTCCGGGAGTGCACTTAGTTTGCTTATTATCGGCAAACAATTGCAGCTTTGGCGCGGGTGATCGGCATCTGCCTGAGCCCGTTTGATCAGCTTATTTATATTTATGATTTTGTCATCTATGTTGGCAACGTATACGGCCAGGTTGTTTAGTAAGCTTATTTGTATATCCATTTTGTTGGCTTGGAATGTCATGGCGTCCACCGACCTCTGTAAAATATCCAAGGCTGTGGCCCAGGCAGACTCTTGTTTATATTCCTCATTCCCCTCATTTGAGGCAGGTGGAGGAGCAGGGTTGTGGGGAGTTTCTTTCCCATATGATGAAAGCATGATTTCCCACTCTTTGGATTGGACTGCCCAGCAAAGTGTAAGGCAGGCCCCTGTGTTGCACAACAGGCTCTGAAGGGTCGCTTGTGCCTGGGTGGTTTGCCGGATTGTGGAGTGGAGGTTTGGCGTTGGTGCTCTCCTTACTGACGATCACTGTTGGACTCAAGGGATAGGTAGACCCTTAATGCTCATATTGCTGGAGAAGACGGCGGAGCCCGCGTTTTTCAAGAAGGCAAATTTAGACGTGATTTTTGGTTGCAGATGGGTTGGCTTAGGACCCGCGGGTCTGACATCCAAGGTGCGAGGGTTGGGAATAGTTGATGTATTGCTTGATGGTGAGTTCAATGTCTGATCGAGTATCTGGTCAGGTAGTGCTGTGTGTTTCACGCGGTCAGCCCTCTGCTTCTTTTTCTTGGGTGGGGCTGCTGGACCCCTCTGTTTCCCAGAACACATAGTACGGTTAGCTGGATGGAATGCTAGAGATCCTACAGGTTTATAGCACGGGCTCCAGCCCTCACCGCCTGCTGAAATACCAGGCAGTCCCGGCTTGGGGAGCCCTAAGGCTTGTGAGCAGAGACTTTTAGGACCTTCTGTGCCGCTCTATTATTGGGCCTTTTAAGTCCAGACGTGACAAGCAGCCGGGCTAGATGGAAGCGATGGTGAGTGGGGCCACCAAGCGTGCCACAGGCTGCACCTGGACTAGTTCCAGGCCGCCTCCGCGGTCCACCTGGTGCCGCTCTCTGCGGCCGCCGAGTAGCGGCTGCCGCACTCCCAAAATCGGATAGTCCTGGTTTAAGCCGCTGCTTCCCTGGGGTTTTGGGCTGGGCTGGTGAAATCCAGATGGGGCTGAAGGGAGGAGGGAGGTAGATCCAGCACACACAGCCCAAACCTACCCTTCCCTACTTGGTGCTGAACCCTTCGCTCTAATTCCACCTTTGGTTTGTCTTGTTTTTGTTTTTCTCCTTAGCTCCCCTTCACTTCAATTGATGTCCCTTTTATTTAATTGGTGGTGTGTAAATTATGTACTGTGGGTGGCCTCCTACTAATGCTGTCACTGTTTGCTTACAGTAATTGGTATAGTGATATGCCGGAGTGGGGAATCCGGAGAAGGTGAGGGAGCATGGGCGAGAGGGCAGGGAGAACAAAGCGGAGGCAGTACGGTATTATCAAGTGCGCTGGAGGGCTCAGGAGGGGGGCGTTCCATAGCAGGTGCCCTAGCCGGCCACCTCCAAGCAAGTGCCAGGAACCTCACTTGCCTGGCCCAGCCATTTTGAGCGGTATACGGCGGCTCCGATTTTCCTGGCAAACACCGGCCTCCCCATGCAGCTGCCTTGACGGGTGCTGCAACGTCTCGTCTCATTGCCTCTTGCTGAGTTGAAATGGAGGCTGGTTTGACCATTCTAGCTAGGACTACTTGCAGTTTTCAGACTTCTCCTTCCTGAGTACATTTTGTTATGCAGTGCCAAGATGAGAAGAAAAGTTGATTGGCTCATCATGCAAGTTCCTTTGTGAAACTGTCTCGTAATCACAAAACCCCTCCCTCCCGAACAATGCTCTATCTAAGTGACACATCCACACTACTTCCCCAGGAGTCCATTTAAAGTCATGTGACGTAGTGGAAGGTATGTAATAGCAGCTGGTGTTCTGGCAGAAGACGTAATAGCCCTCTACCCCCTAGGCCAGAGGTTCCCAATCTGTGCGCCGCGGCACCCTGGTGCGCCTTCAAAACTAAACAGGGGCGCCGCGAACAGATGCTGTAAATATTAGTAATGTATGTCCTCTAAGTCAAAGTCTCGGGTAAACTTTAAGCTCAAATTACAGTTCCCATCAGCCCGGGCGTGCTGAGATGCCAACGAATACACCAGTGTGAAAGGCTGCTTGAACTCTGAGGCAGAAGCTGCAGCACATTGGTAAGGAGCATTTCACTGCAAAATATTCGTTATGTTTTTTACCTCGCAACAAGAAACCAACTGCCTTAAATAGACACCAATAGAAAGTAGAATGGTTGCATCACTCACACGCACAGATTACTGCTGCTGTTTGTTAGTCATTTTAACTCCAGCTGCACACAAATTCCTGATTTTTGTTGATGGCTGAGTGAAAGTGTTTCTGTCTGCCGTCAGTAGAGGGCTGTGTCTTGCAGGAGCCAATCGGGCTACTAAATGTTGCATGCAGGTCTCGTGGGCCAATGGGGGCATTTGAAGGCCTGGGGTGAGGGTGGATGAGAGATTCCAACAAACGTCTCAGCATGTATCACAAATTCGGGGTGTGATGCACGCACTATGACACGCACCAATTAAGGTGATTTTATCTTAACATCATTGTCAAGTCATTCCCACCAGAGATGGTATCAGTGTTTTAATTGGTAGCTGTGCATGTTGAGGGGGAGTCGGGTATGATAAACTGCACAAAAGAACAGACACTTCCCTGCTAAGCTCCTAATTGTCCCTAGGATTGTACATGAACAGCAGGGCCTGGAGCTGTGTAGTGGACAGAATGCTGTTTGCCAAAACGACTTTCAGCTGGTGTGAACTTTAGAAGCATTGGGCCGGCGAGCCTAAAGCTACAGCTCTTTAGGTGGATGCTAACTCTGAGTGGGCTGTCTGTACAGCACACTCAGGGAACTGAGTTACTTCTTGGCACTATATGAACTTTGGTGTGGTTTTTGTAGCTTTTAAAAATTGCTCTGTTCAGAGCCAATGGAAATAAACACCCCATAAAGTTAATAGCTTTTGAGAGGCAAATGCTCTTTTGCTCAGTCTCTTGCCCTCTCTTCTGAGAGTGCCAAGTTTTGCCACTTGTGCTTTTGTGCACTGTACACAGACCACCGAGTACTGTACCACTTCTGACTGATGTAAATGAATAGTGACCTGTGTCCAAATTGAACTATCAACCCAAAGGGGTAAGATGCAGTTACTTTCTCCAGGAACCAGTGATTCGACCATTCTCCAAGTATCTGTAACGCACGCTGTCATTTGTACTTTGACTTGATGGCACTCAATTTATTTCTTACTCCATATATATCTCGGTGACAAATTAACTTTGTGGATTCTCTTTCTTGGCCCAGTCTGTCGGCAGACACTGAGCATCCACCTCCAGCATGCAGGTTGTCATAAAGCGCCCCATAGGAAATGTAGGTCATGTGCTGGTTGTCTCAGTGGAGTTCAGAACTGTAGAGCAACACACATTTTAGGCACCTTTACTTAACATGTTTCTGATGAAAATTATGGAGTGTGATCTTTTTCTTACAAAATAACATTTCATCATTACTAACATAAAGGTAGTTTGGGATCTTTAGTGCGCTTGAGGCATTGCACAAAGGTGTCATGTCGTGTCTTGGCTCTGACCAGTGGAGTGTTCATCCATTGGCTTTTTGGGTAGATCTATTCATGTCCAATTGAATGCTTGCATTGAACTGGATGACAAATAATTTGATAACTATACTACTCTACATTCACTCTACTGCTGCTGGCATGGATTGGCAAATTAACGCAATCTTGCGCAAGGTGTAAATGAGAAATATTTAATTCGTCCCCTGCCCATCACCTGTTCCACTTGGCTCCATGGAATGAGCCCCTCTAGAGGAAATTTTTTAAAACAAAAGATAGTTTTTAAAAATTCCATATGCCGACCTCAAATGATTGTTTCTGGCGTACTTAACCAATTCAAGTTTTTCATTAAACAGCTGTCATATTTTTATTTTGTTACATCTATGATTATAATACCTCTATCTGCTCCATCCCAATTATTTTCAGGGTGAAAAATGGAAGTAGTCCCAAAGCTGGGCTTACATTCCTTCACCCACAAAAAAAGTAAAATAATGGGGAGCCGTGGCCAACGGCCAATAGGTCAAGGGAGCCGTGGGTCGAAAAAGTTTGGGAACCACTGCCCTAGGCAATGTCCCAACCTTCTATACTCAATGTTTGAAGTCAGAAATCTATGATATCTGTGATTTGCTTTAAATAATATTTTCTGTGTAATATTTTACCACATCCTACTTCACAGTGCTGAACCATAGTTACTCATATATTTTTACATTTTTGTGTAAGAAGTACCATGCCCAGGGGGACTGGGCGCTTTACATAGAAGCACTGTATTACATTCATAAAGTGAAACCACAACATGATGCCATGGTAAGAAGCTTGTTTTGTGCGCTTGTTCGAAAAGCTAACACTGACTTTTTGACACCTACCTGACACGTAGCTGGAAGGACAGTATTCTGAATGTGTATTTCCAGTGACATGAACGTTTAGTGATATAAGTACTGCAATGCACCCCATGCTCAAAGATGACTTCAGGGCAGCACCAGGCATTTTTGCATTCACACAGCGTATGTTCATGTCTGTAGAAAAGACATGGGTCTGCAAACGAAACCGTCTATAGTTGGAAGTGCAACTGTTTAACTTAAAATCACAGCATATACGTGAGATACAATTAAGAGTACAGTGCTGCGAGAAACGTACTTTTCCCGCTTGTGACCGTCAATAGCATTCTGAGATGAAGAGTTTTGATATCTGCAATTTTAAAAGCTACACTGAGCTGATTCATCCATCGTTAAAAGTGCAACGTTGCCAAGCACCGCACTATTTTATATTAAGGCTCTCTTTAATTGGCTGATGACAGGTCGCTGAAGGACTCACTCTGCTTACTGGCCGTATTCTGTGCTTTAAGCTGTTAGCGGTGACTTCATATTCTTCCAGTAATATCTACTTTTACTGAATATGATGCAGCGTTGCGGGAAATCAGGCAGGCAATCCCAAACTTAGACGCTGTGAGATCAGTGAGCAATAGAGTGGCTCACACTTCCAAGTTAATTAATGTAGCATCACGAAGTTAATTGAGACCTCCATATTCAATTCCTGAGTCATATTAACCTAGACACATTTCTTATATAAGATATCTTATATGCATAGCTGTTTTTAATGCAAGACCATGTCACGGGAGGGTACGCACAGTTGGCCGAATAATTTACAGGATAGTGACTTCTTAATGGCAAGGTTTGTGTGAAATTCGAGTAATTTGCTTTGGCCTAGTTATGTGAAATGTTGGTAAAATTATCTGAAATTACACAAAATGAATCTCTGTCATGTTGTGCTATATTTTATCGCCAAATACATCCTTGTGCCAACTTTGGGCAAAAGGAGACATTTCACACTAAAAATAGTGCGGAAAATCAAAGGTACTGGGAACAACACCTGCTCGAGTTCTGTTGTTCTTGTCCTTGCTTTCGCGATAAATACCCTAAATAGAACTTTCGCTCTACGGGGCATATTCACAAGGAATTATCACCGATTTAGCGGCACTTTATCGCAGCCAAAGTGGTGACAAATTCATCGCGCCATCACAAGCTGGTGCTAACTGCCGATATCACCAGTTTTCCAGCTGCAAAAAACATCGCCATGGATGACACCGGCAACTAACGCTAATGATATGCAGAGTAGGTGTTCCCGTGAAAAAACCAGCGGAAACACCACTTCGCAACATTCTCAATGACCAGCCAGATCGGCAATAAGAATCAAAAACATGCAATAAGGCGCGTTAGCAGCAGGGGTTTAACACCTGCTCCTACCTGGTGTTAAGTCGGACGACAACCTGCACCATGAAAGGGAGCCCAGCCCAGAGCCACACCTGAAGAACAACAGATGCCATGGAGCTACTGATCATGCAGCTCGGAGCCCCAAGAGGGCCACAACACCCACAGCCACCACACCCAGGCCCTACCCCGGGCACCCCCGGAGAAAGATATTTCACATCGACCTTACAAATTCATGAACACAACAATTCGCCTGATGTCGCACAAGTACAACAATTAACATTCATGTGTGGTCAGAAAAAGGAAAAACATTCATACATCTTAGAATTTCAAAAATAATTATTTTATTTCAATTTAACTCAACACTAATAATTGGAAGAGTCATGGCGGGTCTCCTCTGGACAATCTGTAAGTCACAGCCTGCAAGACAAAATTGAAGATAAGAAGGTGCGTCATGCGCTCAACAAAGGACAGAGAGAGAGAGAAAGAGAGAGAGAAAGAAATGGAGAGAGAGAGTGAACAAGAGGGAGAGAGAGAAAGAGAGAGAAAGAGAGAGAAAGGGGGAGAGGGTGAAGGAGAGAGAGAGCAACAGAGGGAGAGAGAGACAGTGAAAGAAAGAGAGAGAGAGAGCGAAAGAGAGAGAAAGATAGAGAAAGAGAGGGAGAGAGAGAGACAGTGAAAGAAAGAGAGGGAGAGTGAGAGAGAGAAAGAGAGAGAAAGATAAAGAGAGGAAGAGAGAGAGACAGTGAAAGGAAGAGAGGGACAGGGAGAGACAGTGCCGACACTGTGCACCCAGGCCTCACAGCTCACCTGCTTCCACCGGTGTGTCTCCAACCACGTGCCAGTATACACTGTAGTTCACCAGGTCCCTCATCTGAAACAGAGTCCACAGCTAATGATGGCAGAGTACATATCATTGCCCACGGCAACATCGCTTGGCCGCCCCTGCACACACAGGCTGCTGCACCCCAGCCCCTCCTGCCGCCCAGCGGGGATTGCCTGCCCCTGCGCACCCAGGCCTCACTGCTCACCTCCCGCTACCGGCGTGTCTCCAAGAGGGCCCACCACGTGCCGGTGCAAGCTCCAAGCCCGGGGCCCGCGACCTTGGCAGCCTCCACATCATGCAGCCCCGCACCGCGGTCCACCAGGTCGCACACTTGATTCTGGGTCTTGATTTTGCAGTGGCAGAGATGATATCAGTCCACACGGCATCATCGCAGGCTGCACACCCGCCCAGCTCTATAGGTGCCACTAACTCTGTGAACCGTGAGTCAACGCCACGTGGCGGTAGGCCCACGCTGCCCGCTGGCTCAGGCCTACACTGCGGTCCAACAGGTAGCACACTTGATTCTGGGTCTTGATATTGCAATGGCAGAGACTATATCAGTGCACCGGGCATAATCGCAGGCTGCACACCCGCTCAGCACTTTAGGTGCCCCTACCTCAGTGCACAGAAAGTAGGCCCGTGCCGGCCGCGGTGTAACCGGTGCCACCGACTCCGTGCAACGCAAGTCATGGACCCTATATGATTGAGTCTCGTCATATGCCAGGCGGACGCAGCCATGTCACCTCCAGCAGTGGGGAAGAACTGGGACACGTAGCGTCGTCGTCGTCCCCTTTATACATAAGCCGAGTGGGCTGGCTCGGCGTACGCGAGGCCAGCGTAGGGGTGTGAACAATTATCCCTGGCCTCTGGTCGTGGTTCATATCTGGGCTGCACAGGAAACCAACTGATGCATGTGTCTCTGTTGCTGTGTCTGTGCCACACGGCCCGCAATCGACAATGTTGCAATGTTGCATGCAGCCGGAGGGCGTCCGCGCACTAAGGGATTGTACAAGGAGCGCAGGGCCGCTAGGGGTCTTGGCTCATACATGCCAACTGTTGTGTGTTCCTCGCTTTTGGTGCACCATAAGCCCAAGGCCTAGTCTCAATTGCAGTGCGAAAGCCACATCACATTCCCAGGATTCAAGCAGTAGTCAGACTAACATTAGGGATGAAAGCCCCTTTGTCTCAATACAGAAGGCGGAAGGACATCTGCACCTCCGACCTTGGAATTGCATGCAGCAGGCACCCCCTGAGAGAGATACCATGGCAGATGCAGACTACTCCCACACTACACACAGCGCTAATGAAAGATCAGCGTATCCACACCCCACACACAGAAGTCCTTGCTCGAGGTACTCCTGCATGGAATGGCCTTGACACTTATGTACAGGACAACCCATACGTCCAAACTTTGCACACTCATACTACTCATTGCTCCAAGCTGTGGCATATCATCCACATAACAGCTGCAGGTCAGAAGAGTGCCGGTTCTACGAGAGCGAACAACGCAATGTCAGCACATCCCGGGCACATGCACAACCCCTGTCACGTGGAACTGTACCGTGACCGAATGCTGCATTTGTTGGGGGCACTGCCACTGGCAGTGTTGCGCATCAGTTACCGTCTGAGCTTCCGTCTTGCGTACGTCACCTGCGTCCAGCCCTGGTTCCACTGTCGATCATGCATATTCGAGTGGCCCATGGATGTCTGCCTATCCAACACAACGGTAGCTGAACTGGATTATGACATGTGTGTGTGCGCCCCCTGTTGGACCACGACCAGGGGTGTAACCGTGATACCCGTTCATGGGATGCCTTGGTATTTGGCGTATGTCCTGGCAGTTGGGCATGTGAGATTGCACAATTCCTCGTGTGCAGTGACCACATCGAAGCGCTCCCCTATTGGGCTGTGTTGCGGATTGGTGAAACGGCGTGGACGGAGCACATCAGTCCGGACCAGCTAATGGATTGGCTCGCCCCCGTGTTCATTGAAGTCGACAACGACGTACTCTTGGAACTGATTGCCCATGAAGCTGCGCTCGCTTTCATGGACGAGTAACTACGTTCCTGCAGCCACAAAAGATTGTAACCCATAGCACAGGTACCAACACCCTTTTGCATCTTGGAGAAATGGACACATATCCCACCATAACAGTGGACATGGCTGCATTCGCCTGGACTCAGAATGCATGTGCGTGCAACACTGCGGGTTGACACACACCTGTGCAAGGTGAGTGGACAGCGGCGCCTGGCAACGTTCCTCAACCTGACACACCGCTGGAGGGAGAGTAAACACATGGCAATGTAGTACTACATGTGACCTTGTTGGACTCCTACACCTGCTCACTGTCAGCAGAGCAGACAGGACTATGCAGATCCCATGGGCTGTGAGTGGTGTACCCAGACACGGTACAATGAGCATTCGCCAAACACCACATGACTCATCCAGCAAGGCAAGGTGGGCTGAGACCGTTGGCATCCGTAATGATTGGTGTTCATTTGTGCCTCCCCATGTCTTGCACCCCTACATGTTCCTTTGCTGCCTGTTAGTGTATGATGCATTGGTCTGCATGTTGTGGCCCATGTCTTGCCTGTACTGACACGCACATGCTAATAAAGTGTACGCAACTTCACTAGTGTTCAACTGTGATGAGTGTTGATTAGCATGCCAAATTGTGTGCCCCAATGAGCATTGTCCGTACACAGGGAGGGACTGACTGACGCATTTAACTTAGGGGTGAGTCCCTATTGCCAGCTCCACCTCTGTGAGCCAGACATTGTGGTTGGGAGAGTTGCTGGTAGACCTGTGCGCTTACGTGTCTTCAGCAATGTGAATATGGTGTCCAACTTCTTGCCATGTGGATCAATGTGTTTGATCAAACCAGGCTGTGTCCACACAGTTGAGTGTGTGTAGGTATGCGAAGAGATGTTCTGTTGTCACATGTGATGTGAGACACTACTTTAGGCCTCCTACCGACTTTGACATATTTGAAAACACAGTCCTATTTAATACATTGACGTGGGGCTACGTTGGGGGCTTGCGAGATTGTTGTTCATGATCAATGAGGCCACAGCTAGTTCACACCTTCACAGTCATCTAATTGGCCATGTGTGTCACGGTCAAACATGCGCATTGATGTCATTTCCCAGGGTGTACCTTTTTATGCAATCAATGTCCCTACAGTCATCCATACTGTTATACTTGATTGAACATAGACATGACACATCTGTGTGATTAGGAATGTTTTATTCACATTCTGTGGAGTGTCAGAGCTAGAGCAGTACATGGCCGTGCACACCCCACATTTCATGATTTCCCAGTCGAGGGCCAAACAGAGTCCTTTAGGGAATGACAAGTTAATCGGTAGAGGAAGGGTTGAGTCCGCAGCCTGTTTGCTGTGTCATTGGTAACCAGAGCAGATATGGCAGTCCATGTCGTGGTCCAGGTGAATGTCGCAGAGTGTTTCGGGGGACAGTGGGCATGATGCAGAGGGCCGTACCAAGCAGAAACAGGCCATATGGCGGGGGATGAATGCTACAACCTCCTTTTTGACACAGAGTCATTACCATACACATCTTCGTCCTCTGATATGTCTTCTGTGTCAGGTGTTCCAGGTGTGTGTGGTGGTGTTATGGCTGCATCACTGTGTGCCACTGACACATCAGGGGGCGGAGGTGGTATGGCTGCATCACTGTGTGCCACTGACACATCAGGGGGCGGAGATGTGTGTGTCGAAGTTCCTGCAGCAGTCATCTGGAACAGGCTCTGTGGCAGCAATGGCAAGATGAGGATCTGTAGGGCATGGAAGATCCCAGCTACATCTCGCTGGTGTTCAGCCGTGGCAGCCATCCTTCCTGCCTGCATCCGCTCCATGTTCTCCATTGTCCTCCGCATCTGTGCCAACTCTGTGCTGTCGTCGCTGGAGCCTGTCTGACTAGACAGTTCATGTATCCGAGTAATGGCTCCAGCGAGGTCAGCCAAGGATTGTTGTAGGGCATGGAGCGGACTGTGGGTGTCCGTTAGGGACTGTAAGTGGTCCCTGATGGGACTAAGAAACCCACGTATGGCATCTAGTTTGACGGCCATGAGGTCGAAACCCACCCACACCTGTTCAGCCAGCCCCCTCTGGCAGTCTGACACACGGCGTTGGAATGCCATGTGTTCTTCGGTGAGGTGCTGGGAGCCAGCCGTGGTGGTGGGTGCTTCCTGCTGTGTGGTCTGTGCAGGGGGTGGGATCACCTCGATGCAGCTGGGCTGCCCTGCTCCTGGAGGTGGGGTGCGGAGGCTGTCCATGAGCCGTTGGAGGGTGTCGGAGCAGATGGCCAGGGGGTCCTCCTCATCATCACTGAAGAGATGTCTGGTCTGCTCTGCAGGAGGTGTTAATTTTCCCTCTGCAATGTGAAGGGGAGATGCAGGTTAACAGTGTGTTCCATGTATGTGCACGCATTGTACATGTTTACATACAGACTGCATGACAATGTACATTGTGACTGTTTTGGAGGAGCTGGGTATTTCATGGGAGACAGTGGACATTTCGACTACATGACGGATGTGAGGTTGTACTCATACATTATCATCTGACAGTCTCCTGCTATGCCTGATGTGATTGGCCAGTTTCTATGCACATGCGGCACCAGTTGTGTCCTCTGTTCTGTGGTGTAAGTGTGGCACTTTGTATCACATTGTCGTCAATATTGATGTGCTGTGATTGCTATGTGTGTGTGCTGCATTTTGGGAGAGTCGCCCCTGCAGCTCTGATTTAGCGGCCCCTTATCCGTTTGAGGCGGTGTGCCTTTGACTTGTGTGCTTTTATGGTGCTGAGATATTTGCGACTTGGGACATTTGTGCTCTTGGATGGATTTTGGACTCTTGTGCATTGTTTGTCTGCAGATGTGTTGTTGACGTCAGGGGTTGTATGTGCACGTGGATGTGTCAGAGTGTGACCTGCTCTTTTGAGGATGTTATCCACACTGGGCCACCTCAGTGTCATGTTGTGCACCATGTCATGTATTTTGACTGCAGCCATGCTATTGGTCATGCAGTGTCACTTGCATTGTCAGTGTGGCTCACAGAGCCGCTGCTTTGCTGGGTTCAGCACATGTGCATGGGTAGGTTGTGAGATTGGTGATGGGGAGCATATGTGCACATGGTGGACGGGGGCCTACTTGGTGTTTCTATGAGTGCTGCAGTGTGCCAAGGCCATCAGGGACATGTTACACAGTCATTGTGGGTGTGCAGTGTGCTACACATAATTGTGCATGTGTGCCATTGTGCCCTTCTCCCTCTGTCCCCCCAGTCCCTGGTCGTTACTCACCCTGTTGCTGTTGGGTCAGGTCATGTCGAGCAGTGTCCGGACCCCCGACTCCTTGCACCGTCTCTGCACTGATGACTGTGGCCAACATTTCCTCCAGCTCATCCAGCTCCTCCTGTGGCGCAGGACTCCCACCTCCAGTCGCTATTGCTGCCTTCTGGTTGGCAGCGAGTTTCTGCTTGGTTTGGCTTTTCACATCATGCCAGTGCCTCTTGACCTCCTCCATTGACCTCCTCAACACTCCGACTGCATTCACGTTGTTCACGATGGACTGCCATATTTCCGTTTGTGTTGTCGATGACACAGTGGAGGTGACGAACAGTTGTTGGTAGTGTTCTGTCACCTCCGTGACGATGATCCGGTTTTCCTGCGGACTGAACCCCGTCTTCCTCTTCCTCTTCTCCTTGCCCTTCCCTGGCCCTGGGGTTCCTGGCTGGTCATCTGTGGGGCTTGTGGGGTTCGCGTTGTCCTCTGCACTCGGTCCGGGTGCGTCCATGGTGCTACACAGTTACATTTTTTAATCTTTTTTTTTCTCTGATTTTATAGTGCATTCTCATGCATGACGAGTGGGAATCGCAGGCCTGTCGCTGGTTATCGCTGATTTTTGTATCGCCGTTGGGGACATCGCCACTTTTTTCGCGTTCGTGTTTCGCATTTTTTCGGTGTCGTGCACATTTTTACGCGGGCATTTGGCGCATTATCGTGAGACTATCGCATGGTGCCACCGGGTTGAGAATACTGCATTAACACAGTGTTATTTTCCCGCGATAAACTGCGATGTGAGAAGTTGCGTTAAGCAAATTTGGCGATAGTTAACACGCGTTCTTGAGTATATCCCCCTTCGTATTTTACGTAAATGGTGCCAAGTTACGCGTAGTCAAACAACGGGTAATTCCAGGGATCTATATTAGTCTTTAAGCATAACCCAACAAAACGGTGGTTCAGTCTCGCAATCCATAAAGAAAGCATATTCGCCTGTATATCTTCGAGAAATACTAATGATAAGGCTCTCAGAGTGTTATGCTGTCAGGCATAGCTATATGCTTGTGCTGTCAGCCATGTACATCTGCCTGACCTCTGTATTTCTGTACACCTGAGGACAAGTATAGACGTTGTCTCTAAGATCATCCACAATACCAGATTTTGGTGCCTGATCGTTAGTTCAGCTACTCTGGAGATGCTCTATACTCATTAAAATTTGCACCGCCTTAATAAGGATAATAACAAGATCTTCCGGCAAACATAGATTAATTAATTCGAAGGACTACTGCTGTATGTTGATGCCTGTAAATTCGATGAGAGTTTGTTATACACACACCGCTGAATATTATTGTCTTTTTAAAACCCTTGTTGGACATGCCACAGCCACTAACAACCTAAGACGGGTACTGAAAAAGCTTTTTGAATTTCTACTATTTGTCATCCTACAACAAAATGTTATCTATAATATTAATAGAGCCTTGAGAAAGTGACAAAGTATCACAAAACATGTGTTAGCTGTATCAATATATTACTATAATCCAGTACAATGTATTATTGCTAATATATTTTTCTATGCACTAACAAATTATGTATGCATACTGTAATGACTGTGTCAATTGCCGAATTGCAACAATGAATTTCAAATCTTAAAGAGAACTGCCAATCTGGGTTTGAATATTACATTGAATGTAGTTGTACTTTCTGAAATAGTCAAATACATGTTTTTCTATTCTATTGAGTTCATAAAAGGATGATCTGATTGTAATAATTCTCCTCAACGATTGGAATATTGCAAATGGCAAATTATAGCAAAAATAGAGAATGCAAATGTACATGTTTCTGGAAACTAGGCAACATTTTTAAATCAGTATAGTCACTTATTTACCTATCCTAGTGGCCTTTAATGAGGGCTATGGCAACCCACCCACTTTTTCAACCAAACCATTTTTGAGTCATGCCTCCCTCAAACATTGGCCTGGGGATTTAAATTATGGGCATGGCAGATGGGTTAAGGCCGCAGGGGTTACTAAACATTTTTGCTGTGGCTATTTTACTGGAATACCAGGGCTGCAGGACTTGGATTTTCATATATTCTCCTGTTTCTCTTTCTATTTCGCTTTCACATTTTCCCTTAATGCTCCTCAAGAGTTCTTCTCCTATCCTAGTGCCCCCTGGCATCATGGTACACTTCTCTCTTTATGTCCATGTCACTGTTTGGATCTCCCATTACTGTCCTGCCACTGTCCCACTCCTGCCACTGTGCAACTCTCCCATCACTGTTCACCTCTCTCATCTCTGCCCCTCTATTCTATGACTGTCACTCTCTCACTCCATACAGCCCTCTTGGATTTTTAAGTCACAGTTTTGAAGTCTGCTACCACTGAATTCACAGAATGTCCAAACAATCAGATTGATTTTTGGTAACATGGTTTATGTGAGTTTGGACTTGGCCCTCTCTGCAGGGTCACCCCAAAACTTTTTGCCTTTACCCCTCGTATTGTTTGTGATTTTTGTTTTACTTTAGGACTCAGTGCACTTTACCACAACTAGCCAGTGCTAAAGGGGCATGGCCAAGATGGCGGCCTCATCGGGCGCGCTGTAAAGTACTCCGTGGCAGGCCCACACGTAATACTTCATTTATCCTCCCCATCCAGCCTTAACTCATCATTCAGTGACACTCGGGTCACCTGTACTACAGAAAGAGCCCAGCTGAGGAGATGTTGCATGGATGCGGCCCCAGTTTGACTGTCCTGGAAGTGATGTCCACTGCCCGAGGGTGAGGCCTAGATCGGGGCCTCTTGTGGAGGAGACTTCAGGGGAGGAGCAGCACTGTGTGGTGAGGGGGAGCCTTGGAAAAGTGGGGGCTGTTAGACTAGGAGAAAACAAACCCCCCCGGAGCGACCTGCTGGGCCCCCTGCAAGGAGCTGCTGAGGTGTGCTTCATCGGGCGGATTGCTCGAGCCTATGGGAACTGGTGCACGTGAATGAGGCCTGCTTGGTGAGGATGAGACACCCTTCATGAGACAATGCGCGGGGCAGCCCCTGACGGCTGCCCCAAAGATGAGAAGTGGCCCACCGGGGGCAAGGCCTGGAACAGGGTGTTTACGGGCAAGGCCACAATGGATTGAAGGTGGCGCTGGGACAAAAGAGTCTCGGAGCGTAGGGGATGTACTGCCTCTGATGTACTGCTTGGAGGGCCCCTCCAATTTTGCATTCCCACTACTCTGATGAGACCCAGCACACCATGTGGGGTAGGTGAGAGTGAGCCTCATTGGGCGGACACTCCCTGCATACATGCATCCGACTGCGGGGGGGTGGACTCTGGAGTGAGGTGGCACTTTCCCAGAGCTGACCAGGAGAAGTGAAGGCCATGCCTTCTGCTGTAGAGAGGCCAGGCAATATTTACGCCACACGAGGGGGCAATAAGGCGAGGAGGATGGCAGACTGGCCTGTAGGGGAGTCATGCGTCTCTGGTGTTTGTCTGCCTGGGCCCCTGCGCCGATGGTCGGTGCTGATATACTTTGCAGCTCCAGCTACCCAGGGCATTGCGCTCTGCCCTCCGGGACTGCCCATGCCTGTGTTTGACCTAGAGTGGTGGCCCACTGTAAACAGTGAAGGTGAACATTGGAGGGACACTAATAGGCCAAAATTACTAGAGGCCCAGAGGAGTGGGAGCTCTGGTGCAGTGCCGCTATGCCGTAATTGCGAACCAGGGCAGTATGGTGAAGGATAAAGGGCAAGGTTGGTGCAGGCTAACAAAATCACCGTATACAGACACACCATCCCAATGTCTGAAAAAAGGGGAGAGGTACTGGTGGCGCGTGGTGGAGAGCAGACTCTGCCGGACCAATCACTGGCAGATTTGATGGAGGCTATAAAGGGAACCCGGGTGGAATTGGCCACTAAAATAGATTCTGTGGCCATTGATGTCAATCTCCTTAGAGCCGACCTCCAAAAAGTTGAGGACCGTGTAACGACCTCTGAGGGCATGTGGATGATTTAAAGGTGTGAGGTTGCCCTATTGCGTGAAACCGTGTCCTCCTTAGTGAAGTTGACTGTAAGGCTGGAGGAGCAAAATGAAGATTCTGAAGGGAAATCCAGGAGCAACAACCTACGCTTTATAGGTTTCCCCGAAAAGTAGAGGGCCAATTCGCAGAACTTTTCCTAGAGGATTGGGTTGTCACTGTCATGCACCTGCAACAATTCTCAAAGTTCTTCCGCTCTAAAGGGCAGATTTAGTATTGTTTACACGGCTGTGCCCAAGAGCACCACCACAGGCAATCATAGACTGACTGTTTAATTTCCGGGTCTGTGATGCAGTTCTGTAGCGTGTACTTATGGAGGGCCCACTAAACTTTGAAGGGCGGCCCATATCTATATTCCCAGATTTTACTCGAAAGGTCCAGAACCAACGTAAATCATACCTGGAGGTTAAGGAGGTTAAGAAATGCCTACAGGACTTCAATCTGCGATACAGCCTGATTTTTCCTGTGAAACTCAGAGTAGTCCATGATAAGAGGGTGCACTTTTTCTTCATGGCGAGTGAGGCTAGCGACTTGGTAGATACACTGGCTGGTACTCCATCCCCATGATCATCACACCCTGTAACGGCCTCCTTGTACATGCAAAGACATTCTGCTCGTCTGCGGAAGAAGGCAAAGACAGGCAGACGGTTGGACGTCCCCAGGACAACTGGTCGCATAGTGGTATGTGTGGATGGCACACTCGGGGACACGGAAGTGGTGCCCGACTCACGAGAATCCTTTCAGACTCAACGGAGTAACCGTGGAACTGGCACGGATAGCACATATGGGGGCCGATCTGATGCCTGATCGACATACATTAGGGATACAACGCTTTGCTGAACTAAGAGACTATTTGATGCTATGGCGCCCCTTGGCCTGCAACTACTTTTGGGTACCCCGTGACTGTTAGATTGGGGACTTTACTTTGAGAGAAAGATGCACCTTGATTGTATGCTGGGCACTGGGTTCACACAAAAAGAAAAGAGGGGAAATACGGCTGGGTACCTGAGTGCATCTTCTGTTAGGTAATAGCCTGGGCTGGTAACAGTACGGACCGAGGATTCAGCTGCCGGGTAGGCTGCTCGGGGGCAGTGTCTTGTGGCCATCACAGTGCGCTGCACCCTAGCGTAGCGTATGGATGTTTATTTGTATTCAAGGCTTAATAGTAATGCAATTTTTGGGAGTTGGGCAGGAACCACTAGTTCATGCACTACCTTGTGATAGACAGGGTAGGTTAGTGTTACTGCCCAAGGAAAGGTTAGATGTTATGTTTGTTACACAGTTTATGGGGAACAATGGCTGCTCATGTACAGGGAAGTTTTGATGTTCTGTACTGTCATGGTATGGAGGTCTGTTGGGGAAGACATGTCTGGTTGCCCTGGCTCTGAAATGAATGGTGCGAATAACAATGGATCATGTTTCTAAATTTCTGACATGGAATGTCAGGGAGTTGGCACAATTAGAGAAAAGACATAGAGTGCACGCTTATCCCAAACGCTACTGTGTCTCCATAGCGTTCTTACAAGAGATTCATGTTGGGGGGAAATGTATCTCGAGTCTTCACACGAGGTGGAGGGGAGAGCTATACCCAACCTCATAGTCAGGGTATGCATGTGGTGCCATGATATTGGTGGCCCCAGGGGCCCCCTTTCGACATCAGGGGCATGTTGTGGACCCGGAGGGACACTACGTCATCCTTTATGGCACCCTAGATGGGCAAGAGATTTGCTTGATAAGTGTGTGTCCTCCTAATGCTGATTGTGAGAACTTCTAAAATGGAGTGGCGTCTGCTGCCATGCCTTACTTGTCAGTGGAGATGATATTAGCAGGTAACTGTAACTGTGTGCTTTATGGGGTGCTTGATTGTGAGTCGCCATGCAGAAACACAAGACCACACATGACTGGGTAACTCAGAGAGCTGATGCGGGTTTGTACTTACTGGATTTCTGGAGAAAAAAACACCCTGGTGCTTATGTACAAGCCCCTTGCGCCGCAGGTACGTCACTTTTTCCCTTGTTAAAAGTGGCGCACCAGCGGACTCCTGTTACACCCCTGCCTCAGCGGCGTTCAGTCATCTAGATTATTGTCTTGTCTAAATGGGGATGGTGCACAGGGTGGGGGAGATATCCTATCTAGTGCGTTACTTATCTAATCATTCTTCACTCCTGCTGACCCTTGGGAGTGGTCGCACTCACCCTGCATTGCAGATGTGGCGGAGGCACTCACAGACCCAGTGTTTGCGGATATGGTGCGATAGGCTCTTTCCCACTATTTTCAGGAAAACTGGGTAAGCTCCAGTAGTAGAGCCTATGATTGGAATGTGATGAAAGTAGTGATTAGAGGGGTCTGCCTTAAAACATCGTATGGCATTCGACACCAGCTGGAATGAGACCTAGCCCGGGGAGAGTCTCAACTAATTGCAATTGAAAAGGAGCTCGCCTCAGAGTTGCAGAGGCTTGCAGAATGGCAACAAACTCGAATGGACCTCTTAGATGGCTGGTGCAGATTGGAGAAACACACTTACACCGCATATCGGCAGAGGCTCCATGAGGAGGGGACAAGGCAGGGGGGATGCTGGAGTGTCTGGTGAGACAGCAGGAATCCTGAGAATCAGTCATGGTGTTGCGCGATGCGTGCAGGAAATTATTCAACACCCAACAAGCAATCAATGAAATATTCCAAGGTCATCGCTGCAAAGCATATGAGGAATGAACTGTGAGGTCAGGGGATCATGGAGTGGCCTTCCTGGTGGAGATACATCTCCCATGGTTAGAGATGGAGGATAAGACAGCCATTGATGCACCTCTCACAAGAGTGGAAATCCTGGCGGCGATGCGACGGTTAAAACTTGAAAAGATGGCACAAGGAGATGGCCTCCTGGCAGGATTTTATCAAAGATATGCAGATGTGATCACTGATAAATTGCTGGAGGTGTATGAGGAAGCACTGCAGCAGGTACAACTACCTGCAACTATGCGTGAGGCCCATTTAGTATTGATTCCAAAACCAGGCAAGGACCCGGCAGAGGAGTCGTCCTTTAGACCAATCTCTTTACTAAATGTCGATGTTAAAATACTAAGTGGAGTCCTGGTGGCACAGCTGCTCCCACATTTGCCATCACTGTTACACAAGGATCACTGCAGCTTTATCCCACAAAAAACTACTGTGTACAACCTCCACAGACTGGCCCATGTTTTACATGCAGCACACTTAAGTGAGGGACCATATGCTCTAGCATTCCTGGATATTGTGCAGGCATTTGATTCTGTCGCCTGGGAGATCCCGTGGTGCGTACTGGAGAAGGCGGGATTTGGCCTCAAATTCACAGCATGTATTAAACAGCTGTACACTGATTTGATTTGATTTGGAAATTTATATAGCGCACGAATGCCCAAGGGCATCTAGGTGCTGCGAGGTAGATTGCCAGAAATAACAGAGAAGAGAAGCTTAGTTAGAGAACAACCAGGTTTTTAGTGCTTTTCTGAAGGAAAGCAACATAGGGCTGTTCTTGATATCAAATGGGAGTGAGTTCCACAATTTCACTGTGCCTAGAACAAAGCTTCCTCCTCCCCAACGTGCCTTGTTGAATCTGGGGGTTTGGAGGAGTTTGCTCTGCGCTGATCTTAAATTTCTAGCAGGATAGTACTAGGACAGGTGTTGTTTCAGGTTATGAGGACCATTCCTGTGTAAAGCCTTGTAAGCTAAACATAAGGATTTAAAGTCTATCCTTGTTTTCACTGGGAGCCAGTGAAGCTTTCTTAATCCTTGGGAGATTGACTGAAATTTAGGAATGTCCAACAGCAATCTGGCGGCTGCGTTCTGCACCCGCTGTAGTTTGAGCATATGCTGTTTTTGGAGGCCCAAATACAAGGCATTTCCGTAATAGAGTCTAGCCAAGGCTAGAATGGTCACAAGTGTTTTTACTGCCTTTGGAGGGATAAAAGAATGAACTTTCCTAATTGTCTTTAGAGTCAGGACCAAAGATGAAACATTATTAATCTGGTGTTGAAAAGTCAGGTTATCATCAAAGATGAAGCCCAAATTCTTCACCTTCTTGACTGGGACTGGAAAATCTCCCAGGCTGGCTGGCCACCAACTATGCGACCAAAAGGATGTGTCAGAGCACAGCAGGAGTACCTCTGTTTTACCCCCGTTCAGCTTTAGGCAGTTCACGCTCATCCACTGGTTCACACGGGACATACAACGGTTAAAGCGGTCCTCTGTTTCCTCCAAATTACTGGAGATGGACACCACTAACTGAGTATTGTCCGCGTAGGAAATCACAGAGAAGCCAAACTGCCTAATTACATCAGCCAAGGGGGTCACATACATGTGGAATAATGTGGGGCTCAGTAAGGAGCCCCGCGGCACCCCACATGGAAGCATGAACTGTTCTGAGCAGGAATCTCCAAGCTGAACATACTGAAACCTATTGTTCAAATAAGATTTAATCAGTTTAAGGGCAGAATCCTTGACTCCCACCTCTGAGAGCCTTCCGATTAGGATATCATGGTTAACGGTGTCAAAAGACGCTGATAAATCCAAAAGTATCAAGGCGGCTTTGGCACCTGAGTCTAGTATTGCTCTGATCTCCTCTGCTGCCATGACTAAGGCAGTTTCCGTACTATGCCCTTCTCGGAAACCATATTGCGAGGGATCTAACAGATCCGCCGATGATATGAAGGCTGAAGCAAAACCAAAGGGGATGATGGACGGAGTGTTGACAATACAAGCACTCACCCCCAGTCAACTGATCTGGTTTTAATCCATCATCATTCTTTAGCTCACTCCGCCACCCCAGTTCAGACATGGCCATATGCAAATCAGTCTGACCCTGTGCCTCATGGGAACAGTCCAGCCCGAACTGCCAACCATGTCTTCCCTGGACGGGAAACAAGCATCCTGGGACCGGTTTCGGGCTCACAGCCCTCATCAGCCAGGCTATCTTGAATCCAGTGGCAAAGTGAGCAAGGGACCCACGTCTGGGCATACCCTGCCAACTTAGGGCGAACAAAGCAAAACCAAAGGGGATGATGGACGGAGTGTTGACAATACAAGCACTCACCCCCAGTCAACTGATCTGGGTTTAATCCATCATCATTCTTTAGCTCACTCCGCCACCCCAGTTCAGACATGGCCATATGCAAATCAGTCTGACCCTGTGCCTCATGGGAACAGTCCAGCCCGAACTGCCAAGCCATGTCTTCCCTGGACCAGAAACAAGCATCCTGGGACCGGTTTCGGGCTCACAGCCCTCATCAGCCAGGCTATCTTGAATCCAGTGGCAAAGTGAGCAAGGGACCCACGTCTGAGGCATACCCTGCCAACTTAGGGCGAACAAAGCAAAACCAAAGGGGATGATGGACGGAGTGTTGACAATACAAGCACTCACCCCCAGTCAACTGATCTGGGTTTAATCCATCATCATTCTTTAGCTCACTCCGCCACCCCAGTTCCAGACATGGCCATATGCAAATCAGTCTGACCCTGTGCCTCATGGGAACAGTTCAGCCCGAACTGCCAAGCCATGTCTTCTCTGGACCGGAAACAAGCATCCTGGGACCGGTTTCGGGCTCACAGCCCTCATCAGCCAGGCTATCTTGAATCCAGTGGCAAAGTGAGCAAGGGACCCACGTCTGGGCATACCCTGCCAACTTAGGGCGAACAAAGCAAAACCAAAGGGGATGATGGACGGAGTGTTGACAATACAAGCACTCATGATATGAAGGCTGTCAATTGGATGTTTAAGATTTTTTCCAGGACCTTAGCAGGGAATGGTATCCTGGCAAATGGTCTATAACTTCTGGTGTCACTAGGATCCAAATTAGTTTTTTTCTAAAAGGGGAAGGATTGAGACAGTCTTCCAAGAGTCAGGAAAGATACCTCTGCCAATAATCTCCTTAAAAAGTATACTAAGTTGCTCACTGATGAGGTCAGGTGTCATCTGGAATATTTTTTGGGGGCAAGGGTCTGAGGGTGCTGAACCAGGCAACAGTGTTCGGACAGCGATATGGTGTCATCGCAGTTTCAATTACATCGTAGCACCCAACAGGGATGTCCCTTATCACCCTTACTATTTGCTCTGACCTTGGAGCCCATGGCCGCACTGTTGCACCACACTCTGAGGCCCTGGGGTATCCGGGTGGGCAAATTGTTTCCTTGTATGCCGACAATGCCCCCATATACAGGCGTAACCCAGAGGAATCGGGTTCCAGTGCTCCTATAGGTTCTAAGGGCTTTTGTGGAGGTATCTGGTCTCTTTGTTAATGCCATAAATCGCCGTTATTACCGGTTGGTGGTCTGACTGCGATGCGTCCTGAGGCACTTCCAGTAGTGGGGCTTCCATGGTGAGTGGAAGGAATACGTTATTTGGGAATCAAGATTGCCTACTCAAAACGAATATTTCTGGACTTAACTATTGGCAGAGTGCTCTAGGGCCTGAGGGCATCGGTTAATTTCTGGAGAGATCTCCCCTTGTGGCTGATGGGCAGGACTAAACTCATTAAGATGGTAGTATTGCCACAGTGCCTGTACAACCTGCAGGGTACATTGTACGAGATTCCCAGGAGGTGCTTTGTTGAACTAGATAATCTAATAGTGGATCTCTTATGGGCTGCTAAAGGAAATCTGATAGGGTTACTGTGAGAAGTTGGCCTGGCATATGCTGTCCACTAGTTATAGTGGGCACCTTGCACCAGTCCAAACAACCCCTTATGGATGATAGGTTAAAGACAACCTTTATTGACAGCTATCCTAGTGGTAGCTATGAGAGCAGCCTTCAGGCTAAGTCTTGGAGGAATGTAAAGCAGCTTGTTTTACCAGTCTATAATCTCTTGAGTGACCAAATGAAAGAGGACCACACCAGGTATATATATAAAATATATGTATTTAGTCTTAAACACACCCCTCTACTCTCTTTATGAGGGTAGAGTTCGAAGTACATAAGTTACAAGTCAAATATCAGCAGTTATTAGCACAATACACATTTGAGCCCTAGGGGCGTACCAAATCATATACTAAAATAGTGGTATAAGAACCACGACTGAGCTAGACACAAGGCCTAGAGCCTGTAGAAGTGCTTGGACCCCAAGGAACAACCCAAGGTAGTGACACAGGGGACCCACGGGGGACGCGTGCAGTGTGAGAACACAACCGCAAATCGCCGTTAACTTCTATGGGGAAAGTCGCGGTTGGATTTATAACAGAAAAAGGACACTTCGGAGAGGACTTCCAGTTAACCCCTTAAAACTTAAGAGTTTCTAGGGCCCACACCCACGTGAGTATCAAAATACTCGAGTTACCTCACCCAGGGAAGCCGGGTGCATACGTGTTAAAAGTAGGCCTGGGCGGTAAATTCCGTTCCGCTCACGGAATTTGGGTAATTTCGCGTTCCGCGGAAAACGCGAAATTGCTAAAAATTCCGCAATCCGCGGCTTCGCGGAATTTTTTGCTTGTTTGCGCTTTCAAAATGCGTGTTCGCAAGATATTTCTCCCCGAGCACGCAAACAGCGTTCGCGAACAGGAAAAAAGCATCGCGAACGGGCGGAACAAGCAATTCCGCGTGTTCGCAGAACTTTTGCGTGCTCGCAGAGATTTTTTACCTTTTCGCGGAGCTTTGCGTAGCGCGACTACGCAAATTCCGCCCACCCCTAGTTAAAAGGTGTCGGGAATCGTCGTCATTTTCAATGGCGACCTCTTGGAAAGTGCTGCTGCCGTGAAGAGGAAGAGTGTCCGGTGTGATCCAAGCCTGGATCGAGGAAGAGGAAGACCTGAAAGCAGAGGGGACAGAGTCTGGGTCACTAGCCAGTGACCAGGGGCACGATAGTCGAATGCCCTCAGATGTCGGGTGCTTCAGGTGAGTTGTTGATGGGTGCCTTGACTCTTCAGCCACGAGGTCCAGGAGGTGTCGATGACAACCAGGAGCTGGAATCGAGCTGTCCCACAAAGTCTGTCGAGTGCTGCGGTGTTGGAGACCAGATTGAACCCAACAAGCCTTGGATACGGCAAGTCACAGGGAAACGAAGAAAAGGCTGCGGTGCAGACCAGCAAGGTCTGAGGGACTCTCCCAGTGAGGGTAAGTCAGGGCACTTCTGGAGCAACCAGGAAAGCCCAAGCAAATGAAGAGTTGCCTTCGTGGGGACCCACTAGCCAACGGACTAGAGATCACAAAGGAGCCTCGAGTGGTCGCATTTGGAGCTGGCCCACGGGACACTTGTGGAGTGTAGGCCAGTGATCTTTAATGCAGTTGGTGCTCGGGGCTAGGGCTACTTCGAACCCAAAGCACTGCTTCGAGAGATGTCAGAAAGTTGGAGCACTTGCAAATGTGCTCGGTGTCCAGGGGTCACGGTTCCACGTTACCCACAACAGCTACATGCCTCAGCTTTGCTGGGGACTCGGGGCAGCCTCAGGGAAGTCTGGAAATCCACCTCTGGCAATGCAAAGACCTCGGCGTCCGGCGGGAGCTTCAGTGATGCAGACCGGACAGATGCTTTGTTGGCCTGCCAAGCAGGTGAGTCACTCCTTGACCCCAAGGGAGATTCTTCAGTCCTCTAAACTTGATGTAGAGCGTCGAAGGTCCAGGATTCAGCTACAGAGTTTCGTCCAGGGATATCTAAAGTCCTGTTGCCAGGGTTCCCTTACTTATACTAAGGAAAGGGGTTGGACTAACTCTGGGGACCCACCTATGAGAGGGTTTGGAAAGAGGGGTGGCTACACCCATTTCCTTTGTCCAGTTTCGTGCCAGAGCAGGGGCTGGCATTCCCTGCAACCGGTTTGAACTGGGGTATGCACGAGGACACCAAATGTGCCCCCAGTGCAGGACTTCAAAGCACTCTTGGAGTGCACCCACCAAGCCCCAATCCACTAAGGCCTGTCTGGGAGGTGGTCACACCTCCCTGAGACAGGAAACCTATTGTCCAGGCCTCCCCTGCCGGAGTTTTGGTCAGCAGCAGGAGGCCAGACTCGTGTCTGTGGCTGCAGCATCCATTTTGTGATGCCAGGGCTCTTTAAGGTTTCTACCGGGTATACTGGTGGGGACATGTCTCTCCCTCTAGAAGGGTGGAATTCTACCCCTGCCGCCAGGACTGGCGGGGGGGTAGGATTCCAAGGTGTTTGACACCAAACACGACATGTTTCCATGCAGCCAGCCCAAAGTTAGCATTTTAACACGAGGTTATAATGCACTTAAGAGTATATGGTCAGGCTGCACCACAGACAACCCCGGATAGGGAGATTCCGAGGGCTGCAGAGGGGCTCTGCTCATGCATGGGCACCCTCTCACATATAACCAAGCACCCTGCCTTCAGGATTGATAAGGCCTGCCATAGGGGTGACTGATAGGTTTCTATGTGCAGTGATAGGTGAGATATAGTGAACCTATATCTCTGAAAGAGTGCATGCACCACCTTACTCAGGCTGCAGTAGCAGTCCTGAGGTGTCATTTTGGAGGGCCTTCCAGGGGTGGCACAATACATGCTTCAACCCCTGGTAGGCCTCTGGAGTACCTATGCCCTGGGTACATAGTATACCATATACTAGGGACTTATAAGGGCACCCCAGAATCCAATCTGAAGTGTACTTAAGGTACAGGGAATCAATTTAGAGAGGAAGCAGCTAGGCTGGGGTCCTGGATAGCAGGGCCCCAGCCAGACTAAAGTCGAAAAACAGTGACACAACAGTAAAAAGTGGGGGTAACCATAAGAGGCAGATCCTACTCTCCTACAGTTACCCATGCTGAAACATACTTGGGATCGAGGAGGAATTAAGCTTCTCAATGTAGAACATTATCATTTAGCAGCTCATCTCCAACGCACGGTTCACTGGCTGGATGAGGAGGATAACTGGGAGAAGAGACTACTGGAGGGTTCTCATGGAGACCTTACACTCCCTGAGCTGCTTATGTGTGGTGCCCAGCTACTAGCATTTGCAGTATTTGATAAGACATGTAGGACGGGTGTGGGAACATGCAGTTGCAAGGGTATCACGTTGCGCACCCTATGCACGTGATATGCCACTATGGGCAATAAAACCATTTCCAAAAATAGCAGAGGTGATATCTGTACGAAAATGGAAAGATGGTGATGCAGGACAACGCTGTGGACTCATTTGTGTTAGGTATAGGTCAATATTTACAAACGCCAAGATATCGGCAACAGCGTGTGGAAAATGGCCTTGATTTCCAGAAGAGCCTTTACCCTCACAGACACTAACAACTCTGCTGGAAGTGGCGGGAGGTCGCAGACTGATCTTGCACCTATACTGTGCACTGAGATAGGACTTGCCGAGCATAGTGCCAAAGGCGCATGTGAAATGGGAAGATGTGTTGGGAGAGGACCTGTCCACAAGGGACTAGGAGAAGCTCCACTTGGGTGTACGTACTGTGAGCACTGACACGCGCTTTAAACTGCTACAATATAATTCTGTTCACCAGACATATCTCTCGCCCAAGACCTTACACACCATATACACCACACGATCAAATCGATGTGCTAGATGTGGTGTCTCTGCTGTGGAGTTTGTGCATGTGGTGTGGTGCTGCTCCCCATTGATGCACTCTTGGAAAGAGGTACTGCAGAACCTCAGTAGGGTGACCGGGTGGGAGGTGCCACACAACCCGAAGGCAGTATTGTTGGGTTTGCTACCAGCCCTGTCAAGAAACATAGTTGTAAGTTCTTATTGTTGGGTTTGTTTCTTGCAAAAAAGTGCATTGCCATTAAATGGATGGGAACACAGCCCCCCAGATATGCTGACTGACTGCGTGATATATCTGAATGGGCGGTGGTAGAAGAAATTAGCATGTCACCATAGGGTGAGTGAGGGTTCTTGTCTTAACACAGCAGTGCTTTCGGTTTCATCTTTTCTTCTTTTTGTCGCGCTCTCTTTTCATAGTTACCATCCTTGTACATTAATGTGAGATAGATTGTGTATAGTAGTACATTGGGTGGAGATAAATACTCCAATAAGACCCTTCTTTGTGAGATACCATTTAATTTTACTTGCAAGTCGCTCGTAGAGTGGTATATCATATACCCAGGGCCTGTAAATTCAATTCTACTAGTGGGCCTGCAGCACCTATTGTGCCTTGCACTTGAGTAGTCTCTTAAAACATGCCCCAGGTCTGCCATTGCAGCCTGATTGCAATTTTAAACTGCCAAATTGACTTGGCAAAATAAACCCCTTGCCAAGCCTTAAACTCTCCTTTGTGAGATATATGTCCCTCCTAAGGTAGGCCCTAAGTAGCCCATAGGGCAGGGTGCACTGTAAATAAAAGGTTGGACATGTACTTTTTTCTTTTACATGTCCTGGTAATGAAAAACTCCTAAATATGATTTTCACTATTGTGAGGCCTACCCCTGCCACATTATAACATTGAGTTGCCTTATTACATTTAATAATTGCTAACTTTTGATTGGGAACAAGTTAACATGTCATGTTTGGTGTCTGAGAAATAGTAATTAAAAATCTCGTTAATGCAAAGTCAGATTCTAAGTTACAACTTTAAAAAAGCACTTTAAGAAAGTTGGCCTTTTCATTCTCTAACAATGTGTTACCTGTAGCCTATTTCTGGGTCACATGACTGGGTGTAGTCGGACAACCAAACAATAGAGGGATTAGGTATGCCTGGATGGACCATCTCTGGCAGGATGGGAGTGTGGAGCTGGGCACAGCCCCACTTGCAAATGAATAGCTTGTGCCTTGCCTTCACATAAAGGACTTGTCACCACTGCATTGTTCATGCAGCCAGACAGGAACCAGGGCATGGGAGGCAGGAAACTACTAGCATTTCAAAGGCATTTTCTAAAAACTTCTCCTACTTCAAAGAAGGCAGCAGGTATAAAAATAAGACCTTCAGACCCACTGATCAGTTCACTTTCTGGACCTCCTGAAGGACTCTCATGGGACTACCTAATGATGTGACCTGCTCTGTACTCTAGACGACTGCTTTGCTGCACCTGGAAGGACTGCTTTGCTGAATGAAGCTTTCCTAGAACCGTCACCAGTTTTCCCAACTGATTTAGCCCTGTTCCACTTCTTGAACCCAGGACTACGAGAGTAAATCCAAGGGCTAGTTGGCTGGCCTTCTGATCAAAGCCCTAGGGACCGAAAATACTCTAACCATTATGAACCAGAGCCTGAACACAGTCTGATTGAGTCCTAACCCCCCAAGTGGTGCACCTCCAGTCCAGGACCCTCGGTGGTGGTATCAAAGGTGCCCAGATAGCCATAATCCAAAACTTGGGAATTAGAGCATGTTTGGCTAAAAACTGCATGAGGAACAAGAGCAGACCAGGACCAATCTGCTCAACTATCGGCCCAAGGTGAATCACCAGCCGGCCTGACTGTGCAGCTTTGTTCTTCTCTGCAGCAGCAAATCCTGTTCAGTGGCCCCTCAGTGAAGGGGTATCTGGCCTCCTGGACCTCTCATTGGCCACAGTCTCCAGCTTCATCCCGATGAAGATTTTTGACTTCAAGAGACTAAGGGCATGATTTAGATCTTGGTGTATTCAGTCCCACCATTGCTTTTCAGCCGTATTCTCCATACGCCTTTATAGGCGGTAAACACGCTCCATTTATGCTGGCCGGTTAATGGATGAAAGACTGTTGGAGTGCCACTGTCTCCGCCAGCTTTTTTCATCCTCATCAATGGTGATATAGGCAAAAGCGGCTGTGGGATGGAGTACAGCCAGTTTGCCTGCAGGGCCAATCATGATGTGCCTTCCTGCTGATGCAAGTGTGGCGGGGAAACCTCCACACCTGAGTTTGCGGATTGAAATGGTTATAAGACTGAAACTTACCTACTTTCTGTTACACACTTCCCTTTTCATCATGGAGCCGATTGTCCAAGTTCTGCCTTTGCTGCTGCTACTTGACCACAAAGCAAATCAAACCCATCATTGCCAGAATCAAAGACAAGCTTCTATTTTTACTTGTTACCTTTTGACCTGTCTGTTTACATTTGATCTGGACTCATGCATGTTGAAATCTCTCTTACAAGCAATAACATACCAATGTGTAATGAATATGTCTGTAATTTGTAATGTTTTTGTTTAAGACGTATAATTCTATCATTTTGTCAAATTTGGTGCAAGCTGCCTTCATGATAAAAATGGACATCAGTCACACTCTAAATCTGACCATACAAGCGTATTAACTTAATTTTCGTAAGCTATAAAATCATAAACATATGCATTACACGTTATTGGGATCATTGCACAGCTGCAGTGTGTGATGTGCGTGTGTCTCTAGGTTTTCCAGTTGCATGTGGGCCTGGTGTATATTGTGTATGTATGGGGGTTTGTTTTCTGGCAGGTGAATGTTGCTCGGATGAGTGTGTGCATTTGTGTTTGTTGAGTGTTGTGAGAAGGAGACCCCAGCCCTTTTAGGGGGTCAGGTTTGGCCAACTGGAGTGAGCAAGAGGGAGAGTGGAGATGGGTCTCTGGGTGGCGGACAAGGATGAAGGTGGTACAGTTCCTGTAGGGTCTGCTACCACTAGGGAAGGACTCCAAATTTCTTGACGAGCTGGTGGCCTCCTTTCCAATCCCCTCACCCTCCACGCCAGAGTATCAATCCGTGCCCGTGGTCTCACCACCCGAAACACAGTGGACAGCTACATCCCCACCTTCATGGCCACTGTCCCCTTTGCCTGTTCCTGAAGATGCTGAAAAGATATATACAATAGTTTTATTGTATCTGTGTAAATAAAACTGATCATAAACTTTTTTTCTCAAAACATTTTCCAAATTTTCATATTTCACCCGTTTCAAAGTTTTCAAACTTTGTTTTATTTTTATCATAATTTCATGCATGTAGGAAACATCTTTAGAAACCATCTGGTCACATTTTTGTAAATTTCCATTATTGCTCCTATATCATTTATGATCTTGTCTGTTAATCATTTTAAATTCTCTCCAGGAACTGTTTAACACCTCTGAATTGTTCTGATTTGTTGTTTAGAATAGTGAACTTATGTCACAAAAAAAATATAAAGTGAAAATCCCTTTGTACAGTGTGTGTACAAGGCAAAAAAATAGCTGAATTATTCTCATTCATAAACATTAAAATAATAATCAATCAATCAAACATTTACAGAGCGCAGTAAATCACCAGTGAGGGTCTCGATGCACTGAAGTTGTTTGCTGCTGCATGGAGGTTTGATCATTCAAACATCCAGGTCTTTAGTTATCTTCTAAATTCCTGGAGCGACGGTATGGTCCTGAGGTGCAGGGGCAGGTTGTTCCAAGCCTTGGCTGCCGGGTGCGAGAGGGAGAGGCCTCCATTGTTGGCTCAACAAATCCGTGAGGTATCTGTGAAGTGAGAGGGAAGCTGATTGAAAGTGTCTGGTCTGTTGGTGGAGGGTCAGGCATTTGCTGATGTATGCTGGTCCTTCGTTGTGCAAGGCCTTGTAGGCAGGGGTCAGAATCTTGAACTGGTATCCCTTCTGTCGGGAGCCAGTGTAGTTTATTGAGATATGGTGTGATGTGGGTCCTTCTGGGGAGGTTGAGTATGAGTCTTGCCACTTAGTTCTGTATTGTCTGGGGTCTCTTCAGGAGGTATGCAGTGATTCCTACATAGAGCATTTTTCAGTAGTCCAGTCTGCTGGTGATGAGGGCCTACGTGATGGTCCTTCTGGTGTCTGCCGGGAGCCACCTAAAGATCTTGTGGAGCATCCGAATGGTGAGGAAGCAGGCAGATGAGACTGCATTGACTTCCTTCTCCATGGATAGCTTGCTATCCGTGATGATGCTGAAGTTGCGGGTGTGGCCTGTTGGGGTGGGGGGTATGCCAAGCCACACGGGCCTACCATGTGTTGGTCCATAGCGAGGTGTTGTTCCCAAAGATGAGCACTTGCATTTTTTTGGTTTTGAATTTGAGACAGTTGCCTTCATTCAATCTGCAAAACTCATCATGCATCTGTGGAAGTTAGCATTAGTGGTGGAGGGATATTCAGACATTGAGAGGATGGGTTGTGTGTCATTGGCGTAGGAGAGGATGTTGTGTCTGTGTGTTCTGACGATGGTGGCCAGGGGGGTCATGTAGGTGTTAAAGTGGTTCAGGCTGAGGGACGATCCTTGGGGGACTTCACAGATGATTGGCTTGACGATATCAACCTTCATCTTGAGGATGCCAATAATAACCTAGTTTCAACTTGTATTGATGACTTGGGCACTCTCAGTCTTGCCCTCCTTAACTCTGCACCTACTCACGTCATGGGCACCTTCTGGACCCTATTTTTTCCAACTTAAAAGCCTTGTCCATCGCACCTCCTCTACAATTCTGTTGCTCGGAACACTTTGCAGTGTCTTTTAGTATTAGGGTTGCCTCCACCCCTTTTTCTTTGCCTGTTCTGAAACCTAGAGCCAGGAATTGGTCCAAACTCAAAATCTTGGAGTTAAATAGGCTGCTTCACAATACAATGTCCACCCTTATATCTCAACCTGACCCAGACAAAATCTCTGTGCACCAATGGCTTATAGAGGCCACTGATTCCATCCTGCCACCAACGTCTAAACTGACGTGCATAAAGCATCCTCCTGCTCCTTGGTTCACTGAGTCCCTCAGACTTGAAAAGAAAAGTTGTAAAATTCTAGAAAGACAGTGGAGGAAATGTTATGCGACTGAGGCTGAAGTCCGAATATGTGGCAGCGCTGATAAAATATCATGTCCTCTGTAAATCAGCATATGCTACATATTTTACTGAGAAGATTACTAGCTCCCAACATTGTCAGAAGACTCTTTTTAAAGTAGTAAATGAGCTCTCTGTGGCTAGCAACACTCTGCCTCCACTTACTCTTTCTCAACATCAGTGCGACGAGTTAGCTACGTTTTTTCAAAGCAGAGTTGACCCAATTCACTGTCAACTAGCTGAAGATACCGCTAAGATAGAGAGCCTTACGCTCTCTGCTGCCCCATCAGAAGGTCACCGGGAAGTCAACCTTTCAGCTAATAAGACTGAGGCGTCTTCCAAAATTAGGGCATGGTCCAATCTGGATATGGCGTCACTAGAAATGTACTAGAATCTGTCAAGTCCGGCTCCCCGCTAGATCCACTTCCTCCTGCAATACTCGGACTTTTAGACGATTCTGCCCTTAAAGTTATTTTAAAACTCCTCAGTACTTCTTTCAGTGAAGGTTATGTCCCTCAGAATTGGAAACATACCCTTGTGCTCCCCTTGCTAAAAAAAGCTGTGAGGTAGTGATGTTGTTCTCAGTGGCTGCGGGATTGGTGACCTCCTTCACAATGGCGAAGAGTTCTTTTGCTGTGGTTTGCGCTAGCTTTGCTGTGGTCTGCTAGTGCATTCTTCTTGGTTTCTTTCAGGAGGCAGTGATACTGGTTTAGAGAGGACCTGAACGCAGTGTGGTCTTCTGTCTTTTTTATGATGTGCCACTTCCTTTCTAGATGTTGGCAGTTGCATTTGGTGGAGTGCAGTTCCTCGGTGAACCAGCTTGCTCTTTTGCATGGCCCTTTGGTCCTGGCTGTCTTGGCGGGGGGTTGGCGTCAGTACACTCTCTGATCCACTGGGAGTAGCTCGTAGCCACTTGTTCAGGGTTGTGTGTAGAGTCTGGGAGTTGGGAGAAAAGAGTGTTGATACACTGGTCTTCTGATACCTTTTTCCAGTCTTTTCGTGTGGATTTGGGGGTATGGTCTAGGGGTGGGTGGGTCCTGAGATGTGAAGTGTGAGCTATGGTGGTCTGACCAGGTGAGTGGGGTGGTGTGGATGTACCTGTCTCTGTCACTGGAGGTGAAGATGGGGTCGAGCGTGTGTCCTGCGATATGGGTAGATTCAGTGATGAGCTGCATGAGGCTGATGTTGCTTGTGCATTCCAGGAGGTCAGTGGAGTTGGTGTCGCTGGGGTCATTGAGGTAGAAGTTGAGTTCCCCTAGGAAGATGTAGTGCTTTGAGTCAATTGCAAGTAGGGTGATAAGGTCTGGGATGGCATTACATAAGCTGGGGCGTGGTCCTGGTGGTCTGTAAGCAAGGGTATCTCTGATGGTGCTTTTTTCGTCTATGTGGAGTTGAAAGTTGAAGTGTTCCATTACTGGTGTCGGGTTGCCCGTGGCTGTGGTGCAGCAGATGGTGTCTCTGTAGATGATAGCTATACCGCCTCCATGCTTGTTGGTTAAGTTGCGGTGTGTAATCTTGTAACCTTTGGGGATGGCGGTGGTGATGTCTGGTGCGGAGGCGGGGTTTAGCCAGGTTTCTCTGAGGAAGATGACGTCTGGTATTAGGGTCGAGTTTATGTCCCAGACCTCTGTGGCATGTTTCAAGAGTTAACGTACGTTGAGTAGGATGCACTGGAGATGTGACGTGGTGGTCTCGATTGATGTAGCAGGTGCGGCTGTGTTTAGGGTGTCGCTGGTGTTGTTGACTGCTCCGGTGCTGATGGTGAGGCGGCAGTATCTGCAGGAGAATGGTTCTCTGGTGGTACACAGGGATATGCGGCAGCAGTGGTTGTTGGTGCATCCTGGGTCCAGGTCTTGGAGTTGAGCGACTGTGTATCGTCTTGGGATTTAATGGTCAGGAGTCCTGGCACTTGGCGTGGTCCATGCATGGAAGGGCACAGATGGGCTTGCTTTTGGCATGACTTTGGCTGCACTGCGGACTCCATTAAGTAGGTCCTGTGAAGAGGCAGGGACTCTGGGAGGCAGTGAGCAGGACTAGGTGAGAGACAGGAACATAGGCGGCATGCAGGAGCAGCAAATGGGAAAAAAAAGAAAAAAACATTGAATAAACAAGGCTGAAAGCAGGAGGAAGCACTTAGAAAGACAAGCAAAAAGCAGTAAAAAAACTAGACAGACACAGGAGGACGTACTTAGAAAGACAGGGGGAAAGGAGGGACAAAGCAGTAAAAATGAGCAGAAAGCAGGAGGAAGCACTTGGAAAAATGGGGGAAAGGAGGGAGAAAGCAGTAAAAATGAGGCTGAAAGCAGGAGGATTCACTTGGAAAAACATGGGAAAAAGAGGGAGAAAGCAGTAAAACGAGGCAAAAGTAGGAGAGAGCGATGCAGCATCACAGGAGAACTTGGCCTGCGACCTGCTCCCCAAAAAATGTGTGTCAACAATTACTACAATGTTGTGCCAATATTTGTATAAACTGAAAGCCTGTTTTCTTTTTTGGGCATTTCACAATGGTGACACCTACTTGAAGTAACTTATGTATATATCAAATGTAAAAAATATATGGATTCAGTACTGAAGCTGCTTATTAATGTATCAAGCCCTATGTATATAATTATGCTGTTGAAGAAATTAAGAAATATTTTTGGGGGGATTTACAAATGAATTCTACAGCATAAGAAAATACATAGGGCTTGATACATTTCTAATCCACTTTAGTACAGAGCAAAACTATTTTTACAGTTAACTCTAAAATTCTGAAGGCTTTTGAATTTTATTTTACCACTATGAAAAATTGTGAAAAATATGCTAGCTTTCGCTTAAGGTAACAATTGGTACAACATCATTGTAAATATTTCATAAACGGATTCATATATAATTTTTAAAACAAACATTAACATGCATATCACAATATGCAACAGATTAAATCTTGATGGATTTCTACAATTTTCTAATGAGCCATGAGTTGTGCCGGATTTTGAGTTTTCCAGATGGGATACTCCAACTAATATGTGATAGAACGTTTTATCTGCAAAAGTCGATTTAAGTATCCTATTTTTGGTCATCATTGATTTATCATCTGGACACAACAATGGAAATTTAAAAATCTTTCTGGTTGTGTTACTCTGTCACCAATTTGTACACATTCCTTTTTCAAAAAATGTATGCCTAGCAAAACCTTTTTCCAAAAAAAGGCTGGCTTCGTGCAAATCTGTCACTTTTAATATAAATGTAATTGTATTGTTGATTCAAAACATATTTGTGATATGTTTTTAATAAAAAAGTAGCCATTTAATCTTGTATTCATAGTTAATGTGGCTCACATGCTCACTATTCTTTGTTTATAACACCAGCTCACCAATGAGATGTCTGGAACATCCAATGTATCATAAGTGCATTTCACTCTATGTCACCTGTAATAGGACTGTAATTGGAGTAATGTAACATCATTCACAATTGTAATGGAGCATCACTCCTGACACAATTATAACTTGTGGCCTGTTTGGTACAACTGCCCTTTATAACATCAAGCAAACTCATGTGTATGTAAAACAGTCCTTTGGTAGTGATCAGAAATCTGATGGTATCTTTTTCCACAAATTAATATACAAAACACTTCATCATACACTTTAGGGCTCATTACGATTTCGGGAGGAAACCCTCCCCCCACAGTCGGAATCTTCGCAACCGTGTCGGAGCCCTTTTGACCGACTCAGTCAGTTTACAGTTTGACCGTCCGATTACGATGTTCATGGTCGGAACGTAAACCGGCCGGTCATTCTGACTCGGTTCCAAGTGACTCGCAGAGTACTCCTGTTGGTCGGAACTGCACCGTAACCCCCTATGGACGGCGTTTCCGCCAGTGGGATTACGATGTCGCTTTCCAACAGCCTTTCCACGTCGTCCTGTCCGACATGGAAAGGCTGTTGGAAAGTGACTTTGGGGGTCCCTGGCAGGGCTCTCTGGCTCCCGTGGCCTACATATGCTGGCCACGGGGGTTCCTAAGGTACGCCCCTGTAAAACACTGCACTGTGTGGCAGGCACCATGGGGTGCCTGCGACAGGGTGAAGGGTTATCCACACATACCCCATTTCCTCACAGGACCCTGTGTTACAGCCAGTTCTCAGCCGTAACAAGAGCTCCCCTAGAAAACAATGGGACTCTGAGCGAACAGGGTTGCATCGTTATCTGGCGGTCAGAACCGACGATCGCAAGTCGGTTGGTCCCAATTGCGAGACGATTTTGGGTTGAGGCTTTCCACCCGACATCGTTATGAGCCACTTTGTGCAGAGCTTACACCTTCAAGCACTCTTATTGTGCGTTGGACATTACCCAACCTTTAGGTTGATGCCATAATTTGTTGCTGTAACAAAAAATTGTTTATTGACATCACATACTCAAAAAAGACTCTACCCCCTTGATGCTGCTCTTGGGCTCTTAACTGCCCATCAAACTAGGGATAGGCCACTGCATGTATGCAGGCCATTAGAGGGGTCAGGGTGTGGCACACACGCTTCCCATATTGGGAGGACTAGCCGAGCTGGACTTCAGCTGACTTTTTGGTCCAGCATGATAGGTCCTCACATCTCTTTCTGCAGTGGAGGATGCGCCACTTGTAGACCATCAAGGTCCACACATTCTTCACAATGGCCTTCCAGATCGTCTTCTTTTGATGGGTGTTGACCTGTATGGATGCAAACAGAGACAGAAAGAAAATATTTTGTGACTTTTTGATTGTTTGTAATGATGTAACACAATTTTGAGAAATTAATCACAAGCAGCTGTTTAAAAAGTTTCAACAACTTTTTATTTTGTCATTTTTATAAAATAAAAATAAAAATTGTGTAGTAGCCTGTTGAGTACACTTATCCCATTTTCATGTCCTCATTTTACTAATCCAGGGCAGTGACATCATCTAGGCCCGGGCTCCCCAACATTTTCTGTAGTGAGTGCAAACTTCTGATCAGTGAAAATCATCATGAGCTACTGAAGGCTAAACCACTTGTGCATTTTTACCAGACACTTCCATGCCCACCTTCATTGACTTTAAGCCTGATGTCCATAAAGCCAGATATTATGGTTTAAACAAAATACTATGACTAAGAGCACTATGAAAGGGCTGCCATGTGTGTCAGTGAGAATGAGTGTGGGGATGCATGAACATGTGCGTGTATAAATGGGATATATTTGTGTGGGTGACTGAGAAACTGTGTCATGTTGCACTTGCTGCACAGGACATACCTTTCGCCATATGTGGCACTGCTACATGTATAACACAAAAATACAATATTTTATGTTTTTTAATGGGAGAAATTTAAAGTGCAGAAAAACAAACAAACAAGTTCATTATATGGAGCATTTGTCTGCACTTTAAATTTCTCTCATTTAAAACAAATGGCTGTATTTCTTCCGTTATACTAATGGCACAGTGTCTACTGGCCACTTTTGAATACGGGGCCTGCTGTTTGTAAATGTGGCACTTTCAAATGGGAGAAAATTGTAATGAAGAGTTAACTTAATCTTCAGGGTAACTTTCCATTTACATTTTCTTCCATTTAAAAGCATTCAGAAACATAATTTTCTTCTCAGCTCCTATATTGAGTAAGACAAGGACGTTTATTTAAGAGTTAAATACTTCAGTGCTTCAGTTGCTCACCTCTGTGACCGAGCCCCAGCCTGGGGCATAAATTTGACAGAGCACTGATCATTTTCAGGCCCTGCAATCTGTATGTTTATGTAGGGACTGAACGCCTAATTACGAACCTGGTGGTCAGACCATCAAGCTGTAGTGCCGGCAGTCAGGAGACTGTCGTCAATTCGGCAATCAGGACTGCCGTAATTTGTCATGTGGTGGTAGTCTTGCAGCGGTGGTGCCACGGCAGAAGAATGCTAGGTTCATAGAAAGAGCCTGTACCATATCTCGCAGACATGGCAGCCCCTCCAGCACTTCTGTGTACAGTGTGCAATGCAGCATATCGTGCATGGCTCACACTGCACACATGACAACAAAAGGGGAGCACTACATGTGCCTCCAGGCACATTTTTTTCCGGTCTCTGATGCCCGGAGGCCCTGTTTGGGGCCCCTTCCTACCCTTTTCCACAACCTTTTCATGGCAGGGTCCCCGCCATAAAAAGGTTGTCAGGGAAATTGTAATCACCTGCCTCTGCACCTCTCCCATTACCTATCACCATCCCAGCCACCTCACCATCGGGATCTAAGATCCTGGTGGTGTCGGCGGTGTGTGTCAGGATGGTGTCGGTCCAACCGCCTGAATCTAAATACGGTGGTCGAACTGACAGCCTATCGGCAGTCGGACCTCCACTCACAGGCTGGCGGCGGTCTGACCGCTGTTATCATAATCAGGCCCTGAGCCCATACCACCTCAGTATCTATGAGCCCGAGTACGACTATCTACAGTGCCTCACTTGCCCTCCTAACCTTTCCAGAGAGACAAGTGATTTGGTACCCCAGAGCCCAAAACTCTCGACCCTCTCAGGGATCACGATAAAAGGACACACCATTTTGCTCTCTCATTCGTACTTGTCCACAATATTATAAAAAAGAGACATGAAGGAAGTTTACAATTTTTATTTAAACTATTGTGCTCTAAGATACAATTGCACCACAGTTAGAAAACAAATACATGTCAATAATGGCATGGTTAATAAACCATATAGAATAAAAATCCCTGTCATTTTATCTGATAGATCTGCCTAAATCCTCCCATACTACTGAAGGTAAGTGGTTATAAATTATAGATCTCTGGGTTTAGTGAGACCCCTTACCTTAGCATACATTTGTGAATGTTCTACATCTCAGTTGATGCAGCACTCTTATCTCAGGACTTTCGCGATGTGCGTCTGTCTTTTCAGATCCCCTGTCCTCAGTTATATTACAAAACAGCCGCTGCATTCTCTTGATATGTCTAGGTACTAGTGTCTGACCAGACAGAATAACAAGGGGCAATGTTGTTGGACCTTGCCTAGGCTATTCAGACTAAATCCCAGGAAAAAAATATAATGCAAAAACAAGTGCTGGTTCTGTGTGAAAATACAATGTGGCACAAAAGCAAGCGTGATATTTAGTAACGTGTGCAAAATAAAAGTGGCCTACGACGTGCACAATTAGGCTAACATAGGGAAGATGACAATGGCCATACAAGAAATGCAAGACACAGTCTGATAATAATAATGTAAAAGTAACACACCCTCCCTTAACTTTAAAATAAAAATATCACTTTGTGCTTACTTAAAAAGGAACTCAAGGCTGTGAGGCATTCTGAAGGTTTCTGGGAGTTACTGGTAGCTCATGATCAACTGGATGGAGACACCTGAACCAGGTTGAGGTGTTTGTGGAATTATACAAATAACCCACACAATTCAGGTGACATAGGGAAAACGACAATTGGCCAGACAAGAAACACATGACACCCTCCCTTTGGCCAGAATAATAGCACGATAAATCACCAAAGAATATAAATGTAATCGAAAGATCAACAAACTCAAAGCATAATTCATCAAATTATATTGGGAAAGCTCCAAAAATTGTCAACCTAGAAAAATAGTTGAATTATGGTGCTTCCGAGGAATCCATTGTGTCACTTTTAAACTCAAAGGCCGGGGTCTCCAAAAGGGAGTCAGACTCTGCAAAAGATGATTAATTAATAGCCCAAGTCACAGGTTCCAAAGAACAGTTATGATCCTCTGTCTCAGCAACTGCTGAGATAGTTACTGGGTAATGTGCATCTTTGTTAGTAGAGCCTTTATTCCGTGATCCATGTGCCGATGCACATATTTCCTCGAAAGTGAGTGGCTCAAACCTTGCATTGTGGAGAAGCCACAAACCTAAAGGATGTCCTAAAAATGGGTCGCTAAGGGAATCATTAGCAAATAATTGTCCACGGCAGTGGGCATCTGCAAAGCTAGGCAAATAGCCGGTGCCCATACAAAGGGGCACTAGAGGCAGTGAAACTCTCACAATAGAGTTAGAGAGGTTATAGTTCCAGAGGGCTTGCAAAAGGAACATCCATTGCGCAGAAGCAGAAAGAGGATGGCAATGCCGCAAATGAGGAATAACAGCAGCTGAAATCCTCTGAATGCACTGGAAAAATGGAATAAAAAAAATCCTGTATTATTTCAAAGACAGTTTGGCGAGAACTGTCAAGGACAGAACCGACAACTTTAAAAAAGTGTGATAAGGATTGGCACCGCCTCCGAGCTCGGGCATTTCCGCAGAAATTCTTCTCCTCCACCTCTGATAAAAAGGCAGGGGTGGCAATCCTGTTGCCAAAGCACTTCGGGGAGAGGTGGGCCCTAAGGTGGCTGAGGTGAAGGGCAGGCTACTAGCCCACATGATACACATCAGGGGCCACTCCATAGCGATAGGAACTATATATGCACCAAATACAGGGCAGGAACAATTTCTACAGATGGCAGTTTCAGAGGTGATGGCTATGCAGACATGCATGACACTTATGGGAGGAGATCTGAATATTGTACTCAACGCTGAAAAGGATAGATCAAACAGCCGTTCTGTTCAAGCTCTGTCACAGGTATGGAGCTATTGGCTGCAGGAGATGGGGCTCATGGACTTTTGGAGGGATGCACACCCTCATTTGACCCAATATACTTTCTTTTCCCACGCCCATAAAACTTATGCTTGCTTGGATTATATGTTGGGGACAAGGGAGGTGTATAATATCATGGGAGATATAGATATAGTGCCGGATGTGCTTTCAGATCATGATGCAGTGACCCTCACCCTACATTTCCCCCCTCAGAAAAAAAACATGTGGGGAACTGGAGATTAAGGGAGACTATGCTCATTCGACCAGCAGTGACACAACAGCTCACAAATGCACTACACAACTATCCTGAATTGAATGATAACCGCAACACCTCTGTCTCTACACTGTGGGAAGCGCTGCAAACATTAGTGAGAGGGGAGTTCCTAGCAATTTCAGCCACTGATAACAAAGCGCATAAAGAAAAGAGGGAACAGTTAATGGCCCAGGTTAGAGAATTTGAACACGTTCACAGCCGTACTGGAGCCCCAAGAGTCTGGCACCAACTTTGAACGGTGTGGGTCCAATTGGCAGGACTGGATTTGGATAGAGCAGAATATGCCGCCCTCCGACTGAAGCACTCATATTATGTTGGTGGAGATAAATCAGGGTGGCTCCTAGCTAATCATTTAAGGGCCTGAAGGCAACAGATAAAAGTGCCCCAAGGGGGCGTTGTACTAGTAGACGATGAAAGCATAGCGAAAGAGTTTCGATATTTATATGCAGAGCTATATACAAGGTAGGATATAGATGTCCAGAACATAACCTCCTACCTAGAAGGAGCACATACTCCCAAGATTTCCGCAGATCAGGCAGCTTCCCTAGACGCTCCCATCAGGGTTGAGGAGGTGATAGCAGTGATCTCTCGCCTGAAGCCCCTCAAATCTCCGGTCCCGGTGGCTACCCAGCAAGCTTTTACAAAGTGTTTTGTCAGACTCTAGCTCCTATCTTAACCAGATTGTTTAACTCCTTTGTGGGCCCAAGGTCGATTACCTCCTCTGTGCTAGTGGCGTCCATAGTGATCATTCCCAAGCCAGGGAAAGATAGGCAATTATGTGGATCCTACCGCCCCATATAATTGCTAAACGTAGACATTAAGCTCTTCACGAGTATACTTACGGAGCGGCTAGGCCCCCTGATGCCAGGTATCATTGATCCTGATCAGGCAGGATTTATACATAATAGACAGAGCAGTAATAATAAGAAAAGGATCTTGCACCTAATCGATAAGGCACATCACACGGACATGGAAGCCCTCCTCCTAAATATGGATGCCGAAAAGGCATTTGACCGAGTATACTGGCAATATATGGAGCAAACTCTTTCCCATTTTGGATTTGGTCACCGATTTCGGGCCTGGGTACAAGTTGCTACAGCACCCCTACGGCTCAGTCAGGGTGGAAGGAGTTTCCTCGCACACTTTCTCCATTAATAGAGGGACCAGATAGGGGTGCCCACTGTCACCCCTTCTCTTTGCTTTATACGTGGAGCCTTTGGTTCAACTAATTAGGGACAATCGAGACATAATGGGCATACAGTTCGCGGAGAGAGGAACTCAATCAGCCTTTATGCAGATGACATCCTGGCCTCTCTAAGTAAACCATATGACTCCAAGCCTTTCTGAACAAAATATCTACATTTGGGCTGGCTTCAGGGTTCCAGATAAACATCAGTAAATATCAGGCTCTTGCTCTGTCGTCCACGCAAGACCGCTTACAAGAGCTTGAAGGACGATTCCCAGTGAAATTGGCTACAGAAGTGCTCCCCTACCTGGCAATCCATTTCGCTCCCACGATTGCGAAAACCACCATAATAAACTACGGTAGCCTATGTAGACAAATTAGAGAAGACCACCATAACTGGAAACCCCATCGTCTTTCCCTACTCGGGCGAATTGCCGCCATTAAGATGTCTATTCTACTAAAGGCTTTGTACTTATTTCAGACATTACTGGCCCCTCCCCCTAAAGGGATGCTGCTAACATTGCAGAAAGAGTTACACCAGTTTGTGTGGGTGGGAGCTCGACCACGTATGAGACGAGAATTGAGTTATTTAGGTCCAGATGAAGGGGGGTGGGGAATCCCAAATCTGCAATGTTATTTCCAGGCGGCACAGTTGCGCTATCTAGTAGAATGGAGGAGAGAGGAATCCAAAAAACACTGGTTATTCCAGGATAGAGCGATCGCGAAGCTCCCCCTATGGAAGGTACCATTCCTTAAGAAGGCTGACGGGCCATGAAGCCTACAGAAGTCCCCCATTGTGAAGACAGCGATGGAGGTATGGGACAGTGTGGCTTCTTGTTGAGGGCTCACTACATTCTCTTCCCCTATGGCACCTCTGACCAAGAACAGGGACTATACCCTGGGCCTCGAAGAGAGAGCTTTCAAGACATGGTGCCAGACCCCATGTCGCGCCGCAGGCTACATGTTCGATGAAGAGGATATAGTTTCCTTTCCACAACTGCAATTACAGTATAACCTGCCAGAGACCGAAAGATTGCAATACCTCCAGGCGCGGCACTGAGTGCTACATCTCTCTAATCTTCCCACAATGAACAGACGGCTCACAAAATATGAGAAATGGCTGGTTACAAAACCCACGGATAAACACTTGATCTCCGAATTATATACACTGCTACATCAACCTGCCCCTACACAGCTTACACCCAGTCAAAAACATTGGGAAATACATATCAGATATCATCAGTGATGTCATCAGTGATGTCACTGACCATTTCATGAGTGATGTAATATGTGACATCATCAGCAGTGCATTGCGGGGACGCAAGTTATAGTTAGCTCAGCTAACTATAACGGCTGAATTCCTCTGGTTTTGTACGAGTGAAATGTCAGCCTAACTTTAACGTCCCTGAAACCTATGGTTTTTTTCAATGAATTTCTAAGGTTTTTTAAATGCTAATCCCTAACTATAACGTCCCTGAAACCTGTGTTTATTCAGTGAATTTTTAAGGTTTTTTAAATGCTAATACCTAGCTATAACGTCTCCGAAACCTGTGTTTTTTTCAGTGAATTTCTTAGGTTTTTTAAATGCTAATTTCTAACTATTCCTACATAGGTAGGACATGTGCAGAAAGAGGAAGAAAGGCGCAGAAAGAAGCAAGAGAAGTGCAGAAAGAGGCAAGAGAGGTGCAGAAAGAAGAAGAAAGGTGCAGAAAGAAGCAAGAGATGTGCAGAAAGAACCAACAGAGGTGCAGAAAGAGGCCTACTTTGACTGTACCTTACAACAGGCTCATACAAAGTACCCTAATAACTAATCCTTCTCTGAAGATGTCTTAAACCTCACTTTTCTCTTGAAGGTTCACTATTAATCGACGGCTCAGAATGTTAGGCCTACCAAATAATAAAACAGCAATCCTAAGCATATCACTGTTGTAAGTCTGACCAAGTTTGTGAAGGTATGCATGCATGCTTATGCTTTTACCTAGTGACATGTTAAACGAAAATAAACATACAAACACTTGAATACCTGTGTTTCAAACAGCATACTCTGTAAATTTGTATAAAAAAGGTGTATGCATTTCTTTCTGCTCACAATACAGGGCACATGGGTATTCAATAGTATATTTGAGGGGCTCTATAACACATATATACATAAGACATGTCTGCCTGTGCAACCGAATGACAGAGAAGAACTGAGAAGATTTGACCACCTATAGGAGAAGTTATCCACTTTTTAAGCTACCATCTTCAGATGCATAACACATGTAAGAATACATATACAAGTAGACATATACCTCAGTCACAAGAGCATGCAGACCTTTAAACTTGACAGATTGCACTTCCCATTTGAGTACAGAAAGAGGCGAGAGAAGTTCAGAAAGAAGCAAGAGAGTTGCAGAAACAGGCAAAAAGAGGTGCAGAAAGAGGGAACAGGGGTGCAGACAGAGGCAAGAAAGGTGCAGAAAGATGGGTGCAGAAAGAGGCAAGATGGGTGCAGAAATTTGCAAGAGAGGTGCAGAAAGATGGAAAAGCAGTGCAGAAAGAACCAACAGAGGTGCAGAAGGTTGCAAGAGGGGTGCAGAAAGAGGCAAGAGAAGTGCAGAAAGAAGCAACAGAGGTGCAGAAGGAGATAAGAGAACTGCAGAAAGAGGGAAGCGAGTTGCAGAAACAGGCAAGAGAGGTACAGAAAAAGGGGAAAGGGGTGCAGAAAGAGGCAAGAGAGGTGCAGAAAGAGGGAAGAAGGGTGCAAAAAGATGCAAGAGGGGTGCAAAGCAAGAGAAGTGAAGAAAAAACCAACAGAGGTGCAGAAGGAGGCACGAGGGGTGCTGAAAGAGGCAAGAGCAGTGTATAAAGAACCAACAGAGGTGCAGAAAGAGGCAAGAGGGGTACATAAAGAGGCAGGAGCAGTGCAGATAGAAGCAATAGAGGTGCAGAAAGAGGCAAGAGAGGTACAGAAATAGGGAAGAGGTGTGCAGACAGAGGCAAGAGGGGTGCAGAAAGAAGCAAGAACAGTGCAGAAAAAACCAACAGAGGTGCAGAAGGAGGCAAGAGGGGTGCCACAATTTACAAGAGAGGAGCAGAAAGAAGCAAGAGCTGTGCAGAAAGAACCAACAGAGGTGCAGAAACAGACAAGAGGGGTGCAGAAAGAGGCAAGAGAAGTTCAGAAAGAAGCAACAGAGGTACAGAAGGAGGCAAGAGAACTGAAGAAAGAGGCAAGAGAGTTACAGAAACAGGCAAGAGAGGTCCAGAAAGAAGCAAGAGAAGTGCAGAAAGAACCAACAGAGGTGCAGAAACAGACAAGAGGGGTGCAGAAAGAGGCAAGAGAAGTGCAGAAAGAAGCAACAGAGGTGTAGAAGGAGGCAAGATAACTGCAGAAAGAGGCAAGAGAGTTACAGAAACAGGCAAGAGAGGTGCAGAAAAAGGGAACGGGGTGCAGAAAGAGGCAAGAGAGGTGCAGAAAGAGGGAAGAAGGGTGCAAAAAGATGCAAGAGGGGTGCAAAGCAAGAGAAGTGCAGAAAAAACCAACAGAGGTGCAGAAGGAGGCACGAGGGGTGCTGAAAGAGGCAAGAGCAGTGTAGAAAGAACCAACAGAGGTGCAGAAAGAGGCAAGAGGGGTACATAAAGAGGCAGGAGCAGTGCAGAAAGAAGCAATAGAGGTGCAGAAAGAGGCAAGAGAGGTACATAAATAGGGAAGAGGTGTGCAGACAGAGGCAAGAGGGGTGCAGAAAGAAGCAAGAACAGTGCAGAAAAAACCAACAGAGGTGCAGAAGGAGGCAAGAGGGGTGCCACAATTTACAAGAGAGGAGCAGAAAGAAGCAAGAGCTGTGCAGAAAGAACCAACAGAGGTGCAGAAACAGACAAGAGGGGTGCAGAAAGAGGCAAGAGAAGTTCAGAAAGAAGCAACAGAGGTACAGAAGGAGGCAAGAGATCTGAAGAAAGAGGCAAGAGAGTTACAGAAACAGGCAAGAGAGGTCCAGAAAGAAGCAAGAGAAGTGCAGAAAGAACCAACAGAGGTGCAGAAACAGACAAGAGGGGTGCAGAAAGAGGCAAGAGAAGTGCAGAAAGAAGCAACAGAGGTGTAGAAGGAGGCAAGATAACTGCAGAAAGAGGCAAGAGAGTTACAGAAACAGGCAAGAGAGGTGCAGAAAAAGGGAACGGGGTGCAGAAAGAGGCAAGAGGGGTGCAGAAAGAGGGAAGAAGGATGCATAAAGAGGCAAGAGGGATGCAGAAAGAAGCAACAGAAGTGCAGAAAGAAGCACTAGAAGTGCAGAAAGAAGCAACAGAGGGGCAGAAAGAGGCAAGAGGGGTGCAGAAAGAGGCAAGAGAAGTGCAGAAAGAGGCAAGAGAGTTGTAGAAACAGGCAAAAGAGGTGCAGAAAGAAGCAAGAGTAGTGCAGAAGGAACCAACAGAGGAGCATAAGCAGGCAAGAGGGTGCAGAAAGAGGCAAGAGGGGTGCAGAAATTTGCAAGAGAGGTGCAGAAAGAAGCAAGAGCAGTGCAGTAATAAACAACAGAGGTGCAGAAGGAGACAAGAGGGTACAGAAAGAGGCAAAAGAAGTGCAGAAACAAGCAAAAGAGGTGCGGAAAGAGGCAAGAGGGGTGCTGAAAGAGGCAAGAGAGGAGCAGAAAGAGTCAAGAGAGGTACACAGAGAGGTAAGAAGGGTGCAGAGAGAGGCAAGAGGGGTGCAGACAGGAGCAAGAGGGGTGCAGAAAGAGGCAAGAGAAGTGCATAAGAAAACAACAGAGGTGCAGAAAATGGCAAGAAAAGTGCAGAAAAAGGCACAAGAGTTACAGAAACAGGCAACAGAGGTGCAGAAACATGGAACAGGGGTGCCGACAGAGGTAAGAGAGGTGCAGAAAGAACCAACAGAGGTGCAGAAAGAGGCAAGAGGGTTTAGAAATGTGCAAGAGAGTAGCAGACAGAAGCAGGAGCAGTGCAGAAAGAACCAACAGAGGTGCAGAAAGAGGCAAGAGGGGTGCAGAAAGAGGGAAGAGAAGTGCAGAAAAAAGCAAATAAGGTGCAGAAAGAGGCAAGAGGGGTGCAGAAAGAGGCAAGAGAGGAGCAGAAAGAGGCAAGAAAGGTGCACACAGAGGCATTAGGGGTGCAGAAATTTGCAAGACAGGTGCATAAAGAAACAAGAGCAGTACAGAAACAACCAAGAGAGGTATAGAAAGAGGGAAGAGGGATGCATAAAGAGGCAAGAAAAGCACAGAAAGAAGCAACAGAGGTGCAGAAAGAGGCAAGAGAATTGTAGAAAGAGGCAAGAGAGTTACAGAAAAAGGCAAGAGATGTGCAGAAAGAGGGAACAGGGGTACAGAAGAGGCAAGAGAGGTGCAGAAAGAGGGAAGAGGAGTGCAGAAAGAGGCAAGAGAGGTGCAGAAAGAGGGAAGAGGGGTGCATAAAGAGGCAAGAGGGATGTAGAAAGAAGCAAGAGAAGTGCAGAGAGAAGCAACAGATGTGCAGAAAGAGGCAAGAGGGGTGCAGAAAGAGGCAACAGAAGTGCAGAAGGAAGCAACAGAGGTGCAGAAAAAGGCAAGAAAAGTGCAGAAACAGGCAAAGAGAGTTACAGAAACAGGCAAAAGAGGTGCAGAAAGAGGGAACAGGAGTGTAGACAGAGGCAAGAGAGGTGTAGAAGGAACCAACAGAGGTGCAGAAAGAGGCAATAGGGATGCAGAAATATGCAAGAGAGTAGCAGACAGAAGCAAGAGCAGTGCAGAAAAAACCAACAGAGGTGCAGAAATAGGCAAGAGGGGTGCAGAAAGAGGCATGAGAAGTGCGTAAAAAAGCTAATAAGGTGCAGAAAGAGGCAAGTGGGGTACAGAAAGAGGCAAGAGAGGAGCAGAAAGAGACAAGAAAGGTGCATACAGAGGCACGAGGGGTGCAGAAATTTGCAAGAGAGGTGCAGAAAGAGGCAAGAGAAGTGCAGAAGGAAGCAACTGAGGTGCAGAAAAAGGCAAGAAAAGTGCAGAAAGAGGCAAGAGAGTTATAGAAACAGGCAAAAGAGGTACAGAAAGAGGGAACAGAGGTGCAGACAGAGGCAAGAGAGGTGCAGAAAGAACCAACAGAGGTGCAAAAAGAGGCAAGAGGGTTGCAGAAAGAGGTAAGAGAAGTGCAGAAAAAAGCAAATAAGGTGCAGAAAGAAGCAACAGAGGTGCAGAAATTTGCAAGAGGGGTGCAGAAAGAAGCAAGAGCAGTACAGAAACAACCAAGAGAGGTGCTGAAAAAGGTAAGAGGGGTGCAGAAAGAGGCAAGAGAAGCGCAGAAAGAAGCAACAGAGGTGCAGAAAGAGGCAAGAGAACTGTAGAAAGAGGCAAGAGAGTTGCAGACACAGGCAAGAGATGTGCAGAAAGAGGGAACAGGGGTGCCGAAAGAGGCAAGAGAGGTGCAGAAAGAGTGAAGAGAGATGTAGAAACAGGCAAGAGAGGGGCAGACAGAGGGAAGAGGAGTGCAGAAAGAGGCAAGAGAGGTGCAGAAAGAGGGAAGAGGGGTAGAGAAATAGGCAAGAGGGGTGTATAAAGAGGCAAGAGGGGTGCAGAAAGAAGACACAGTGGTGCAGAAACAGTCAAGAGAGGTGCAGAAACAGGCAAGAGAAGTGCAGAAAGAGGCAAGAGAGTTGCAGAAAGAAACGAGAGGTGCAGAAAAAAGCAAATAAGGTGCAGAAAGAGGCAAGAGGGGTGCAGAAAGAGGCAAGAGAGGAGCAGAAAGAGGCAAGAAAGGTGCACACAGAGGCATTAGGGGTGCAGAAATTTGCAAGACAGGTGCATAAAGAAACAAGAGCAGTACAGAAACAACCAAGAGAGGTGTAGAAAGAGGGAAGAGGGATGCATAAAGAGGCAAGAAAAGCACAGAAAGAAGCAACAGAGGTGCAGAAAGAGGCAAGAGAATTGTAGAAAGAGGCAAGAGAGTTACAGAAAAAGGCAAGAGATGTGCAGAAAGAGGGAACAGGGGTACAGAAGAGGCAAGAGAGGTGCAGAAAGAGGGAAGAGGAGTGCAGAAAGAGGCAAGAGAGGTGCAGAAAGAGGGAAGAGGGGTGCATAAAGAGGCAAGAGGGATGTAGAAAGAAGCAAGAGAAGTGCAGAGAGAAGCAACAGATGTGCAGAAAGAGGCAAGAGGGGTGCAGAAAGAGGCAACAGAAGTGCAGAAGGAAGCAACAGAGGTGCAGAAAAAGGCAAGAAAAGTGCAGAAACAGGCAAAGAGAGTTACAGAAACAGGCAAAAGAGGTGCAGAAAGAGGGAACAGGAGTGTAGACAGAGGCAAGAGAGGTGTAGAAGGAACCAACAGAGGTGCAGAAAGAGGCAATAGGGATGCAGAAATATGCAAGAGAGTAGCAGACAGAAGCAAGAGCAGTGCAGAAAAAACCAACAGAGGTGCAGAAATAGGCAAGAGGGGTGCAGAAAGAGGCATGAGAAGTGCGTAAAAAGCTAATAAGGTGCAGAAAGAGGCAAGTGGGGTACAGAAAGAGGCAAGAGAGGAGCAGAAAGAGACAAGAAAGGTGCATACAGAGGCACGAGGGGTGCAGAAATTTGCAAGAGAGGTGCAGAAAGAGGCAAGAGAAGTGCAGAAGGAAGCAACTGAGGTGCAGAAAAAGGCAAGAAAAGTGCAGAAAGAGGCAAGAGAGTTATAGAAACAGGCAAAGAGGTACAGAAAGAGGGAACAGAGGTGCAGACAGAGGCAAGAGAGGTGCAGAAAGAACCAACAGAGGTGCAAAAAGAGGCAAGAGGGTTGCAGAAAGAGGTAAGAGAAGTGCAGAAAAAAGCAAATAAGGTGCAGAAAGAAGCAACAGAGGTGCAGAAATTTGCAAGAGGGGTGCAGAAAGAAGCAAGAGCAGTACAGAAACAACCAAGAGAGGTGCTGAAAAAGGTAAGAGGGGTGCAGAAAGAGGCAAGAGAAGCGCAGAAAGAAGCAACAGAGGTGCAGAAAGAGGCAAGAGAACTGTAGAAAGAGGCAAGAGAGTTGCAGACACAGGCAAGAGATGTGCAGAAAGAGGGAACAGGGGTGCCGAAAGAGGCAAGAGAGGTGCAGAAAGAGTGAAGAGAGATGTAGAAACAGGCAAGAGAGGGGCAGACAGAGGGAAGAGGAGTGCAGAAAGAGGCAAGAGAGGTGCAGAAAGAGGGAAGAGGGGTAGAGAAATAGGCAAGAGGGGTGTATAAAGAGGCAAGAGGGGTGCAGAAAGAAGACACAGTGGTGCAGAAACAGTCAAGAGAGGTGCAGAAACAGGCAAGAGAAGTGCAGAAAGAGGCAAGAGAGTTGCAGAAAGAAACGAGAGGTGCAGAAAAAAAGCAAGAGAAGTGCAGAAAAATGAAGAAAGGTGCAGCAAGAAGCAAGAGAAATGCAGAAAGATTCAAGAGAGGCACAGAAACAAGCAAGAGTGGTTTGCACACCATTAGTACCAATCTAACTCCCACATTTAGCAATAAGTAAGAGCTGACCATTCTAGGTTTGCAAAGGGCCTTCGACCACGCTATACCACTTGTTGCTGCATTTTTGGTAACGTTTGAGCCATTTGAGCTAGAAACAAGTGTTTTTTGTTCAAATCTGCAGATTATGCAGCAGATGATGGATTATGTGGCAAATGCGGAAAATGTATAATAGTGTGAAAATTGGTGCAGCCAAATAGTTGCATCATTCCAGTGACCCTGCTCATACCTCTGACTAGGTCCAGAAGTGCTTGTCAGTGGCTCCTTCCTTTTTTGTCTCATTGAGTTTATAGTTTAGCTTCTATGGAAACAAGGAAGACTAAACCTGAGGTTACCACTCCACAACACAGACTACCATATCACATAATTACTCTCCATAACACATAATCCCACTCTACATAATTCCTATACACTAAATACCACATACTTTCTATCCACATAATTTCACTGCACAACATACCACATAATTTCACTACATAGAACATACATTCACTCCACTCCAAAAAAACATTAGTAAAAACGTTTACATTTACAACGCCAAAAGCTCTAACTCTCGCAAATGCGAGACCTATTACATTGCAAATGCTTCTATAACTGGTAGTCGCGTTTGCAGATTGGTGGAGAAAGGGGGCTGGGCCTCCAACCAGCACTCAGGAATTCTGCTGCGTAGGACTTACAGGAGGTACCAGGAGGGCTACTTGGCCGCCAAAGTCCCTCAGGAGTAAAGTGGACGTCATACCCCAACCAGTACTGTGCCAGGAGGTGCATTTGCAGAGTGATGGAGAAACGTGAGCGTGGCCTCCGAAGACCTCTTAGCAATCCCACTGTGTGGGACTTACTTGAGGTAACAGGAGGGGTAGTTGTCCCCCAAGGTAAATCTTGGGGGACAACTACCCCTCCTATTACATCCAGTAAGTCCCACACAGCAGGATTGTTAAGTTCTCATAGCAGGCCACGCCCCCTTTTCCCACCACTCTGCAAACACACTTCCTGGCGCGCTCTTGGAAGGGGATTAAAGTCCCCTTTGCTGCTGGGGGTCCTTAGGGGCCAACTAGCCTACCTGATACCTCCAGTATGCCCCATCTAGTGAGATTGCTGACAGGTGGACACAGGCCACACCCCCTTTTTCCACCACTATGCAAACGCGCCTCCTGGAGCGTTCTGTGTTGGGGGATTAAGTCCCCTTGAATCCTGAGGGTCCCTGGGGGCCAACTAGCCCAACAGGTACCTCGAGTAAGCCCAACACAGCTGGATTGCTGACAGTGGTCCGAGGCCATGCCCCCTTTTTACACCACTCTGCAAACATGCCTCCTGGCACACTGCTGGTAGGGCAATGAGTTCCTCTTGTGTCCTGAGGACCTCAGGACTAAAGTGGACTTTATCCCCCCAGCAGCAGTGCACCAGGAAAGAGGTAGCTCTTGGTCCAGAGTGCACTCTTTGCTTTAAATGGTGTTTATCCGTTCAGTAGTTCCTGAGAAATTTAAAATTAAAAAATATCGATATCTGGTGACCGCGGTGGATCCGCGAACCCTTCCGATCACGAGCTTCAATTTGATTGGCTGTCAACACTCCAAAACAAGAAGTGTTGACAGCCATCTTGTGACTCGGTAAAACCAAGTCACAAGAAAAAAGGGAACAAAATGATAAAAAAAAAAAAGGGGGGGAGGGTAGAAACACCCTGACCTCCTAGGCCTGGTCAGGGGGTCCCACAGGGACCCACAGGGCCTCAAAAAGCATTTTAAAAAAATAAAATCAGCAGGATTCGCGCTGGATGCGCGAATCCCGCCAAAATTTTTAAAAATTCCACATAGGAGTGGAAGGTTTTTGATGACTAAGGGAACCAAGAGGATTCTTAGTGTATCCTATATTGGCACTTGAGCCCAAGTAGCCAGGCCTGTGTAGGTCCGTATGTTCCAAAAGGTTGATGACCCGCTGTGAACGGGGTACTTGAGCCCAAGTACCCAAACGGAAGGCTCTCTAAGATGAAGAGAGTGTGATATTATGAGGATAGCCACATCCTACTTCCAGCTCTTCTCGAGATCCGTAGAGCTGGAAGCAGGATGCGGCTATCCTCATAATATCCCACTCTCTTCATCTTAGAGAGCCTTCCGTTTGGGTACTTGGGCTCAAGTACCCCGTTCACATCGGGTCAACTCAGAATTGAACTTTTTGAGGTTACAGAACCCACTGGCATTCATTTATAATAATCATCAACCTTTTGGAACATAGGGACCTACACAGGCCTGGCTACTTGGGCTCAAGTGCCATTATAGGATACACTAAGAATCATCTTGGTTCCCTTAGTCATCAAAAACCTTCCACTCCTTTTGGATCTCTATTTACTCATTCATGGAATCTCTGTGGCTTTCCTGAAGAAGGCGCTCTGTTCGCCGAAACGCGCGTAGAAAATATATACAAGAAAACTTATCAATCAGCCACTACTCTGTTCTATTGTATTATATGTATATTTTTTATGTATGTCTGAGGTCTAATTATTATTCCATCTATAGTCACTGTGATTTCTTTTATATGTATATATGTAATGATATATTGTAAGTTGTACGTTAGACTATTATTGTTCAGTTATATATGTTTTTAAAGAAATGTTATTACGAGACAAAAAAAATCAATAAAATGAATCTAATTTTTTAATTTGGCTTTTATGTACACTGAGTTCTCTTATAGTATGATCATGTTGTTACAGGTTTAGATATCTTGCTCTTGACCTTGTTGCCTGGGGATGTTATTTTTCATAACACGCCTCTTTTTACACCACTCTGCAAACGCGCCTCTTTGCGCACTGCTGGTGGGTTGATGAGGTCCACATGTGTCCTGAGGACCTCAGGACAAAAGTGGACTTCATCCCCAGAGCAGCAGTGTGCCAGGAGGCACGTTTGCAGAGTGGTGTGAAAAGGGGGCGTGGCCTCGGACCAATCCCAGCAATCCAGCTGTGTGGGGCTTACTAGAGATAACAGGAGGGCTAGTTGGCCCCCATGGACCCTCATGAGGCAAGGGGACTTCATCCCCCAACCAAGAGCGTGCCAGGAGGCATGTTTGCAGAGTGGTGCAGAAAGGGGGCATGGCCTGTGTCCACCTCTCAGCAATCCCACTGTGTGGGGCTTACTGGAGGTGTCAGGTAGGCTAGTTGGCCCCTAAGGACCCCCAGCAGCGAAAGGGACTTCACTCCCCATCCAAGAGCGCGCCGGGGAACGTGTTTGCAGACTGGTGGGCAAAGGGGGCGTGGCCTGCTTTGAGAACTTACCACTGCTGCTGTGTGGGACTTACTGGAGGTAATAAGAGGGGTAGTTGGCCCCCAAGGTTGTCCTTGGGGGACACCTACCCCTCCTGTGACCTCCAGTAAGTCCCACACAGTGGTATTGCTGAAAGGTCTTCGGAGGCCCTGCCCCCCTTTTTCCACCACTCTGCAAACGCGCCTCCTGGCACAGTACAAGTTGGGGGATGAAGTCCACTTTACTCCTAAGGGAATTTGGGGGCCAAGAAGCCCTCCTGGTACCTCCTGTAAGTCCTACACAGCAGAATTCCTGATTGCTGGTCGGAGGCCCAGCCCCCTTTCTGCACAACTCCGCAAACGCAACTACTACGTTGTAGTTATAAATTAGCATTTAAAAAAACAATGAAATTCACTGAAAAAAACATAGGTTTCAGGGACGTTATAGTTAGAAATTAGCATTTAAAAAACCTTTGAAATTCACTGAAAAAAACATAGGTTTCAGGGACATTATAGTTAGAAATTAGTATTTAAAATTTAAAAAACCTTAGAAATCTATATCTATATATAACATTCTTTAACTTTTAAAATCACCCAGGCTATGGATGATGTCATCAGTGATATAATAAGTGATGTCACTGACCATGTCATGAGTGATGTAATATGTGACGTCATCAGCAGTGCATTGCAGGGGCGCGACTTATAGTTAGCTCAACTAACTATAACGGCCGAATTTCTCTGGTTTTGTACGAGTGAAATGTCCAACTAACTATAACGTCCCTGAAACCTGTGTTTTTTCAGTGATTATATATATATATATATATATAGGCTCCCAACGCCTCCTACAGAATCACAGGAAACCTCAGCACTCCGAGGTGGTTGCACAAATATTTTATTTCGGCAAAATAACGCAACGCCAATGCGTTTCAGTGCCTCCTAGCACCTTTGTCACCTTTGTCGTGTATAGATGTAAATTTGTATAGAAAATGTAATGTGTTTTATAAATTAACATAATGTTAATTTTGCAGATTTCACATGAAATTATTGAATAAACATATAAATATAAAAATACACACCAAATAAAATATAGGGCATAAAACACACAACATATACTTATCTTGTGGTATTGTCTAATTATAATGGGCCAGATTCACAAAGGTAAATTGAGACGAAATTCTAACTTTACAACTTTTGGTATTCACAAAGGGCATTTACGAGTAGTAAAGTTAGACTTTTGTCTCAGTTTAACTTAAGTTTTGGTCTTAAGCCTAACTGAGACCAAAATGTAAGTAAAACTAAGACAAAAGTCTAACTTTACTACTTGTAAATGCCCTTTGTGCATACCGAAAGTCATAAAGTTAGACTTTCGTCTCAGTTTACCTTTATGAATCGAGTCCAATGTATTTAAAAATGCACACCACTGTTGTTCTATTTAATTTAACAAGAACTGAAACTTCACTTCAATCACTACACTTTACTGAGGAACTAAAAGCAATATTCTAGCCTGTGTTTAGAAAAAAACAAGTTAGTCAGAATACTTTTTTCATTTTAGACATGTACATGTTCCACTGGTGAGCCACACAGCTAGCTGTACAGGGACAGGACCATCATAGCCAGGAACTCCAGTTCCTCTGTTGAGAAGGCTGGGGTCCTGTCACCTACTTTTCTGGTCATCGTGTCTCCCAGAGGTCAGAAACAGCAGCAAAAGGTTATGTTGGCCCCAGTGTTAGGAGGCAAATGAGCTTTTTTTTAATCACCGTGTACATGTACATGATGTACGTGATCGTCAATGGAGGCAGACACATACATTGGCTATCGTACTTTTCTTTCACATATGTTAGCCTATGACTGTGTCCTTCATGGAGTTTGACACCGACTACCCGGTCAACTTCCACCCACGGTTGTCTGATTGCAAATTTCCTGATGGCGGGGTCAGGCAGCCGCAATTTTAGATGGTGAAATAGTGTGTTTTTAAATGTTAAGTGCATCACCCGACCCACAATTTTGGCTATTTTGATTACATATATGAAATGCTAATGTTACTCATTTTTTCTAAACAAACTGCATTATGCTGTGCGTTACTGGGTTTAAATGCAATAGTTGCATGGTTTTGTTTATACCTAGGTTGACTGACATATTGATGAAAAAAACATCATCTAAATAATACATTTAGAATTATTTACACATTTCTTTAAAAAAATTAATGGACATGTCCAAAATGTCATTATTAAATAAATATTAACAATAATAAATATGTAAAATTATGTTAAGAAACATAATATATTTTTACCACCACATGACATTTGTGTTATATACCATACAGATATTTGCAAATGTTATAAAATCTTTTTAAAATTCCTAATGTAGACATATGAACCTAGGGAGAGTGAGGAGATGACCTTCTCAAGTTTTTCAATCATTTCCAGACCTTGGCACCATAGAAGAACGGGATATCATCAGAAAATTCAGACTGAATAGGCAAACAGTTATTCATTTATGTCATCAGTTGTAGCCAGATCTTCTGCCCAACAATCTGAATCCCACAGCCATAACACAATAGTAACAATCATGGCATTACTTCTTTTTGTGGCCGCCGTATCATTCCAATGCACTGTGGCAGCGTCTGGTTGAATATCACAACCAAGTTTCAGTGGTGTGCTACAAGATGTTCTTTCTTCAATAATGAGACACAACAACAACTTTATCCAGTTTCCATGAAATGAGGATCTTGCCAATGTGAAGGGAGATTTTTATACTTTGGGTCGCCTACCACATGTAGTAGGAGCAATTGATGGCACACATATTGCCTTAGTGCAACAAGTCTACTGTAATCGAAAGAACTTCCATAAAATCAAGTGCAAGTTGTCTGCTTACCAGATTTCTACATCACAAGCTTGTGTGTGTATTTTTCAGGACCAATCCAGGATTCCCTTGTACTACAGAACAGCACCATACCCCAGCAAATGACACAATTTGGACCTGAGAGGGCCTGGCTTGTTAATAAGTACAATCAGACATTATATTGTTTGGCCAAATCAAAGTTAAATGATCTAAAATAGTGTTACATATTTTGGCTCAATTTGTTTTTTTTCCATATAGGAGACTCAGCTTATCCTAACTGACCATGGTTGTTAGCACCGCTGAGGAGTACAACAAGGCCAGGAGAAGTCCACTTCAATGAGGCCCATGGAAGAACATGGAGGCCAGTGGAGCGGGCTTTTGGACTCCTGAAAGCCAGATTTCGATGTCTGGGTAAGACTGGTGGAGCCCTCCTCTACTCACCCGATAAGGTGTGCAAAATCACTATGGCATGCTGCGTTACACAACATAGCCCAGAGATGGAACATCCTGTACATTGCTGAGGAGAAGACCATGATGAGCCACCACCGGGTGAGGAGGTTGAAATGTCAAATAAAGATGATAGTTCAGAAGAGGAAGGAATTTACTTATGTCAAGATGTTATTGATAACTTCTTCACATGACTGAAAGTGTATATTCACATATTATCACATTACATTTGAAACCAACTTTTAATCTAATGAGAATCAAAGTCTGTGAGAACATTTTTAGAAATTGCTAGTTAAAGGAAATCCAGGCCAAAAATGTTTGTTCATCTACGTTTTGCCACATGGACTACTGTGTTTAGTTACATTGTTTATATTTGATTGTTTTTTGAAAATGTGCCCTCAATATTTGTCAATTGTAATGCATCTATTTTTTAATGTCATACAAAATATTTATTAGTTGCTTTAATCTGTTTTAGGTTCCTTCACCATGCCATCTTCATTTGGATATTCCAGCGTTGTGACATTTGCAGTTATATGCTGCTGTAGCATACTACAAAGGTAACATGGGTTGATCCTGTGAAAGACACACACATGTTGGATGTACTAATGTTGTAGAAAGACAACTTGCACAGTGACTGAATTGTATTGGTAAAGATTGCATTAGACTTGTTTTCTGTTTATTGTTGCCACAAATGCAATATGTACTGCTTAAATTGCTCTGACCACATGTGGTAGCCCACCCAAAGCATACAAATCTCCCTTCACATAGGCAAAATCCACAATTTGTTTCAGCTGTATGTAGCTGTTAATGTGCCCCATCCTTGAAGGATGAACTTCTTGTAGCACAACACTTAAAGTTAATTGTGACATACCATAAGATGCTGCAACAGTGTATTGGAATGATCCTGTGGCCACCAAAGGGATTACTGCCATTATTTTCACCGTTGATGTTATTGATGTGTGTTTCCTATTGTGAGGCAGAAGACCTGGCTCCAGCTGATGACATCCATCAATAGAAGTTTGGCAATTTAATCAGATTTTTGGGATTTGTCTCTCTTGCTTCCATGACGACAAGGTCTGGAACTGTCAATGAAAACATTGCATGATAATTTTGGAATGTGCATGGGTTATAATGTATTAGGAGAATATGAGAAGCATTTCTTTATTCCAATTAAAATATATCCTAGTTAGTGTTTTGTGGCTTTTGTTCATTTATGTCATGTTTTCAAATATGTGAAATACATTCCCAATATGGCATTTATTTTTGATGGAACAAACTTTTTTAATTTAACTTTTTTAAATGTATGACAGGACTACAAAATGTGAACAAATTTAGAAAAAATATAATCCCAATCATTTATTGTTATTTTATTTTTTTATTCAATAAAACCAAATCAACTAAAACAGGATGTTAACAAAAAACAAACAAAACACATACTAAGTCAATCGTGGTGAATGAAACTAATATTGAAAAGCCTAAATTGATTGGTATCCAATGTCCAAAAAACAACTGGCATGAAAAAGGTAAATATGCCCAGAAATTAGTCCACAGAGTGAATGGTAGTCACACTGGTGGAAATTAGGTTCTGCATTGCATGCTAGTGGTGGTGGAGGTCTTGCCATCAGTTACTGCTAGTCGGGCTGAGGGGGGCTGGTGGACCCACTAATGCAGGGACTGAGATGGGGGTAGCTATTTCCTCTTGTGGCAGGGGCTCCCTTTCGGTGGCTGAGGCAGATGCAGTTGGTCCAGATGTTTTTGGACCACAGAAAAGGGAAGATGTTGCTGGGAAAGCCCTGCACATTTGAGTAAAAATATCATGCTGCACCCCAGTCAGGGAGCCTAAATAGGAGTTCAGATTCTCCATCTATAAATTGTGCTCCCTCTGCAAATGCTTCATCTCCCGGAGCTCTGCCAGGACCTGGCCCATTATGTCTTAGAACTGATGGAGGGATCCCAAAACTTGATGGTGGCCTGGGTGACAGCGAACCCAGTGGCCTCACTTTGCTGTCCCACAGATTACCTCTCACAACCCCTACCCCCACCACCCTGTGACCTTATCCCAGTGTGCCCCATCCCACTGGTTCCTGGCTGAACTGGAGATAGTGTTGGTGCTGGATCAACAACATCCAGGACCGGAGGGCACAAAATTGGGGTGATGTTGGTTTGGACACAGGAAGTGGAGGTATCCATTGGCTTTGGTTTGGTAACAGCTGGGGTGGGAGGTGTAGGTCAAGTGAGACTTTCTGGAGCATTCTGCCTAGGCATACCAGGTGGACCAGGCAGCTCCTCATCATATGGACCTGCAGGAGTGGAGTCCTCACTGAAGGCTTGTTCCTGGTTTGGAATGGAGGTATCCTCAGCGGCAGAGGTTTGTCCATAAACTCTGGGTTTTGGACCTATTATGAATTAAAATATATATATATAAAAGTATGTTAAAGTATGAATTATACATCAAATGAATTTGAAGCTAAAAAAGAAGCAACCTAAAAGGAAAAAGAAAATTACTATATTGATTATACCTTTCAGTGGTATTATAATAAATTACACAAATAGTTTAAATTACACACAAAACTACTTAAAAAAGAAGATAAAAAGATGGTCTGAAATGAATTACCAAATTTAAAAAGTGTGCATGAAATATACCAAAGATTTAACACAGCAGAATAGAGAGGAGAATTGTGAAAGAAACCATTCCAAGGCCTAGCAGACTAAACATTGGACGATTACACAACTTATGGGCGGAACTGGGACCGACCGACCTCCTGTCGGCGGTTCCAAACCAGCAATTAGGATGCAACCGAACACTGTTTAGTAGCAATCCTATTCTTTACATTGGGAGCATGCATTTCGACCGGAATTCATGCTCTCATTGTAAAGAGCTGAGGTGCAGTTCATCTCTGCACCCCGTGGCAGGCACCTCAAGGTGTCTGCCACCGGGCGCAGGGATCAACAGGGGGGCAGTAGGCCACCATCCGGAGGCCTTGCACCCATGGGGGCCCTGTAGGAGAGTAGGATCTGCCTCTTATGGTTACCCCCACTTTTTGCTGATGTTACACTGTTTTTCGACTTTAGTCTGGCTGGGGACCTGCTATCCAGGACCCCAGCCTAGCTGCTTCCTCTCTAAATTGATTCCATGTACCTTAAGTACACTTCAGATTGGATTCTGGGGTGCCCTTATAAGTCCCTAGAATATGGTATACTATGTACCCAGGGCATAGCTACCCCAGAGGCCTACCAGGGGCTGAAGCATGTATTGTGCCACCCCTGGAAGGCCATCCAAAATGACACCACAGGACTGCTACTGCAGCCTGAGTAAGGTGGTGCATGCACCCCTTACAGAGATATAGGTTCACTATATCTCACCTATCACTGCACATAGAAACCTATCAGTCACCCCTATGGCAGGCCTTATCAATCCTGAAGGCAGGGTGCTTGGTTTTATGTGAGAGGGTGCCCATGCATGAGCAGAGCCCCTCTGCAGCCTTCGGAATCTCCTCTCCGGGGTTGTCTGTGGTGCAGCCTGACCATATACTCTTAAGTGCATTATATCCTCGCAGTAAATGCTAACTTTGGGATGGCTGCATGGAAACATGTTGTGTTTGGTGTCAAACACCTTGGAATCATACCCCCACACCAGCTTGGGAGTATGATCCCACCCTTCTAGAGGGAAAGACATGACAGCAGCGGTATACCCGGTACCAGCTAACCAGAGCCCTGGCATCACAAAATGGATGCTGCAGCCACAGACACGAGTCTGGCCTCCTGCTGCTGACCGAAACTCCGGCAGGGGAGGCCTGGACAATAGGTTTCCTGTCACAGGGAGGTGTTACCACCTCCCAGACAGGCCTTAGTGGATTAGGGCTGGGTGGGTGCACTCCAAGAGTGCTTTGAAGTCCTGCACTGGGGGCACATTTGGTGTCCTCGTGCATACCCCAGTTCAAACCGGTTGCAGGGGCTGCCAGCCCCTGCTCTGGTGCGAAACTGGACAAAGGAAATGGGTGTAGCCACCCCTCTTTCCAAACCCTCCCATAGGTGGGTCCACAGAGTTAGTCCAACCCCTTTCTTAGGTATAAGTAAGGAACCCCTGGCAACAGGACTTTAGATATCCCTGGATGAAACTCTGCAACTGAATCCTGGAACTTCGATGCTCTACTCAAGACTAGAGGACTGAAGAAATCTCCCTTGGGGTCAAAGAGTGACTCCCCTGCTTGGCTGGCACCAATGAAGCATTTGCCAGTCTGCATCTCCGAAGCTCCCGCCGGACTCCGAAGTAACTGCAGCCCAGGAAGAGGATTTCCAGACTTTTCAGAGGCAGACCCGAGTCCCCAGCAAAGCTGAGACCTGCAGCCCTCACGAGTGACGTGGAACCGGAACTCCTGGACACCGTGCACATTTTCTAGTGCATCAACTTCTCAATGTCTCTTGAAGTCCTGCTTTGGTTTACTTGTAGCCAAGGCCCCGAGCACCATTTGCACTGAAGATTGTGAGCCTACACTCCACGAGTGTTCCGTGGGCCCGCTTCGTGCATTTCTGCTCAAGGCTCCTTCACGATCCCTGGTCCATCGACTGGTGGGTCCCTGTGAAGGCAACTCTGATTTTCTTTGGGCTTTTCTGGTTGCTTCAGATGTGCCCTGACTCCCCACTGAGTCGTGAGTCCCTCAGACTTTGCCGGTCTGCACCGAAGCATCTTTCTCCTTTCTGCGTGGGTTGCTGTTGCCAAGGCTTAGTGTGTTCAATCTGGACACCAATGCTGCAGCTCTTGACATCCTTTGTGGGACAGCTTGAATCCAGCTCCTGGTTTTCGTCGACACCTCCTGGTCCTCGTGGCTGAAGAGTCAAGCTTCACCTCTTTCACCTGAAGCACCCGACATCGGTGGGCATTCGACTATCGTGCCCCTGGTCACTGGCAAGTGACCCAGACTCTGTCCCCTCTGCTTTCAGGTTCTTCTCATCTCCGATCCAGGCTTGGATCTCTTCGGACACTTCGCATCTTCCCGGCAGCAGCACTTCTTCGCAGGCTGCCATTGAAATCGACTACGCGACCCGACATCATTTGACACCTGTGCACCCGGCTTCCCTGGGTGAGGTAACTCGAGTACTCCAGTGCTCCTGTGAGTGTTGACCCTAGAACTGTCTAAGTCCAAGAGGGTTTGGTCCTAGTCCATTTCTAAGTGTCCTTAAACTCTAAAACTCTTACCGCGACTTTCCCATAGACTTTAACGGTGCTCGCAGCTGTGTTCACACACTGCACACAACCCCGTGGGTCCCCTGTGTCACTACCTTGGGTGGTTCCTTGGGGTCCCAGTGATTCTTCAGGCTCTAGGCCTTGTGTCTACTTAAGTCGTGGTTCTTATACCACTTTCTTAATATATGGTTTGGTACGCCCCTAGGGCTAATCGTATATTGTGCTAATTTACTGTGCTATTTGACTTGTAACTTGTGTACTTTGACCTCTAGCCTCATAAAGAGACTATTGGGTAGTGTTTAGTAATAAATACATATATTTTATATATATACCTGGTGTGGTTCTCCTTTCATTTGGTCATTCATGAGATTATAACTATTAAAACAATCAGCGTAACACTCCTTCAAGACTTAGCCTGAAGGCTGCTCTCCATAGCTACCACTAGGATAGCTTTCAATAAAGGTTGTCTTTAAACCTATCATCAATAAAGTTCGTTTGGACTGGTGCAAGGTGCCCACTATAACTAGTGGACAGCATATACCAGGCCAACTTCTCACACTGGGGGCCCCCAAAGTCGGATTCCTACAGCCCTTCTATGTTGGAAAGGCCGGCACAGAAAGGCTGTAGGAATCTGCCATCATAATTCCTTGAGCGGAAAGAGCCCCCCTTGGGATTACAGGCCCCTTTTTGAATGGCAGGCAGGCTCTCCAAGCCTGTCGTTATCCATTCGGAAATCATGTTTGGATTAATTTCTGACCGACTCCATCAAAATGGGTCGGTCGGAAATTAATCTAAACAGGAGATTACGATGCCGTAGGAACCACTCTGACCTGGGGTCGGAGCCATTTCCCACAGCATCATAATTGGCCTCTTAGAAGGATATATTGCATTAGTCTTCAGATATACATTGCAGTGCAAATGTTTTAAAGAAATTTCACTAATATTCAGCTTAATAAAAAATACATACATTTTAAAGTCAGCACATTTTGATTTGTGGTACAAATAACATCAATTAAATTAAATATAAAGGAAAGGACAACATACAACATTAAAACATAGCATGGAATGGAATAGAGATTCATAAATACATAACACTTTAAATTGTGTGAAAATATGATAGAAAAGAGGAAATGAGCAAGATGGCATTTCAAAATTATATTCACAAACATAAAACAAGGCATCATGGTAGTTGTAGACATTAACAACCCTTGCGAATTGTAAGTTAAACATACCTAGTGTATATACACAGTAAAAATGAAACAGACATTTACAATATTAAACACATATTTGAAATATGTTATTTAGTGTAAAAACAATTACAAGCACCATGACATCATGTGAAATGTAATGGAGATTGAAACCCGTAATCTTAAATACAAGAAAATACATTAAAACAAACAAACAAAACAAAGAAAAATGATAGATATTAATATAGGTTTCTATGTATCCAAAAGGTGCAAAACACATTAGCAACAGCTAAATAAAAAAAAAAAAAAAGAACGTTTAGGTTTAGTGACACATTTAAAGGTACAACTTACCAGTCTCCACTCCACCAGGGATTCCTGTCAAGCCTTCAGGATGTAGTATTTGCAAGACCGTCTCCTCCCAGGGAAAAGGTTGTAAGGGGGAGCTGGGAGAACTACCACTAGTCCTCTGGGTCTCCAGGTGCTGATTGGAGGCCAGGGAATACACTCTCCCCTGCAGGTCGTTCTAGCTCTTCCTAATTTCTTCCTATTTTCTCAGGATGTGAGCAGGTTGTTTGCTACAGTATTCACTCTGTCAACTATTCTGGTCCACATTTGCTTTTTCTGGGCTACGGTTGTATTCTGTACTTGGGCTCCACACAATTATGGGTCTACTCTAATAAGTTCATCCACCATGACAGGCTATTTTCCCATTGTAAAATGGGGATTTATCCTTCCTGCTATTATCCAAAAAATCAGTGAATTAAATTGTATTACCCAACAAGAAAATAAATTACAGAGGAAAAAAGGGACAAGAAACAGAGAAAGCAGAAAAATACCTGACCTCACTGACAAACGTTCTGCTAGAAAATATTGTTATGCAGCGGGATGGCAAAGGATCATGTGCTGAAATGGAGTGTGTTTTATAGGATAATATGTAGGTGGAAAAATTAGGCAAAACATATCAGGTGTGTGATGCTTGCATCCATCCAAAAGCTGCAGGAATAGTACAATGTTGAACTCGCCCCACGACAAACTTCCTCCGTCTGCAAACTACCACTAGAACAATACCAGCACAACTGTGAAATCTAAATAGGCTCAGCACAATCCCGCCACCCTGATGGAGACAGAGTAATGTTAGCCAGCAGAAGAGTCCACCCTGTCGGCAGGTGTGAGCCGCTTACGTGACGGTAAACACTCTGTCAACATGGACATAGATTCAGTCAGCACACATCTAAATACTGTGGATGGCATTCCATCAGCTTGACAGTACATGTAAACTCCACCGCCGAGGGACGACAGGAGTCCCGCCAAGATCTAAATCGGGCCCTAAGTGCTAACGTAGAAATATTCACTGCAACTTCATACAGCTGCTCAAGTTTAAATTATTGAGACCTAACTTGACATGGTATTGAATTGTACCTCACATCCCTCCAACTAATAATCTACTTTCTCCCAGTGCCATTCACATTTTACTGCCACTCACCCAGAATATATCATGGGCTAATTAGTAAACCCACTCCAGTCACTGGTCAGTGTTTGTACCATTTACATTTTGCTCACACCCGCCCACCATAGCACTGTGCAAGGTACCAGGCCGCTTTAGCCACTGATCAATTATTGAGCCATTCACAATTTGAGTCCATCCACCACAATATATACCATGGGGCAATGGGTGAGCCCACTTCAGCCATGCATTGATCTATTATTCAGCCATTTACATTTTGTTTCCACTCACCGCAATATAGGGCAGGGTGTCATCTCACTTCAGCCGCTTATGTTATTAAGTCATTCAAAATTTACTTCCACCCACCGCAGCATACACCATGGGGCAACAACTGAGCCCTCTTCTGTCATTGATCTGTTATACAACCACTCACATTTTGCTTTCATTGACCACAGTATAGGTCAATTTATCAACCCACTTCAGCCATTGATCAGGTATTGCACCATTTACATTTTACTTCCACCCACCGCAGCAGGCATCATGGGCCAATACGTGAGCCCATCTTGACCATTGACAGTAATTCAATCATTCACATTCTGCTCCCACCCAGTACAGCCTTCTAAATGCTCACTGGCTTAAGTGGGTTTTCCTATTGCATCACAACCTCCTTCATTACATTGCTTCCTGAGAGGAGAGGCCTGAAAAGTCCTGAGAAGCAGCATTTATAAATAAATGGCTGTCAACTTTTCTCTTTCTCGGGGCCCAATTTTCCACACAGGGAAGGGAAAATCTCTAAATAACATTATGTAAACCTCGGTGGGAGGTTAATCATCCATTCCTGTGGTTCTGACCCCCCCAGTTGTGCTGCCCAGGTGGCCATTAAAGCCCAGGGTAAATTGGAGCCCACTGGCAAGGGAAACTCTCCCCTTTCTAGTGGTGTCAGGACACAGGATGGCAGGGGGAAGAGTTGGTTGATGTGGAAAGGCTTTTTTGGTAGCCCCACAATAAGACACATGTGGGAAGCCTCTGTTGTGAGCACCAGCGGTTCCGCTAAGCTCCCCTCTGAGGATGACACATAGAGTTAGTTAGGAGGAGGTCAGCTAGTCGTCCTCACCACCAGAGGGGTAAATTGACTATAGTATTCCACAGCTGGCAAAACAGCTATAAATTAGTTCACTCAAGTGGGCAATACTTTAGAAATATAAGTATTAACTATTATCTCTAAGATGAACACACTATAAAGGGGACCACTAAAATTTTAAAATGCCCAAAAAATCAAAAGAAATTAATAAACAACAAAAGTCCAATATATGTCCCAATTGAACTCAAACCTTTACTGTTTTGTATCTAGATCTGGGTTGTCCCAGTACTTAATAGGGGTGGGTGGTAAACTCCGCTCCTCCATCAGAGTTTTCAGAGATTTGACCATTCAGCACTCTGTTTGGAGCAAACTCCGCAAACCGCTGGAGGAGCGAAGTTTACCGGCACACTCCCTCCTTTCTCACCCGAGCAGAACTGTGATCTCACAAAGTTTGCATGCATCTGCCCCATTGCAGAGCTCTGTCCATCTGACCACAAGTGCAGATGAGACAATGTCTACCGGGCACAGCCAACAGTGAGCGCACAGCCAGGCACAGAGCTCCCGCCTCACATTCAAAGTGCTGCCCTCTGCCCTCCTCATGAATGTTGTTGCTTGCACCGACACCATTGCTTCACAGTGACTTGTCCTCCGGGGTAGCGGTGGCAGGTAAGGGGGTCGGGGTCAGATGTGAAATAGGTGAGTCTGCATGGGTACTGTAGACTTGTTGGTTTATGAACAGGCATTTTGTTGCCAGTATAAGAAGAATAAGACTAAAGGCCTTTGTTCACCTAAAATTATGTATGCGAAAAAAGAACAGTCCAGTGTCGGAAAGAAACTGAACTTACGTCTTTTTGCACTGACATACACATTATGCATTGCAGAATGATATGGTTTTTCCTCTGTCTTTCTCATTCAAAAGGTGAGTCTGGTTGGCTGCAGTGCTGGTTAGGATTGGCTGACCTGCGGATATGGTGAGGAGGGGCAGCAGCACCTTGTTTTCAGGGCTTGCCGGTGGCTGTGTTCTATCTATGCTGCTGAGTCCGGGGAATGCTGTGTGTGAGCTGCTAGCTGGTGCCTTCTATCACTAGGCCCCTCCACAGGTTCTGCAGGCGTGCATCTTTCTATGTCGGGTGAGTGTGGTTCTTGGCCGTGTTCTTTCAGAGCTGCTTGCACTCGCGGGCCTTCAGCTGCGCTTCTTTTGTGTCCACTCTGGGGCATTTAGTGAGTGCACATTGTGAGTGAGGGTTTGGCACATGGGTGTTGGAATGGTTAGGAACGTGTTAGGGTTGGTGATGAATGTATGGAAGGTTTATGGGAGCATTTGGTGGTCTGGTCAAATGTTGCTGTTAGCTGTTGTTCCCTGATGCTTGAATAAACCAGTATTGACAACCCACTTATGTTGTACTCCGCCTGCTTGCGGAACACCGTAGAGCTTGGCTGAGTTTTTCAGTAATTCCGCAGAGTGAAACTCCACGAGCTCCCCTAACCCCTAGTTCTTAAGCAGTACAGGGACTGTCTGATTGATATCTTAAGCTCATCAGGAGTGTTGAAATGACCTTGACTCTTGTTTGTTTAAATATCGTTTTAAGACCTGGGATTGACTAAACTGTGGTCAGACCAAGGGAGTATCAATTTCACCTCGAGTGAGCTTGAGAAGTCACATTTATGGGAGTGTGAATGGGGAAAATGGCATTGTTGTCCTAATCTAGGGAGACTAACCCGGCAGTTCCTGGTATTTAAACCAGCCCCCAACTTAGAAGTTTTTCTTTTAGTACAATAATCCCCCATTTCTAAGTTCACTTTTCATTCAGCTCAGACTAGGTGCATTGCCACTTGCCCACTTCACAGATAGATGGAAGCCCCATCCCTCTGGACAAGCTGACTGCTGTATATGTGGCATAACTCCTGAAACTGAGGCCCATTTTCCTTTTTTCTGCACTATTTATGAAAAACAAAGGAAGCGCTGGATCCTACCTCTTTGCAGACACCTGGGGGTCAGACAGCACAGAATTGCACTGAGGATATGTAAGGTGGACACTAACCCCTACATTGTATTCTCAGTTGCTAAAGTTCTGTAAGCAGGCTGGCCTATTAGGAAGTGGAAATTAAAACATGCAACTTAAGGATAGAGCCAGACACCCTGGGGACTCATCTAAAGTTGAGCTGATGCACAAGTTTTAGCCTAGTATTCATAACCTAGAACTTTAGTAGTATTCTGGCCCTAGGTTTTTAACCAAGCACTCGCACTTTAGGTTGATAACCATCTGAGGGTAACCTAACATTTCCTCCCCGATTCAGATCCAGCACAAGTGAGGGATACAGGGGTTTAAATGGCTTTGGCTCCAAATCAAATTTACATATGCACACCTTGTCCTAGGCCATTTAGTTACTTAATCAACTAATGTTCCAAAGCTGGTGGAGTGATTTGGATCCAGTAACCATCATGAGGTACAAAGTTGTATGTATGTAACAGCTATACTGTTTTTAATTGCCCCAAGATTTCTTTGAGGGGATATTGCAATGGGTCTTTTAAACTTTTCTAAGACAAACTCTGGAACCCTCCACTCTGAGAATTTTGGGATTTTATTTTATTGCTGTACACCACCAGAGAAATGGTGGGCCTTTGTTTACCATTAGGTTATAGAACGTTTCGGACTGACATGACAGACCAGGATAGGTATTTGTTTGAGATTAATTTGCGCTTGTGGGATCCTCCATCACCCTGTCTCATTTCACCTATGATGTCTGTATGCATATATATTTTTTATTCAAATTCATTGTACCTTTTATGCATGTTGTTTTTGTTTGTGACTTTTATGTTCTTTGGCTGACATAAAGAGATATTTGACTTTGACTTTGAGTTCATTCTCCATTCAGTCCATTGAGATCACTTGAGCCAATGTCTGATATGGAAAAAAATGTATTCTTCAAACTGATTCTCAGCCCAGCCAACGAGTTTCGTCCAACCAACAGGACTTCATCAGGGCTGTGAATAAACATGCCAAACCATTTAATAAATGAAAAGATTTAAAATACTTGCCATAATAGATAATGACCCATAACAGTATGGCTCATTTTATATACATCAAAACATGGACTGAATTTCAAATATATATAAATATGTTACAGTTTACAATATTTGTATAAATGTAAACATTCAGTTCCACAAACTAAAACAATTCATTAAATCAATCATTGGTCTGAAGCTCTACCACATTATTCCATGTATCATCTCATGAAGACAGAGGACCTCAAATATAAGGTAACTTCACAGGGATAAGCCAAACTCACATTTTGAATATATACTCATATCCTCATTATTGGAAAATATTCATTATCAGGAACCTGTCCATTATATTTGTGAAATTATACAAACTCCTCTATTATCCATATTACATTAAATGCATATAACAAGAAGTAAACAATAATTTTGAAAAACAACTTCTCCCAGTACATATCACAAATGCTAAGGAAACTCTGTTGCTAATTACATCTTATTGTTAGTGATCTAATGAAAATCCTTACCATCCAAGTACCAGAGGGTTCACATCCCTTGCATATTCTAGTTCTGAAACAAATATATACGTATGGCCAAAAAAATCAACCACTCAAAAAATTCAACAAGCAGACACATGCATCACAATATTCACACCACTATATACCTATCTATACACTCATAATCAACACTGAAACAAACACTTTCCCTATAACTCAAGCAAATTTTATAACCAAAACAAATGAATTAATCATTCCCATCATTAAATTTAGGTTAAGCTTCACTTCTCTCACTCAACCTCACTTTCAATCATAACGCTCGTCTTCTAAGCGAAGCAACCTTAAATCTTCAATCATAAATATATTACCACACCACCACATATACCGGCCCCCATTGACTGTGAGCAAAAATTATATTGGATCAAATTGAATAGGGAAACTGACATCAACAACTGCGTTGTTACGCCTGGCACCAATTAAAACTAACCAACCCAAAAATTCCTGACACATACAGACATATGTACCCCAATAAACACACCGCTATGCAAATAGCAACTCTTCATCCATATTCCAACAAACACGTTCCCCACGTTGCAAAAAATGATAACCAAAAAATGTAGAACCTGTCATTTCATTCTCCATGAAAGTTGCTTCTAAACATCACTTACACTCATAAAAACTCACCCTTTGTACGGAGCAAAATCCAATCATCCACCATAACGTATACCGCACCATTCAGCTAAGAACAAAGGCTGCCACAATGTTCCATGTTATTTTTCAAATTCCATCCCAACCAATCCCATCACATGGAACATTAAAAACCACACCCCAACCTATCAAAATCTACGCCTCCCCGTAGGCATGAACATGCTAACATGCAGAACTTAGAGGACACCAAAAAGGTATAAACAGTTGTGACACCTTGACAAAATAAGTCTCGGGTGGAGGCGGACCTTTATTAATAATGAACAATGTCTCCATGAGGGACACATACCATGCTTATATGAGTTTGACGATCATACCTCCTTCTCTAGTGTGTGACTACAGGGTCCATCCTCTCTAAGGGGCTGATTACGATCTAGTTAGGGAAGCATTCCTACCAAATTGGTTCCTGAATGCTTGCCGAACGACCCGACCATGAGCTGCCCGAACGACGGATCATGATGCAACGCATGTTAAATCCCACCGAGTCATTCCGAACGCTATCAGTCTGACTGAATCATCTGGAAATAAGACCGATGCGACCGATTCGTTCGGAAGCGCTGAAGAATAGTACTTCTGTTAGGAATCAGACTCGGATAACCCTGCGAACAGATGACGATGCATCCGACGCGGTCATAGAACTGTGTCTGTTTGTGTTACAAATGGCAAGTTGAAAATGTCAAATACAGTATAAACAAGCATTAGCAACGCCCCCCAAAAAAATATAAAAAGTTGACACAACCACCAATCCATCTATATAAAGGAGCATACACATGACCATGATCCTTTGCTCTAACACAACTGCTGCCAGGTACCAGGAGTCTGTCCACATTCCCTGCTCTCTGTCTAACACACTCACACACTCACACTTCACCCACCACACAACTTGCACAGATTATATTTAAAAAAAATTCTTACAAACACACACTCTTTTTCATATTCACCTTCACCCTCACCTTCACCGTCACCCTCACCTTCACATTCGCACTCACACCTACTACGGCCCCAAGGAAGCAGCAAAGGTTCACAGATAAGGGGTTGGTAGTGTTTGTAGATGAAATAGTCCGATTAGAGCCACAGTTATTTGGGAACCAAGTCCAACAGACCCACCTGTCCCAGAGAAATAGGATGTGGGACAGGATAGTCAACAAAGGTTAACGCTCAAGCACCTTGTCTGCGCACAATGAATGAGATCAGGAACAGGTACTACAAAGTGCGGAGGGCCAAAAAACTGATGGCCAGAGAACATGCCCAGAGCCAGCAGACTGGTGGTGGCCCTCCTGCACCACCCGTTCACTACACTTCCTAGGAGGAGAAGGTGCGTCACATCTTTCCGCCGGAGAGTGTCCATGGAATCACAGAAGCACCAGAGTCTGGTGAGTACTTACTGCACATTCCAATATTGTTAACAATTACACCTCCATAGACATCACTGTTAAGGATACAGTGATACAAATGACTGCTTTCAAACTTTCAGAAAACTAGAGTAAGTGAGCAGGTGATGTGTAAGCCATATTGACAAACAACATACCTGCAATGAAAATTAAAATTTATTAAATTCCTATCATGTACATACTACTTATAAACTCACAGCAAGGCTTTGTGCTCTAAACACCAGTCACCAGCATCAGCCATCTTGCCAGCACAGTTACACATACTCTCAGGAAAGCTGAGTAACAGGTAGGCTGGTTGGGATTGCTGGGAAGGTAGGTGTGGGCACAGGCTTGATGGGAGTTGTAGTCACAGCAAACCCTCCTCTTCTCACACAGACCAACATGCCCACCTGGAACCATGCTTGCCTGACAGTAGAAATGTACTGGCAAGATGGCTGACACTGCTGCATGGTGTCTGAAGCACAATTCCTCCATGGGAGTTGTAGTCAACTCAAACAGCATGCACCACTGTCAGACATCTTGCCAGCACAGTTACATACACTCTCAGGAAAGCTGAGTCACAGGTATGCTGGTAGGGATGGCTGGGAAGGTGGGTGTGGGCACAGGCTTGATGGGAGTTGTAATCACAGCACACACTCCTCCTCCCACACAGACAAACAGGCCCACCTGGAACCATGCTTGCTTGACAGTGAGTGGAAATGTACTGGCAAGATGGCTGACACTGCATTGTGTCTGGAGCACAAGGCCTCCATGGGAATTGTAGTCAACTCAAACAGCATGCACCACTGTCAGACATCATGAATGTACACTTCCCACATTGTCAGGACACCATCCTCCCTTGTGATCTGGTTGGACAGCCTGGGAGGAGGAGTGTTTGCACTGACTACATCTCCCATCAGGCTCTGTCACACACACACCTTCCCACCCAGCTCAAACAGCACAACTGAGACTATGCTGTCCCTGACGGTGACTTGAAATATACTGGCAATATGTCTGACACTGGGGATTGCTGTTTGGAGCACAAGGCCATGATGGGAGTTGTGGTCAACTCAGACAACAAGCACCCCTGCCAGACACATTGAGACTACACTACCCCTCACAGTCAGTACATCACTCTCTCTGGTGTGCTGTATGAGCTGTGTGGGAAGGTGTGTGTGGGGATCCATGACTGATGGGAGTTGCAGTGACAGTAAACACTCCTCCTCACACACATCCCAAATAGCTCATCTGGGCCTATGGCTACCTGACACTGTGGGGAAGTATACTTGCAAGATGGCGACACTGCTGCATGGTGTTGAACTAGAAGGCAAATAGTATACCATCATTGCCGTGTGCCACAAACACTAGGCCCCAGTGTGAAACATCTTGCCAGTACATTTCCATTACCTCTCAGGGACGGCATAGTTCCAGGTGTGCTGTTTGGGCTGCCTGGCAAGGTGTGTGGAGGACAGGGCATGATGGGATTTGAAGACAGTGCAATCACTCCTCCTCCCACCCAGTACAAACAGATTCCCAGGAAGCATGCTTACCTGATAGAGGGTGGCAATGTATTTACAAAATGGCTGACACTGTGGACTGGTGTCTGGACAACTACGCCCTGCTGGGGGTTGTGAACAAATAGGCACCAGTCATCAGTGACAGACATCTTACAAGTATATTCCCAATCAATGTCAGCTAAGCAGAGTTACAGGTAGGCTTTTAATGCTGGGTGGAAAGGTATGTGGGGGACAAGGCTTGATGGGAGTTGTAGCCATTGCAAATACTCATCTTCCCAAACAGCTCTGCTAACTCCTCTGGGCCTATGCTTACCTCACAGTGAGGGGAAGTGTACTGGCAAGGTGGCTGACAATGGTGACTGGTGTTGATCTTGAAGCCAACTCCCATCAAGGCCCTGTGCCCCAAACACCATGCAAAAGGGTCAGCCATCTTGTTAATACACTTCCATACACTGTCAGATAGCCATTGGCCCAGGTGAACTGTCTGTGCTGGTTGGGAGAAGCAGTGTCTGCTGTCACTACAACTACCATCAAGCTCTGTCAGACAAACAACGTCCTACCCATCCTCAATACCTTACCTGGAAATCTGCTTTCCTGACAGTGAGTGGCAATGTGCTGTCAAAATGGCTGACACTGGGGACTGGTGTCTGGAGCACAAGGGCATGATGGGATTTGTGGTCAACTCTGACAACATGAACCAGTGTCAGACATCTTGATAGTACATTGCCACTCACTGTGAAGTAGGCATAGTTACAGGTGTGCTGTTTGGCCTGGCTGAGAAGGTGTGTGGAGGAAAGGGCCTGATGGGACATAGGATCAGTGCACACACTACTCATTATAAACAGCACAACAAAACCATCTTTAACTATGCTTATCTGACAGTGAGTCGAAATGTACTAGCAAGATGGCTGACACTGGGGAATGGTGTGCGGACAACAAAGCACTATTGTGATTTGTGGCCAAATCAGACACCAGGCACAATACACAAGTGTCACCCATCCTGAAAATACATTTCCAACACTGTCATGAAACCATGCTGCCATGTAGTCAGTTTTCTCAGGGTGGAAAGAGTGTGTGTCAGACAGAGCCTTATTGGAGTTGGAGTAGTGGCAAACACTCCTCCACCCACCAATCCCAACCACTTCATCTGGGCCTATGGCTACCTGACAGTGAATGGAAGTGCACAGTGGAAAGAGTGTGTGTAGTCCAGGGCCTGATGGGAGATAAGGCCATTGAAAACACTCCTCCTCCTACCCAGCCCTACAAGCCCACCATGAAGCATGCTTACCTGACAGTGAGTAGCAAGATGGCTGACACTTTTGCATGGTGTTTGGGGCACAAGGCCTTGTTGGATTCCAGTTTAACACCATGCACCAGTGTCAGCTTCTTTGCTAGTAAACTTCACCTCACTGCCAGTTAGCCATAGTCTCAGAGGAGTTAGCTGGGCTGGGTGGGAGAAGGAGTATTTGTAATGGCTACAACTCACATCAGGCTCTGTCCAACATACACCTTCCCACCCACCACAAACAGCACAACAGGAACTAAGCTAACCCCCAGTGTCTCACAATGTACTAGCTGGATGCATGACCCTGGACACTGGTCTCTGACTTTTCCTCAACTACCAACAATCCTTCTGCTACAAACACCATGCACCTGTGTCAGCCAGCTATGTCAGTACATATTCTATGTCAGTCCACGTAGGCTTCGTATTATGCTTCTCTTTCTTTACTGAAGCAAATACAGCAGCCAATAACACTTTAAACTTGCATAACCCGGAAGGACTGCCCCTCCCCCTGTATGCACCAATCACAGTAACCCCACTTAGTATAATTGTCCCGAACTCCATTGTCCGTCCACTTTCTTTGCTGCTGCAGCAGCTATTTAAGTACATGCGATGTTACTTTATTGTGACTATTATTGCATATGCTTATTTTTGTCATTATGTTATAATTGCATGCTTATTATAGTATATACCGCATTCAAAGGTAATTCTGTAGTTATTGGTGGCTCGAGTGGAGCGGGACAGACGCGCTTTGCGCGCTCGAGGAGGCAGTCCTCTTTTACTTGCCACAGTCTACGCACATGCGCGAGAGCCAGACCGGGTTCTTATCTACCGATCGGCTCTTCGCATATGTGCGGATCCTCTGCTTCAATCCTCGGTCCTTTTTGAATGCCGGATGGGACGAATAAGCGTATTTAAGGCTCTGCCTCAGGGGAAGTGTAAGGGGTGGCTCCCTCCACGTTTTATCAAAGATACTTTTAGAGCAAAGGCAAGTGTGTGCAAGTAAGCTAAATTTCAGTTGCGACAAAGGTATCACCCCTGGGTTCTTTCCCCCCCGAACCTCCTCCACACCTCCATTAGCACAATGGCGTACTACGCCAAGGAGGTTGATCAATGGGCAGACTATAATGACTACGTTGAATATGAAGAAGTGCCTTATGAGCACCAAATGGAGGAGCAGTTGGTAGAAGCCCTGGATACCCATGTACAGGGCTCAGTTAACAGGGCTTTGATAAAAGCATTGCAACCCTTCACAAAACCCCTAAAAGGTTATGGGAAACGCACACTTAATGCCTCATTGGTTGAACCCTCATGCCACTCCTCAGCAGAACTCTTTATTCCAAGTGGCGTCCACTGTCCTCAAGGACCATGGCTATGGCTGCTCCCTCCCTTCTGGGCCTTCTGGTAATTCCTCTCTCGTAAACCCAGGGGAGGCGGAGAAGTCTTCTCCTGCCGCACCGGAAACATCATATTCTGATGACGACACTGAAATGCCCAATAGAGCAGCAAATTGCAAACGCAAAAATCACAATGTGAGCATTAAAACCCCTAATAAGAACCTATTATTTGATCCTAAAAATATCACTCACCCAAGGTCAACGGAATGGGTGCCTTGCGTAGAGGTGGCGCACTACATTCAAGAGAACCTCAGACAGGGTTTTGAAGGCGAAGTGCGCACTACTCTCAAATCAGAATGTCCTAGACCCTAGTTTTTAGGCCAGGTGGCAGACACCCCAGAATTAGACCCCATTATGGCTACCTTCATGAAGAAATTCGCAAAAGATCCCAAGAAGGGCTTAGATAGGGCATGGAGAGGATACCAAGATAAGCTTTTAGACATATCTGGACCCCTCACAAAGATCCTAGATTTTGCTGTTAGAGCTAAAGATTCCAATACACCCCTTGACCCAACTGAGATATTGGAATGGGCACAAAGAGCATTGTGCTTCTTGGGCAACGTGAATTGTGCCCTTTCGACGGAAAGAAGAAGATCTTTCTTGATGAGAATAGATCCACAACTGGTGGATATTGCCACCACGGAGGCAGGTACCTTGGCTAATGGATTGTTGTTCGGAGACAAATTCATCAAAGAACTGGGAAAATACGTGGCTACCTTTTCGGCCCTAGACAAGGCCCAGGCTAACATTAAAAAGGTGTTCCACACTGGCCTTTTTACCAGGGCTGTACGCTTCAGGGGTCGAGAGACCGGCCGAGGTTTAAACCAGACCTCTAGAGGTTTCGATCAGCGAGGGCATGGCGGGGTACACAGCTCAAATTTCTACCCCACCTGTAACCGAGGTGGCAGAGGCAAGCAAAACCGAGGTGGTTATAGAGGACAGAACAATGCCGGAGAAGCCTCCTATTCAGGTAAATCTGATTCAAGCTGGGGAAGGATTGGTGGGAGGCCGAATTGCTTTATTTCTTCACAAGTGGGAGAGTTTTACACACGACCCTTGGGTACTTCAGACGGTTCAGGGTTTCAGATATAGTTTTATTCCTCCCCTCGGTGGATATGCAGAACTCAACCTCTACATTTTTCCAGAGTAGAGATGTCTTTCATAGACAAAGAAGTGACTTCTCTGATGAGAAAAGGGGCAGTCGTAGAAGCAATTCCCCATCCTCACGGTTTCACCAGTACAATATTTTTGGTTCTGAAGAAAGATCAGGGTTTCAGACTAGTTTTAAACCACAAGGAATTCAATTCTTGGGTAGCACTTCAAAATGGAGGACATACACTTACTGAGGGATCTTCTCTTAGAGAAAGATTGGATGGTACATCTCGATTTAAAGGATGCTTACCTAGCAGTACCCATTTTCCCTCCACATTGGAGGTTTTACAATTCCAATGGGGAACCCGATGGTTTGAATTTTCCGCCATGCCCTTCGGACTTTCTTCCGTCCCCCTGGTGCTTCACCAAACTCCTCAAGCCTGTGGTACAATATCTGAGGGAGAGAGTGGTGAGACTTATCATTTATCTAGACAACATCCTTATTATGGCACAGAGTGTGGATACAGTACTACTTCATCTAGCTTGGACGACCACACTCCTTCAGGGTTTGGGGTTCATCATCAATTCAGACAAGTCCATTCTGACTCCAGCCCAATCGATGGTGTTCTTGGGATTTCAAGTGAATTCAATAATAGCGCAGTTGTTACTACCATTGAAAAAGAGAATCTCAATCAAGAAGGAGTTGAGGAGAGCACTTGCCTCTCCTATTATATCCTTGAGGATTCTGGCACGCTTAGTAGGCCTTTTAGCTTCCTCGATTCAGGCGGGTGGAGCACATGGACGCATGGAATGTCAAAGTCATCTTCGCGTCAGTCCCAGAGGTGGTGATAGAGTCCGATGCCAGCCGATTTTGTTGTTAAAGTATATCCAGATTTTGGAATATTACGATTTATATTTTCTTTTCAGGAGATCAGAGCAAGGCGACTTGAAGGGTCTTGAGGAAATAATTACGAGTTTCGTCGAGAGAGTTATCTTCATTGAAGTTATGGTTCAAGTCGATGGAGCGAATCGACGGAGTTTGGGTTCAATGGTTCAAGTTACGGGTTGTGTTTGATGGTTTGCAAAGAAAGAGGATGGACCATGGAGTTTGGGACATTTATACTAAGTGGGGTTACTGAGATTGGTGTATACAGGGGGAGGGGCAGTCCTTCTGGGTTATGCAAGTTTAAAGTGTTATTGGCTGCTGTATTTTCTTCAGTAAAGAAAGAGAAGCATAATCCTCACCTCCTTGTCCTTAATAGAATTGAAAATTATTGACACGTCAGCTGGAAAAAACTTTATCCACTCAGTCTCACGAAAGCATAGTTCCGGGGGTGCTGTTGTGCACAGTGGAAAGAGTGTGTGTAGTCCAGGGCCTGATGGGAGATAAGGCCATTGAAAACACTCCTCCTCCTACCCAGCCCTACAAGCCCACCATGAAGCATGCTTACCTGACAGTGAGTGCAACTGTAACAACAAAATCCCTGAGAGTGGGGACTGGTGTGTGGAGCACAAGGCCATGAGTGGAGTTCTTGTAAAGTCAGACACCAGTGCCCAGTGTCAGGCATCCTGCAGGTACATTCTGACACACTGTGAGGTAAGCCTAAGTCCTGTTGGGCTGTTTGTGCTGGGCAGGAAGTTGTATGTAGGACAGGGCCTGGTGGGAAATGTAGTCAGTGAAAACACTCCTCCTACACAAACTAAACAGCTCTTCTGGGCCTATGCCTACCTGACAGTGAGGGGATGTGTACTAGCAAGATGGCTGACACTGGGGACTGATGTCTGAACCTCTCACAACTACCATATTTGCCTCTGGGCTACAAACACCAGCCACCAGTGAAAGAAAACCTGCAAGTACACTTACCAAATTTGTCTGGACAACACTCTTCATGGTGGCCTCTTAGGGCTGGGTGGGAGGAGGAGTGTAAGTTTCACAATTAGAGCACAAGCATATAAACTGCTGTTTATCAAAGTTCATTGACACAAAATGGCAGAAAGCCGAGTTTGAGAATTCATCTGACTATGGAGTCAATGTACAAAATACATTATCTGAGGAAGGCACTAAGCTAAGCAGTCACATATTTTGTTACTCACAGCCATTCACATGTATAGAATGAGATGAGAACAAGAAGCACCTCACTCACACCATTCCAAACAATATCTGGGAAGATTAACAGAATGTCAGTGTGTAGGCAGCCACACCAATGTGACTGCTAAAGACATGCACTAAGTCCAGTACCGTGGCCACAAAAATAAATACATTGGGAGAGAAAGAGTACATATGTCACCGTGAAAGTAAAAATGTGGACAACAACAACCCACCTGTGCTATTCACACGGTGTCACAAACCAGTGAATGTCATTGGACATGTAATGTGTACTAAACATAACATGCCCATTGATGCACATAGCTGGACATGTTCATTAATCCCCATCTTGGCTGAATTTCATTGTACCTCCAAAACATAGGCCTGCATCATGGATGAAGGAGTGCAATCTATGTACATTAACTCATCATTTGGTTCAGTAGCCTATGTAATGTATATGATTTGAGGGGCAGTGGAAATTCACATCAATCATTGTGACATTCATGTACCAACAGGGCGAGCTGGGAACACCACTGGAAACAATCAGGACAGACATTCCCAGGCTCTGGTCGACCAGGAGCTCTCCGGTGTTGAGGTCTCTCAACCATATTTGGATGACAAGGAACGACCTGGCTCATCAGGTGTGGGTCACCCCACAGCACCAGCAGCGGCTATCTCAGGATCCTCTGCGACCACTCCTGTATCAGCTGACAACACCCAGCTGTACCCTACCCTCATGGACACAGGAGCCCAAGCCACCACTGACAGCACAGCAACACAGGGCACTCTGGAGTTGGTGGACAACAACATCCCTGTCAACGATGAAGGAGGCTCAGTGTTGACTGGACCAACACAAACTGTGCCTGCTTGGGTGGGAAGGGGTGGTGGGAGGGGACATGGGGACCAGGGCCAATATGCAGCTGGTGCTGCCAATAAAGAGCACCCATAACCTATTCAGAATCCTCCACATATATGAGGGCTGCAGCGGAGATTTTGGCCAAGTTATTGGGATCCTCAGGACCATGCAATAGCAGCAGGCAGCCCACTATGAGAAAATGGACATGTACATTACCAAAATTGATGACCTGACTGCGGTGCACAGGGACATTCTCACCTGCCTCCGCCAGAATGCCACCAACATGTCCACACCTCCCTTTGTTCCCACAACATCCAGTGCATCAACATCTGCACCAGCTACAGGGAGGGCTGTGGACTCTGGCAGAGAGCCCCCTGCACCGCCGCTGCCTGCACCTGAGGGTCTCCCCCCAAATGTGAGAAGGGTCATCCGAAGAAGAATCCTTGAGACAGATGGCTACGCATCACCCCCAGGAAGTGTCAACCTGCTCCTGACATCCTCCATTGTGTGCTGAGCATTCACTTTGTTGACTGTCATTGAACTGTACCACATTGTCTGGAGGGTCTAAGTTGGACTATGGACTTAAATAACTGTTGATCTACTTTGGAATACTTCATCTACAAACACTACCAACTGTTATCTGCACTTTGTTTTGTAGTTTTTGGTTGAGCACTCCACCAGGGTGTGGAATGACTTCATCATGTCATGCACGAAAATGAATCACTTTGCACAAAATACTAGCTCATGTTGTGACTTTTAATCCCAAATGTACAAATTGAAATGACGCACAAAATCACAAAGAAGAATGTGTCAACAACATTGGTAACAAATCACGTCATAAATTTTATTACTGGCTTGTGAGTGAATGTACCTTGTCGCAGCATGATAGATAGACACAACCAGGTTATCACACAACCCGTAGGACATGGTACAGATTCAATGGAAGTCTATTGCCTTACAAAACTAGCACCATTTGCAAGAACAACCAACAATCATTGTCAGCAAACAAGATCATCATGGAACATGTTTTGTTTTCTAACTAATATTTGGATGTGTGAAAACAGACAACGCACACCTCAATGTGGAGCACAGGTTTATTCTTCAGCAGAAGAAAGTGTGTGCCAGGGAATTCCAATACAGTTCAATGTTGTAATATGTCACTGCATCATGAGTCTGGGAGATCACAAGTCTGCAGACGACAAGGCAAAGTACCATGGTAAGAAGAAACATAGAACAGAGTCAGGAACTCATGAATCAATTGGCCAAATTTACAAGAGATTTTCATCAAAAGCACAAAATTGTCTCTGTGAACACTAGCTAGGATTCATGTTAGCACTGTAACTGTTAACCTACAAACTTAATTGAACCACATTTTTTGAAAAAATCATGTTAATTATCATACACTCACATGCATACATACACATTGTACACCAGCAACACACGTACCAACACTTGGGCTTTGTCAACTCCTCTCATTGTATATTTACACTCATGTGAAAAGTTGTGGATGAGCTGTCTTCGAAAATCCAAGCCCTCCTCATCATCATCACTGGCAACATGTCCCAGTTCTGGATCCTCCCTCACTGGCAGCTGCTAGTCTCTGTCATCCTGTATGAGAGGTATCTCATTTCTTATAGCCAGGTTGTGGAGCATGCAGCAAGCTGTGATGATTTTACACACCTTCAATGGAGCATTTTGGAGGGCTCCTCCTGTACCATCCAGGCAGCAAAATTGGGTCTTCAGTAGGTCAAAAGTCAGCTCCACCACTCGCCTGGTCCTACCATGTGCCTCATTAAACCGAACCTCTGCAGGGGTGACAGGGATACAGAGTGGTGTCAGCAACCAAGGCTGATTGGGGTATCCAAAGTCGCCTACATTGAACACAGAAAAGAATTCAATTGTCTGACAACAGAGCACTATCTCACATACAATCAACACACACCACAACATAAACATACAACATCACCTACCATCAAGCCAGGCAAGCTTAGGTTGCAGCTGAGACATCAACTAGGGGATGACACTGTTCCTCATGATGTACGCGTCATGTGCAAGTTCCGGGGAAACATGCACAGACGTGTGAGATCTTCATGAGACCAGACATACCACCTGGACATTGATTGAGTGGTAATGTTTCCATGTGGTATCCGTCCAAAGTCATAGAATCCCCCCTTGATGTCTGTCAACTGTCCAGGTGTTGGGAACTTAATGTAAAGGTCCAGGAAATGTAGCAGTGCCTCCAACACATCCTGAAGAACATGGCTGAACATGGTTTGGGACATGCCACAGATGTTGCCACTGTTCTGGAATGACCTCGTGGCAAAGGAATTTAGGGCTGCCATCACCTTCTCCTTGGGGGTCAGCGCAGTAGGATATGGGCGCCCAGGCTGCAAATACGGGGCCAACTGCTCAGACGACTGCACAATAATTGGCCTGGTGAAACGGTATCTTCTGATGGTATCCCGTTCTTCCATGGTCTGGAGGTCGGGGAAGGGCCTGTAGACTGGAGGTCATCTGCGATACCAATGTGTAGAGTGTAAACACAGTTGGAGTCAGTTTACAATGTACGAAGCAACATGCATTTAAACAAACTGAACATGAAATCTGAACACAATAAATGATACTGAACATTGGAAATACACATTTCAATGAAAAAGGCTGACCCTAGATACATATCACAGCATTAGTACCCTTCACAGACATGTTATCAAGGTAGGGTGACACAGCAATTAGAGTGCTGTACTGTAAAAAGTCTCTACTGTCTGTCACTGTTCATGTGATCAAGCATCACATACTCCACAACCCCCAACCAAATAAGCCAAGAGATAGGTTTGTGGCATCAATTACATGGTTGAAAGGTACCCACAATAGGATCATGTAATGCCAAATATGTGGGACATATGATACACACAGCATCTCACAATGAGTATCATGCGCACCACTGTCACAGGGTGGACACTGTCATGTTGTCATGTCTGCCAAACACATACAATCACATACACAGAACATGAACAATGTAGGTGTTGCATATATGACGCCATCCTCCACTTAAGTCTGGGACACAAAGATACACTAGTAATTCACATAACAAACACAAGCTGATGTGGCTGCTTAATATCACAGTGTACTCATTTAAAGGTAAATGCTATCTTTATGACTTCAACACACAACATTTACAGTCAGAAATCTCACAGATTGCACACTGGGTTGCACAGTCCACAAAATCAGTGAATATGTAAAGAAAAAACATGTGTATCCCCCAAAACTCATTGGCACAGTGACCAAGCCTAGGAGGGTAAAAGGAGTAGTTTTGTCTTAATGCTGGTATTATCCTCACAAACAGTGTGTCATGCGCCCCTCAAGGTTTGCTCCTCATGGAAGTGTGAGCTATTAATTCAAAGGTACCATTTTTCATGAAAAAACTGTCTCCACACATGTAATGCACAAAAATATCATCAATTACAGGAGTGTCTGCCCTGCTGACCGATTATTGGAAGGACGCAGTAGCTGCATCCTACCAGATTCTGATTGAGCCATAGGCTGCAAGTTGTAATGCTGAACGACGCAGGTGAGTATTCAAAGGACGCGGTAGCTGCATCCGAACTGATTTGGTCACAGCCTGTTGGTTGTTATGGTGACAGATGTGTGTTTCGGTTTTGTGTCCTCATCGCGTGGAAAACCGACTCGGTAACCTTCCATCACCAATGTATCAAAGTCAATCGCGGTCCGATGATGAGTTTTTGAACGTCGTGGTAGGAGTGTTGTTTGCAAGCAACGTTGTGCATTGGACCGATTCAGATAATGCGACCGATGCAAACCTATAGCTTTGTTCGCATGGAATTAAGACCGCCTCTGCCTTTTAGATATAAGTCTGTCAGTTCCCTAGAGACTTCACTTGCCTGCACTACCTACATCATTCCTGCACCTTCCCATCTCTCTGCTGCTGTGTCCACATTCTCTGGCAGCTACTGGCCCACGTACAGTGGACAGGGCCCCACATTTCACAGAGGAGGAGAACCAGGCCCTGCTGGACACCCTCCCGCCACTGTACAGCCAGCTCTATGGCACACCAGAGGAACAGGTGAGTGATGATCACACTGCATTTTCATTGGACATGTGCAATCACCATGCTATACTACCATTAGGAATCTCATTGGCAAGCATGTAAAAGGTTTTCTATAAGTTTAAAAGTGTGTAGATAACTGTTCTGGGCAGATACACGGCTGTAGAAGTGTGTGTACTGGGGTGAACAATCACTGTTCTCATGGGACAGAGTCATAATTGAACCCAGGACAACTGCACAGAATGCCATATGCCTAGCCCTTAGACATTGTTGCCAAACTGACAGCGACCAATGTGTACAGGTGTCTGACTCAGCAACATGTTGCATGTGACCTAAGGTTCTGTCCCCATGTCAACACCCATGAAAAGGCCAAGATGTGGCGAACCATCGCCCGGAAGGTGCGCTCTGTGGGGTTGGAGCTTCGGCGTGTCTGTCATTGCCGCAAGAGGTGGCAGGACCTTCGTGGCTGGGCCAAGAAAATCGCTGAGGTCCAGCTGGGCCTGTCACGTCCAGGCAAGAGGGGCGGGCACCAAACACTGACCCCCCCACATGCTCCGCATCCTAGCGGTAGTCTTACCTGACCTGGATGGGGAGTTGAAAGCCAGACAGCAGCAAGGAGGGGGTGAGTATGTGCCTTTTTGCACACTTTTGTTAAACATGCATGTTACAGGACCTTAGCCTGCTGCCCCTTTTACAGGTTGTAAGCCAGCCAAACCCACTGATCAGTTTTGTAAGATGCATATGCACAGGGATAATTTGATGCCTGGTTAAGCCTCTTTCATCATGGAGATGTGAGTCAGTTATGTTCAGGGAAGGGACCGTAGTGCCATGCTCATGTGATCACCACAAATCACATAAACATGTGCATGGAGGTAACCTCATGGAGCAATGCAAATGCCCAACATGTGCCAGCACATTGACTAATGTATGACCTGTTCTCAGTGTGGTTTCCACAAATGTGTGAAGCATGTTGTTATTGGAGCAAACAAGTGTGAAGAGGCCATGCTATACATCCCTGCAGCAGGTGACATCAAGATTGAGGCATTGGTGAGTTTTGCTTGCTCATTGTGCCACTGTTAGGTCCCAGCCATGCTGCTCAGGGTTATAAAATGTATCCCATGGGCCAATTACAGGTATGCTAACTCTGGTCATCTGTCATACTGGCCTGTCACATTATTGTGTGGAAGATTCCATTCTCTCCATTCATAAGAGTGAGTCCATGTGTCTGACTCTGTAACAGTGACAACACATGCCATTCGCTGACAAACATAGGTGGTCACTCGTTGAAACATGGCTGAAAATGTGAGGTCTGATGTTAGATACAAATTCACAACAGTTGCCATTTGTGTAAATGCTGTTGATAATACATACTTGGGACTTTGTAAACCATGTGTATTATGCATCACTGCCAGCCTGAGAGGTGTAAAATATGAATCATTTTGAAGTAAGTCAACAAAATGAAATGGGAAAGAAGAGCAATCTAAGCTGTAGGAAGTGTGCAGTATGTCTAAAGGAAGTGAGGGACATTTGGACTAGGGCCATACAAATGGGGACCTCTGCAGTCTTGGTACAGGACTGGTACACAGTGCTGACAGGATTGGTACACAGTATTGACTGGACTCATGAAGAATGGAGGTTCAGTACTGATAGTCTGTACAGACAATGCACCCAGAGGGGCCATTGGCATGGTGTTCCACCAGAGGCATTGTGAAGATGCAGTCATCAGACTTGAAAGTGTGTTGACCATTGTTCACGTCTGAAAATGGTGAGCTGTTTACAATGTGCACAACATTCTGATTCATCTTCATGACACTATGCATAGATGACAAAAGACAGTGGGCCAGCTGTCTCTCACCCTAGCTATGCCTACTACCTTAGCGAATCCTCAATCAAAGTCAGATGTGTGACCTGAGAGTAGAGAACCTAAGTTACAGGACAAATGAGCACAATCACTTTTATCTGTGTGACATGACTCATGCAATGAGTACACAAACTTAAAGTTGGACAAGGATGTCATTTGACCTGTGACATTAGAGCCAATGGTTCCCAATTTGATGACTAGGGATTGCAGAATGGATACCATGTCTCAATTCAATTGTGTGAATCCTATTCTCATTGTAAGCTCTCTACTACCTTGTAGGAGATGAGACAGGTATGTCAGGACACGAGACCGTCAGGTGCAAAAGGTCATACATCACCTGCTACATAGTGAAGTAGTCGATATTGTGGTAGAGGCAATTGATGTTGATACACCCAATGTTGCAGATAACCACATGTGTGAGGAAGCAATGATTAACTTGCAGAATGACAAGTGGCAAGTATGTAAATATTTGAAAAGTTGATAGCACTTGTCAAGATGATGTAGTTGTTTGAACTGTGAGGATTTGTGATGTTACCTATGTGTCAAGTACATACAGATGACTTATGTGAATCTTTTTTATTTTTGTTCACAGCATCAGCCCCGGCCAGCAGAGGAGACAGTGCCATGGATGGAGGGGCAGCAGTTTGCCACTCTAAGTCCAGTGCCGATTCGGACGTGGAGGGATCCACTGGTGGGGGGATGAGGAGAGACACATTGAGGGCAGGTCTGCAGCTCCATCTGCAGCATCTGAAGAATAGTCAGGCTCCAGTGATGACTCCCATGTGGTGGAGGAGGACACAGAAAATGATTCATCATCATCACTCCCATCTCCACCCTCCCAACTGCTCCCAGGCCCAGTGTCCGTGGCCAGTCCCGTGGCAGGGGACCCATCTCCTTTGTGCCAGGCACCTCACCCCTTGCCCCTGTCTCCCTTGCTGCCCTCAGCGTGGAGGCATTCAACATCCTGAGGCAGATCTTTGTGGGGCAGACAGCAGTGGTGAATGTCCTCAGTGAGCACACCACTCTTTTGAAACAAATGGTGTGATTCCTGGAGGGCATTCACTCTGACATGTCTGCCCTACAGAGATCCAATCAGGCTCTGGCCTCCACACTGACGGCAGCAGTGTCCCAGCTCCAGCAGTCCCTCCCCCCTCCTACCTCTTCCCCATCCACTGTCCCAACTACCCTCCCTGACCTAAGTACACGCGAACACACACATGTACCTCAACAGCCACATGCAGCACATAGACACACAAACACCAAAGCAAACCCACACACACACACACTCAGGATACAGACAGCACACTCACCACCACAGACACACTACGCCACTGGAGTCAAGCTATCCTGGCTGATGAAGGCTGATAGCCAGAAACCGGTCCTAGGATGCTTGATTCCGGTCCAGGGAAGACATGGCTTGGCAGTTCGGTCTGGACTGTTCCCATGAGGCACAGGGTCAAGACTGATTTGCATATGGCTATGTCTGAACTGGGGTGGCGTGGTGAAGCAAAATAACGATGGATTAAACCCAGATCTGTGACTGGGGGTGAATGTTTGCCAATGTGCAGCATTCCGTCCATCATCTTGTGTGTTTTGCAATTCGCCCTATGTGGGAAGGATATGCCCAGACGTGGGTCCCGTGCTCACTACGCCACTGGAGTCAAGCTATCCTGGCTGATGAAGGCTGATAGCCAGAAACCGGTCCTAGGATGCTTGATTCCGGTCCAGGGAAGACATGGCTTGGCAGTTCGGTCTGGACTGTTCCCATGAGGCACAGGGTCAAGACTGATTTGCATATGGCTATGTCTGAACTGGGGTGGCGTGGTGAAGCAAAATAACGATGGATTAAACCCAGATCTGTGACTGGGGGTGAATGTTTGCCAATGTGCAGCATTCCGTCCATCATCTTGTGTGTTTTGCAACACACATACATCCACAGACACTCCCCAAAGCTAACAACCCTCTGCCTCCAGAACCCCTACCCTTTCCTCTCCTGTTCCCCCCTCTGCCCTCTTCCTATGTGACCATGGCCTCTTCCCTACCGACCCATCCAAACCCCTACCAAGAAGAAGAGGCAACCCACCCCCCTGGCTCTGACATCTGAACCTGCCGCCCCCCTCTAAAAAGCCAAGGATAATTTGCCTCCACATAGCCTAGCCTTGTCTGAGTTGTGTGTGTGCAGCTGTGTGGAGTTACCCTTTGTAAGTATTTGTAGTCACTGATTGTTCATTCTTGCCCTTGCTTACTGCCTTTTGATGGAGGTGGTGATTGGTTATATTGAAATGTCATGATGCTTGAACATTGGATGACAGTGCATTGCTTAAAGGGCTATAGCCCCCTCAAGTGGGAAGTCAATGATGTGTGTTGTGGTGCCACCTGGTGTCAGACTGCTCCAGAAACGCATCCCCACACTTCACAGTAGACTACATGCACATGTTTATTGTTTGCATTCTGACTTTGAATGTTCAGGGTATAGGGACACCAAGGGAGATGGAGTCATTGTGATGATATATCTGGTTGTGCTGCAGAAAACACATTGCACTGTATACAAAGACACATGTGACACTGGAACATTACACACAGTTCCAATGTTTGTTTGCATTGTCAATATTTTGTAACCTCTAATCTGGTTTGGCAAGGGTAGCCCTTGTGTGTGTCCATGGGTGCTCCCATTTTGCCCATTAAACACTTCCCTAGAGCGTGATGGCAATATGTCTTTGTGGAAGGTCTCCTTGACATTCTCATAGATTTGGAGACAGTGTTTCAGTGCCAAATGTGGACATAGCACACTTCATTCTGCACATATCCCTCATCCTCACAAGATGTACCCATATCCCCTGGCTCGAAGATGGCTATGTCAATTGTATTGAAGAGCCACAGATTGAGCCACCCCCCTGGAATCCTCACCAGTACTGGCAGCTTATCTCACACAATGGTCTGTGCACCAGACCCTCCAACACTGTTAGTGGATTCTCCGTCCTGAGACTCATGCGTACTCCTACTACTCTGCAGGACACAATCTGCACATTCAACATGGGACTCTTTTTTGCGGCACATACTACAGTCTCAGGAGCTCGATGCAGAGATGCTGTGAATGACATTCTCCAAAGATGACCTTGTACACATACAGATTGGGAGTTGTGTGCAGCGCCTACAGTCCACACCAGGCGACTGTATCCCACCTTGTTGTTGTCCCATACTTCTTTCAAAACCACAATGGATTTTGTCTACAAATGATTCAAAGATGAATGTGACACAACCACTTCTAGGTTGTTGCATTGGTAGGCACTGAAATCAGTACAGAGTGGCAGGGTCTGTGGAGTAGTGTGTTGTCTTGGCCAATATCCTTTGGTGTTTAATGTTCACAGAGGCATCTCAATGTCATACTTTTCTGAGTACATTGGAGTAGTTCTGTTGCCCTGTAATGTTTCAGTGTGTGTTGTGTTGGACTCATGCATTCACTTTGTGATACATACATATTTGTGGGTATGGCAATTCCAGTTCCACCATTCAAAGTGCTTTTCTAATAGTATTTTGCGGGGTAAGTGTACCTACCTGATGATGACAATCCTCATTGTACATGCACAACATGCTTGGGACCCATAGTTGGATTTGGATCAGAATGATGCTCGGGCACTCTGAAAAAAATTGTCACACATTCTGTGATCATCTCTTTCATTGTAGCCTCTGTGCTTTGACCTGTCAACTGATGTTTCACAGAGGCACACTGCTTCTGATGCTTCTGATCAAGAGGGTGGTGTGTAGGTTAGACTGTCCAAATGAGACTTGACTCTCTGCAAGGCCCAACATACAATGCAACCTCTCTGCACCGGCCATGACCTGAAAGTGATGGGCGGGTGGGGAAGATGTCACAGCTTCTGTCAAAGCACACAAGGCATTGCGCCAAGGTGAATATGCTCCAAAGGCTGTCCCCCAGCCTCAATTTACAACACAGCTGGTGAGTGGACAACATACTTGCACCACATTGAGTGGCCTGGTGGGGACTGGTGAAGTAAGTCAGTCTCTTGGTGTGTTTTACAGAGTTCACACAATGGTGGCATACAGGTGACCCTGGTGCACCAGCCCTTCGACCAATGGCCAATTTCACACATAGCCAATCTAAGCCTATGCAGGACACTTTCTATTCAAAGTCAACACCTATAAGGGCTCTATAGACTTCAGCCCACCCCGTCATGTGTGTCGTCCCAGGCTGAGACAGCTTTCACGCACACACCCATACAGTCCATGAGCTGCTGTGTGTGGCTGGTCTGTGATGTTTGTGCATCAGCACCTGAGTATTTCACATGTTTTTTATGGGCCATTTACCAGTTGATGAAGCTTTATTTGTATTTCAACAGTACATTGAGCACCAGCATCTCCAATCTGCCCATTCCTCAAGGTTGCCATTTACCTTTGCTGCAACAGTGTAGGAATGCATTTCCTGCAAAATGACCTTTGTGTTTGTTTTTTGAAGAATTCCTGCAGCATGTACTCCACCTGTTGGTATTGCAAAACTTTGCATGAGCACCAGTTACATTGTTCAGATACCCATTGCTGTGGGTATTTACCCCCAACTCCAGGTTTGCCCCTACATTGCTGTGGGTATTTTCCCCCAACTCCAGGTTTGAACCTACATTGCTGTGGGTATTTACCCCCAACCACAGGTTTTCCCCTACATTGTTGTGGGTATTTACCCCCAACTCCAGGTTTGCCCCTACATTGCTGTGGGCATTTACCCCCAAACACAGGTTTGCCCCTACATTGCTGTGGGTGTTTATCCCCAACCCCAGGCTTGACCCTACATTGCTGTGGGTATTTACCCCTCAACCGCAGGTTTTCCCCTACATTGCTGGGGTATTTATCCCCCAACCCCAGGTTTGCCCCTACATTGCTGTGGCTATGGATGTATGATTAAACCACTACCACTTATACAACGAGTGCCTAAACCACGAAGGCTAAACAACGACCAAAGCCAAACCACTAAGTATTGAACAACGACTTACTAAACCACGAAAATTAAAGAATTGCCATATAACCCGAATGTACCACTAAGTTCAAAACAACACAAGATTGTAACATCAAAAAACCAATGTAATTTATTTAAACAACACTTCTAATGAAAACTATTTATAGTAAAGATTCTTGAAATTAACAATCAAATAATCTTTTTTTTAAAATACGGACGAACTTACAAAGATACAGTAATGGACGGAAATCAACTATAATATATTAGTCCATCATCTTTTTTCACAATAATGTCAGACTAGAATGCTAACTAAAATTGCGGCATAACAAGCAGAAAAATAACTCAAAATGCACTATTTTTATCGTTTAAAAAAAAAAAAAAAATTCTTACATAAAATAATTTTTTTTAAAACGTTTTCCAGAACATATTTTCATTTTAAAAAGAATTGCCTCAAATTAATCATATAAAAAAACGTCCAGCCATCATTTTGTGACCTTTTTATCTGTGAAAACCAGAGAGAATAGTCGCATCGAGCACAGGTCAGAATCGCATCAGTGATAAACAAACCTACAGTGCCATCTACTGGCCTAACAAGTTACATTTATACAAAGTCTATTATAACGACAGCGTAATTAAAATAAGGAAATGTACAAATCTATTTAAAAAACTAATTGTTACTTTTTTACAAAATTTAAAACAGACTAATTTACTTTAAAAATTCATTTTAATAAATACATAATATATTATTATTTTTTTTTTTTTAATTAACTTTTAATTATTGACACTTACCATTTGTTTAGGAGGTCTTGGTTCAGGTACAGTAGTTGTTAAAGAGGTTGTGGTTGAGGTAAAGTTCGTTGTTTAGGAGTCGTTGTTAAGCCCACTCGTTGTTAGGGATTCGTTATTAAGGTCGTTTCCCGTGGCTATTTACCCCCAACTGCAGGTTTGCCCCTACATTGCTGTGGGTATTTACCCCCAACTACAGGTTTACCCCTACATTGCTGTAGGTAATTACCCCCCAACCCGAGGTTTGCCCCTACATTGCGGTGAATATTAACCCCCGAACCACAGGTTTACCCCTACATTGCTGTGGGTATTTACCCCCAACCACAGGTTTGCCCCTACATTGCTGTGGGTGTTTACCCCCTCAGCCCCCACTTTGGGTCATCATTTCTAGAAAGCATTAGCTCCCCCCGAAATTTGGTTCTACATTGCTGGTAATATACCCCACTCCCAGATTTCCCAGTAGTAACTCCCCTGCGTTGTCTTGTATTGTCTTTTGCGGGGTAGTTGCGTTATTGTGTATGGGTAGGTGTTGGACTTACCTTCTGCGATGATTGCGTCGTTTGATGGGATACATGGCTGCAGCGTCTCGTTCGCAGGAATCGTGTTGTGGCACAAATCAGAGCTGAGTTCTTCCCATTCCGGATGCTCTGCCGTGTTGGTTTTGGCTACCGATTTGGCACATGGGAAGTACGTATCGTACTTGTCAGTTCGGATTTGGCCTGGGAAATGCCTCCGGACGACTCTATTCTGCTTTTCCGGAGAGTTTTCATTGGGAAAATTAAGACGGATTTGTTCGGTAAGTAAAGGGTTTTGGGTATCGTACTGCATTGTTTGGTAGAACCGGATCCCAGTACAAGTCAGTTGGAAGGTCTGACTCCGAACGGCTCTGGGTTGGCTTTCCTGATGACATCGTAATCGGGCCCTAAGTATCTATGATGTTATGGACAACACCATTTAACGTAGGTTGAGTGGCCCTGATTTTGTACTTTGCTGCATGACCAGGAGGGAACTTGAACCAGTTCCTTCTTTTAAGCACTTTGACATCGGCTGCATGAGTTGAATGTGGTTGCTACTGATGTATTAACACTTCACGAATAAGGCTACCAATGGAATGCTGTCATATTACTAATTTTACAATGTCTTCTTACCTTAATCATTGCAGATGTACTCACAGCACACTACTCTGTTTGAACAGAGATCATAAATCACGACAAAATTGCACATGTACCCTAGTATATGATAGACACACGATATAAGGAATCAATCAGTCCTGAAGAAAGCCATTTGATCCCGGGGGGGCAGCTAGTAACATGACTGAAACATGGAGACCAAAGATGTGAGAGATTATAAGAGTCTTGTTTTCACATTGAATCTTGTCTTAACTTTACCTAAGTTCCCCATCAATAGAAATCACCTCTCCTGATAGGGAATCTTTGCTGATCCCTGACAAAAATACAACAACCTGCTCTGCTATTAATGAGGTGTCGAAGCATACTCAGATGCACTAGGCACCTCGGGTGGGAACCCCATGATGAAGCATGCCACTAACCATTGTTAGAGGGAGAAGGTTCTTTTAAAAACTTAGAAGGAGTCCCCAATTAAGTGATCAAGGGGTTTAGTAGGATGGCATTTACAGGCACTAGAGCAAAGGCAACTAGAAATACTGATTTAATACCAACTGGGTTTTTGGAAGCCCAAAGAATGCTTTTTAAAATTTTCATTTTGCACTAAACCTACCCCATATCTACTCTCACTAATGAATTTTTAAGTTTTGATAGTAAGTGAAAATAACTTTAAAGAGAGGTTTTACTAAATTCTGTGGCTGAATTGTAAGATCAACTTGTATTCACATGCTCAGTGAAATAGAATTTGGTCAATACAGCGACAAAGAGCTCTTGACATATTTTAATGGCAGAAGCATACTTTTCCTTAAAATATAGTATGTCTGTATTTTTGTACATTAAACGGCAAATCCTGTGAATCTAGAGCACACCTACCAGTATCTTATCTAATGTATTAAAGAACCCTTTCACCTGCCATGTGTTACTGCAGTGGTTTTAAAACTGCAGCCTAGTCAGTCCACAAGTGTGTTCTTTGCGTGTGTTATTCAGAGAACACTGCAAATATGAACAGATGAATTGCTAATCACAATTAAAAGATTCTGACATGCCTCCTCTACAAAATAACAACAGCAACACATGTCCAAACTATTAAATGCTTCCCAGTGGTTATGGAGCAATTTTCAGAGTGGGGGTGCTGCCATTAATGTTACATAATTGAAGTCATCAGGACTTTGTAAAATTCTAGCGTTACACCAAGAGCAAGTGTAGCAAATGAGCTTCACCAATACAACAGGAGAACGGTATGTGTCTAGTGTGTAGCTTGTGGTGTATTTTGGAGCACACAGTCACAGATATTTTACTAAGCATGGTGTGGTGGTGCACCACCATTTACAGACAGCACAACTTCCATTGAAATGGCTACTAAATTTGCACAGGCATATAGTCTGACTGATAAAACTATATAGTGCACAAATGGTAATGTGTGGAAATTGGTTTTCAGCAAATGATTACCATTTGCACATCAGCAAGTAAATTGTCTTGATTTGTTTTGATTCTATTAAAATCTTTGTTTCCATCATACTTTACAATTACAAAAATGTGCTTCATTTGTGCTATCCTGACTGCTGAGATATTCTCGAATATGAGTGCAGTTCATTTACAGGTATTTAAAAGCTGTGTTTTGGAACAAAACTACCATCCTAAAACATTTCATACTCCCCGTACCCCAGGAAGAATGTCAGGTGTTTCACTTTGCAAAATCCTCTAACTTTGCAGTCCTAGAAAGAAAAGTAAACACCAATCTTTTTGTTAAAAAATTAAGCATCTATTTGTTTGAAGATCCAGACTGACATTTGTTCTCTGACTTTAAATGCACAGCAAATGTGACAAGTTAAAGACAAAATTTAAGGGGCATATTCATTACTCATTCACTTTATGAAGTCCAGCATTTTGGGGGTGCCATAAAACAATATACATGGGCACTCCCACAATTTTTAAATAACACTGTTTGGGGACAAATAACAAGAAAAGTCAGTCCATAAGTCTGAGGTCAAGTAATATATTTTCATTTTTTTTTTTGTGTTTGCACACTTCCAACTAAGTACATGATCATCAGCCGACACATGTATCATCCCCAATGGGACTTTTTCAGGGCATGTAACTACAATCTGTATTTTTTATTTCTCTAAAAATAATAGCTGAAGTAAGATGATATAGTTGCCAGAGTACGAGTTTCTTCTAGGTGATCTCTTCTGTGGTCTATTGGACTGTTGGATTCTTCCTAATGAACAAATGTAGTCATCCTCATCTGCTTATCATCAATATTTTTAAGCTCACAATAAAGTGGTGTTTGTTGGAAATAGCCCTTTATGCGGGTTCACCCCAAACATTTTGCCTTCTTCCTCCCCTTTAGGCTGAATTCGGTATTGTTGGCCTTTTGACTCTGTGCACTTTACCACTGCTAACCAGTGCTAAAGTGCTTGTACTCTCTCCTTAAAACATGGTAGAATCGACTTATAGCCAAATGGCATATTTAATTTACTTATAAGTCTCTTGTAAAGTGAACGACATAGGCCCAAGGCCTGTAAATCAAATGCTTCTTTTGCCCCCCGGCACTGATTTTACCACCCACTTAGAGCAGAGCCTGTGTGTGCAGTCTCACCTACCATTTCGATCTTGCACAATAAACCTTTTGCGAGGCCCAAACCTTACTTTTTAATACATATAAGTCACCCTAACGTAAGCCCTGGACAGCCCAAGGGCAGGGTGAGTGTATTTAAAAAGTTGGACATGTACTTTTAAGTTTTACATGTCCTGGTAGTGAAAAACTCCTAAATGTGTTTTTAACTACTGCAAGGCCGATGTCTCTCATAAGCAATATTAAATTTACTTTATTACCTTATTACCTTTATAAGTGTAATTTCCAAATGGGAAGATATAACTGTCCAAGTTTGGTGTCTCTTGAATCACAATTTAAAATTGAAACTTCTGGTGAAGTCAGATTTTGAATTGCAATTCTGAAAATGCCACTTTTAGAAAGTTGCTTTAGCTATTTGGTACCTGTAGCCTGTCTCTGATCACATGACTGGTTGTAGCTGGCAGTTCGAATTTGTGTATTCCTCCTAGACAGCCACACACTATGGGAGCTTAAATGTGACTCAATGGGCCATCCCGGGCAGTATGGAAAGGAGGAGCTGGGTACAGCCTCACTTATACCTGAATTGGCTGTGTACTGTCCACAAACAAAGGGCTGCATACCCCCCCTATAGTGAGACTGGAGCCAGGGCAGAAAGCATGCATTTGATGTCTCCCATACTTCAAAGGCACCATTGGGTGTAAGTACTGGACCGCAGACACCACCACTTCAGTAATCTTTTGGACCTGTTGATACCCTGCCAGGAAGAATTACTGCTGTGCTGCTGAAAGGATTACCACTCTGCTGGACTGCTACTCCTCTGGACTCCTGCTTTGCTGTGCTGAGCTGCTGCCCTCTTACATGGGTGGGAAGGACTTGACGTGCATCTTTTGACTCCAGAACCCAGAATGACTCCAAGGGTAAGGTTGGCTGTCCTCCTGATCTGAAGCCTCAGTGCATAGCAGGTTTCCAACAACCTTGCATCTGCCACCCCAGTCTTGGACAACTGGAAGAGGGCATAAGGGGCTTACCAGTGGAACTGACGTATCTTCTCTGCAGATGGGCACATTACCAAGCTGAACCGAAACATGTACTTGGCTGAGCGGTGCATCCTCGCGCAGAACTGATGCATCGCAGCTGCTGCATGGATTGAACCCAGCACAGAAGGCCCGCATGGCCCTCGCAGTCCTCGAAACTGATGCATCGCCAATGGTATGGTGCATCTCAAGCCCAGGTCCTTGCATCTCTTGTCGATAGCAGCCTCATCAACGATGCCAGACTCTGCATCGCAGCCGCACAGCTCTTGAGAACCGACATATTGCCAGATGTGCTCTGCATCCCTGATGCCAGGACTTTGCATCACAAGCCCCGTCAATGAAAACATCGATGACGGCGCAACAGGACCTCGTCTGTAGCCTCACTGTATCTTGGAAGCAACGCACTGCCCCGGCTGGGCAGTGCTTCTTCGATCCAGATTCAGGTAATGCTCCGCAACCAGGGTTTAAGATACTTAGGGGCCCATTACGATGTCGGGCGGAAGCACTACCGCCGTGCTGGCGGATGCAAAAACCACCAGTTACCGTCCGCACGCAGCAGTCCACACGCCCGCCCGATTACGATGCGAAAAGTCAGCCAAACACCGCCGGCAAGCCAGCGACACCGTCCGCCATCAAAGTGCGCCCGCACACGTAGCGGCGCAGCCCAACTGACACACACCGTCCGACGAAACACGTACCGCCCGGCGTACAAATTACGATGCCGCAAACAAACGGATCCCACGGCTAAGAGACACCGTACGTCAAACCGAAGCGGTAACACGAACGCCGAGCACGGACACCGAAGAAGCGGCTCCCCGAGCATGAATCCAGCACTGCAGGCCCTCCCTATGCTCTATCTGATGCACCACCAAGGACGCAACGTACCGCGAAGACGCAGGTAGGCACACACACAACAAGTGCACGCAAACAGCGCACACAGTGCAAGGGCGGAAAAAGCGGACAACCCCCACCCCCGCGTGTACACGACACATCCACCATTGCATCCACATATGACACACAGGCCAAATTGTAACATCTCATAACACATGTGTACACACCACCTGGGACTAGGAACCAACGACCCCGTCACGGCCCCAAAGCGGCGATGACGCTGCCACACATGCGCACAACGCAGAGGCCAACCGCAGCGCCATGCATGCGTCGCACACAGACACAGGGACACAACCAAGCAGCACACACACCAGCCCCACCCCGAACGCACATGACACGTGACAGGCCTGCCACAGACATGTCCCCAACGCCCAATTCACGGTCAACACCCAACGTCACACAACCGACGCACACATGTCAGTGAAGTCACGCAACAGCAGGACACACCCCAGTGTAACAAACATGGCGAAGCACACAGCGGCGGCAACACCAACCAGGAGAAGCAGGGTCCCTTCGGGAAGAGGAACGCCAGTACCACACTGAAACACCCATACCACCCTGCACACATGAACAAGACATACAAAACGGAACACCAAAGAGCCCGGGACCGACAACAGGTGGCCCAAGAATAACATCCACACACAAGGCCCAACGCAGAGCGGAAAGGCAGCCTGCCGCCCACACAAGGGAGAGCAGACAGCACTGAATGACCTTCCATTCCAACTCCGAAACCACAGCCCTACGAAAGAAGCCGGTGAATACAGCCATTGTCCAAAAAAGACCAACACAGGCATGCAGAGGAGACCGACCACAGGGCAGATAGCGCATATCACCGAAGAACACTACGGACGGGAAAGAAAAAAGAAAACACTCCCCCATGTCGGCCCCATGCAAGTTATCTGGAAGGAGTCACACATCACTGACCTTGAACAGTCTGAGAAGCATGTGGGATGAGGGCCCGTGTCCTCCGCACAAGCCAACAGAACACAAGTCCTGTCTCCCTACGACTACACAGAGCTCACAGCAACCTCGGAGCGTGCACATTGCAGACTGCACACACAGCCGGAGCACGCCACCACAACGCACCGCTGCAAAATGGCACTCTCAACACACCTACCCAACTACGCCGGACAGGTCAAGCTGTACAAACACAACCTGATACAGATATTGGGATGCGAACCCCTGTCCCTGCTGAACGTAAGTTACCGACTGACTTACCGCATCACATTGTTCAGCTGCGTCATACCCGTCTTCTACTGTCGGAGGTGTCCCTTCCACCATCCTGTGGAGTTGTGTCTCTCCAACGCGGCATGTCTAAAGGCGGACCTGCTACAACTATTCCTCCCTCTGGACGCACACGACAGGGCCTGTTCAGCCTATGGGGGCATGGCGTATGTGGCGAACATCGGACCCGCACTGCAATGGGACCACTGTGCCTCCACACGACGGATCATCGAGCACAGCTACATCGAATGTCACCCAGCATGCCCCATCATGCTCCTCCAAGGGACAACTTACGAACAACACCTTGACAGCCACCATCCGCTACATTGGCTGGCAAACATGTATACCACCAATGACATGGAAGCCCTGCTGGACGGCATCGCATACCTGACAACCTGTCAATTGCCGGACCCCGACGCAAGTCCCCCAATTGACCTATGATGTCCAACCCCGCACCCATGCTTAGCTTCCGCACGGACTGGCCAGTCACCACCACAACAGCCATACCAAACGACCGGCAACTGTTACCACACCATCAACGACATCGCCATGACATCGGATATGACCGGGACATGCACACTGTTCCCCATCACATCCAGGAACACCGCATGCATCGTGGGAGGCAGTGGCATGGGGTCTGTGTATCGCACCCACATGGACGGAACTGCACGAACAACCAGGACACGACATGGATCCAGCGCCCATGGACACACACACCGCTCAGTGGACATGAATAGGTCGCCTGGAGTCTGTGGGTGCTGCACCCTCCCACCCCGCCCCGGGAATCCCATACCAGGACCTTTGCATGGACGACAAGTGCATACAACAACAACACGACCCCAGTGACTGTGACATGTCCAGTAACCACCACATTGCAACAACAAGTGGCACGCCGCTGCATGCACGCAAGCCCATGCCCTGATGTCATCTCACATGCACGCGTGCATGAGGAACAACCGCAGCAAACCTGTCACATGGAACTGAGATGGACTGTGCCCATGATGCCAAGCGGTCTGGTAGGCTACTTGTATACCGTCTGTGTCAAAGTCCGCAGCTCCGCAGCTATACGTAAATGTACATTAGCACAGCCTTGGCCAAGCAGATGTAACTCTGAAGCCCACATCCCACATGCAACAGCTAATCACATGTAACCCTACACCCTATCCCATTTGTAATCATGCTCAGTATATCCTCAACATGTATTCCGCTGCCAGTAGTGTCCACTATACTGCATCACAGAGGACAGAAGACTCAATATAATGTTTGAAACCAAAACTGTCTCCGCTGATTCAATACACAAGTACGAATGAGAGAGGATGAGAGTATGTGAAGTACACGGCAGTCGTGGACATGACCATGTAGTCCACTGGCATTGGATGTCAACGCAAATGAGTAGCACAACTGTGGAAGACACACATGTGTCGTGTGAAGTCGTATGGACGCAGTGCTCAGGTGGGTGGGTGTGACGGGTAGATGCGCACATGCCAAGTTGGAGCACGCCGTGTTGGGAGGGGTCATGAACAGTACACCACCGCTTCCCTGGGCATTGTGAGAGGACACCTGTCGGGGGGAAGTGAACACGTGTGTGCACAGCAGCCGGGCACACGAACAATGCGGTACCAGGCGCACACGTCAGCCCACCCTCTGTGGACAAGCTGGATCCTGTTGTGCGCCCGCCATGCCCCTTGGACAAGGCACACACAGCCCCAGTCGACCAGGTGTAACCCCAACATAGTCAATCCGCACAGGCGATACAGGGCACGGGATGGCAGTGGAGCATGGTGTGTGAGAGGTCTCCTCGCGCTCCTCCTGGTCATATCACGCAGGCAATAGAACCTCAACGTGTAGCATGGCACAAGTCAAATGGAAGTGTAGGGGACGCACCACAGCACGAGCAGCACTGACGCCACGGGAGGTGGCTCGCACCATCCCATCCATTGCCCATTATTCCAACCACGCCACATGCCATTGCGACAAAGTGCAAGCGCGTGCGCCACCACCCCCGAGCCCTCCCCAGAGAGGCCAAAGAGTGAATGTGTGGGCCATCAGCTACAGACGGACGCGGCCTGGCCGCAAGGGCAGCCACAGCCTCTGGGTGTCGCAGGTGGCGGATCCGGAAGGCGAAGACTGTGATGCATAGTCCATGCAGGCCGGGTCTCCATTTGGGGCACCACGCAGGTGGACGGCGTCCCGCCACACATCATACCCTGAGACAGCCCACTCGTGCAACTGGACCCACACATACACTCCTTGCCCTCTCTGGTGCGAGCTCGGGCTGCCTGTGCAAGCGCTAGCCTCGCAGGTGCACATGCATATTGGGGGAGCGAGGGAGGACATGAGGGCTGGGGCGAAGATGACTGTATCACTGTCAGTGAGTACAAGGGATGACCCAGATGTGGACAGGAAGAGACGTGTCCCGTGTGTACTGCAACTAGTCGCCAATCCAACTACCCCCATGTCCGGAATGTAAGCCCGCACCTAGGCCCGCCCATCCGCCACATCGAATATACCACCAGCACAACAACCTTCCCATTCGAAACACTGACTGGGGGTGGCGACCAGTGAACAATCATGTGTAGCCTACCCACGCGTACATGTGGGCCCTCCATGATCCATGTCACCTGCGGCAAAGTCATGACATGCGCAATGAGGGAAGTGAGGAGAGCTGTCCGCCCCACGCACAGAAGGTGCATCAGCTCCACAGACCCAGCAGCGAGTCCAGCAGGGGTCACATGTGCAGGGGCAGCTGTGCCTGGTGTGAAGGCACATGCATATAGACAGCACATCGACCAATGTGTAGTCTGCCCACATCTACAGTCCATCATCATGCGGACATAGGAATTGAACACAGGGCAACACATCTGAGTGGGTGCACCCACCGTGACCAACAATGCGCAATCATCGACGTACCCGCCCTGTGCATGGCCCCCCACCCAACGGAGGCACATCCAGTGCCACCATCCCACACACACACAAGCCTTCCACGAAACATGCTGTGTCCAATGGTCAGTACAGAGTCAGCGCCCATCTGGTGGATCCTGAACAGGAGACACATGCACACACATGCCAGCTCCCACTATGTACGCCTGCCACCTGGCACGTGCAATGTAACCTCTCACCTGTGACGTGTGTCTGCAAGCACACAGCCGTTTTGGCATGGGGCTGTCAATGTGGACACCTGTCAATGTTTCGGGAGGTGTGATCCGTACAGTGCTGTACATAGGGTGCAGTGCTGACACCTACTACTGTCTCATATCCCCTCGTGCCACAGGTCCCACTTGTTTTGGCCGCTCAGCCTGTGCCCACATCGTCGTCGCCGTGTGCCATACTCATCCAGCCTCGGAAGCAGTGCCATGCTCAGCAGACATTCATGTTGCCGTGGCGTTGCCGCTTGACGAATATGCAGTCAGTCCCCATCAGCACGCCCGCAAGTCATTGGGGCCTAGATCCCCATGTGCATGCTCATGGCAGTGGTTTGTATCACTAGCCATTGCCATTGGTGGGAGACCTGTGTAAGTGTATTGTGGCCGTGCCGTCCCTGCTTGACAGCTGGGCTGTGACTCATGTGCTTGCTCAGTCATGTCAGTGATGTGAATGCGAAATTGCTATGTGTTGTGTTGCTTTGACATGTGTCCACTGCCATCTTCCCTAGGCGGAGACCGAACATTGACCGCCCATACCAATTGCTGGCGGACATGGACGATACTGAGGTCATAAGGAAGTTTCGGCTGGACAGGCCAACCCTGCATCGACTGTGTGCCATGTTGGAACCCCATCTCCGTCCCCGCAGGGTGTATCCGACAGCATTCACCCCCACGGCTAAGGTGATGGCCGCCATGCATTTCTTCGCCACTGGGTCATTCCAGCACACAGTGGGCAGTGGAGGAGGGATGTCCCAGCCCATGTTCAGCAAGGTGCTGAGGGATGTACTGGCAGCCATGATGCTGTACCGAAACAGGTACATCAGATTCCCAGGGCTCGTGAATTGGCGGCAGTGAAGGGTGCATTCTATGCCCTTGGCAGGATCCCACACGTCGTTGGTGCCATTGATTGCACACATGTTGGCCTTGTTCCACCACAGGCCACTGAGCACCTGTACCAGCAACAGGAAGCACACGCACTCCCTGAATGTGCAAGTGGTGTGCCTTGCGGACATGGTGATAACCCACGTGTGTGCAAAGTTCCCAGGCTCGGCCCATGACGCACACATAATGCGCAACAGCATCTTGCCACGACTGATGTCCAATCTGCAACAGGATCGTGGCTGTATTGTCGGTGAGTATGTGGAGTGGTGTAGCGTGCTGGCTGTGCGATGCTGTCCCCTGTCCAGTTGGAATAGCAACGGTTCTCTGTGTCCCTCACACCCAGGTGACTCTGCGCACCCGAATGGGGCATGGCTGCTCAGTCCATTGAGAAATCCTCGCACCCCAGCAGACGTTCGCTACAATGAGGCACATGGGAGGACCAGACGTGTGGTCGAGCGTACCTTTGGCCTCCTCAAGTCCAGGTTCAGGTGCCTGGACCGCACCGGGGTGCGCTGGCGTACTCCCACAGAAGGTGTGCCAGATAGTGGTGGCGTGCTGCATGCTGCACAATCTGGCCATTCGGAAGCAGATCCCCCTCATCGTGGATGACGGAGATCAACCAGGGGCCCCAGCCCGCAGACCAGGACAGCTCGAGTGAGGAGGACAGCGGAGAGGATGAAGCTGGGAATGTGCGCCAGCAGCTCATCGCCCGCTACTTCACTTGACGGTGAGTGTCCATGTACGACGGCTGATGTGGCTGTATCTGTGCAGGTGTGTGTGTGCTGTGTCAGGGTGGCCTTTTGTTCACTGCGTGCTGTGTGTCAACGCTCCATGGCCAGGGTTAGTATGCCACTGTTGGTGGCTGTGGCATTGTGCCCTATTGCTCTGTGCGATGTGTGTACATTGCTTGTAGTTGTTGACATGTACTGTGTGATGGGTGTGTGACACACTCATTGAATGTGCTCCTGTTCTGTCTCCCACCCCTAGGTCCCTACAGGCCCTCCGGTTCCATTGCCATGCCACGCATCAGGTGCCGTTCCGCTCAAGGTGACCGTTGTATTCCGTACAATTAAAACACAGGGCACAGACAGCAGTTTGTGGAAGAGGTGCATTTATTTCAAACTGTGACATGTGATTGTGTGTAAGGTGATGACAAAAGTGGTGCGTGCAGTGACAATGAGCTGTCGGTCATGGCTGCGTGATGCTCAGGGTGTACCCACTGGTTCTATGTCCATAGTCCAACACACACATGCCATCCAGATGGCTGTGTGGAGTGGGATCGTAGTCCAAGTCAATGCAGTGGGTGGTCAAGGAAGGCTGGCTGGCTGCCTCACTTGCGTCTGGAGCGTGCAAAGTCCTCCCGGGAGATCTGTTTCCACTTCGGACGGCCCCTTCCACGCTTGCGAGGGGGGTGCCTGCTTGCGACCTGCTGGTGGTTGAGGTGTGCTCACTGGCTATGGACGCAGGGGAACTGGACACTGCTGCTCGACCCTGCGCCCCGGCAGGTGGTGGCGGAGGGGGAGCTGCTGTCCCTGGCTGTGACCTCACCGCCACCACCAGCTGGCCCATGAGGTCCACGAGTTGGCCCATACGGGCGTCCATGGACCTCAGCACCCCCAGCACCTCACGCGTGTCTGTAGCAGACCTGGCCCATTGTCCTTGGGCCTCTTCATAGGCCCCAAGGACCCTGGCAATTTGAGGCAGGGCATGGTTCCCAGGGGAGACTGGCGTTTCCCTGACCCTGCTCCTCCTACCAGTCCTGCTGCCACCGGCCTGCCCACTATCCACATTGCTCACCACGGTCCTCGCCCTGGCTCCCAGGGTGGATCCAGTGGGCCGGGCCACCACCTGCGCTGGTGCTGGGGCCAGCGAAGACGTGGTAGCGGTTGCGGCAGTGGTAGTGGCCGCAATGACCGTGGGTGTGTCCGCAATGACCGTGGGTGTGTCCGCAATGACCGTGGGTGTGGCCGCAACGACAGTGGCTGCAGGGGGCTGTGAATGTACAACAGCCCTGGATGATGGGTTGGTGGGTAGGTGGGGGCCTGGGGAGCGGCTGGGCCCTGCCACACCGGATGGGCCTGCTGGGTGGTCCGTGTCCGAGGAGGAGGACAGATCCTCCACATCCGTGTGTCCTTGTTGGGGGCTTGCAGGCTGGCTGTGCTGGCTGCTGTCTCCATCCCCAGCATCCAGCAGTTCGTCACCTGTGGGGAGAATGAGATTTGTTAATGTGTTGCACCTGGCGAAGTATGTATTTGTCGTCTGACATTCACAGTTCGTGCAATCTCGTACATGGGTTTCCCGGAGGCGTGTGTGTGGCTGTACCATTTGTAGTTGTGTGTGCTTGGCAATGGGACTGTGTGCTGTGCACATGTGGCATGGGACGGATTGGCCATGCCGATGGGTGTGTTGCTGTGCTCCTACTTATTGTGACTCTGGTGTATGCGGGCTCCTGGCCCAATCCTGGGTCTGGTTTGTACTTTGCTTTTGGGGTTCAAATGGGACGCTTAGGAACGCATATGGCAACATGGGGGCCATGCCCCAGAAACGCATTTGGGATGGAATATGCTTTTGGGCTACATGCTGTGAGCCATGGGTGCCGAACGTGACATGTGTTGTGGCAGCATGACAGTGCATGGTCTGAGGTGTGTGCATGCCTGACATACCCTGCATATTTGCTGTCTGTTGTGATTACTGGACATGGCATTGGACGCATCGTTATGAGTGTGTGATGGTTGTGTGCCACCCGACGTATTGCAGTTGTCCCATCTCCTTGGTGTGCGTGCTGCCCTGTGCCATGTGCATCACTGCAGTGCTCGGGGGTGTGGCCCATGTTGTGTGTTGTTGCTCACAGTGTGGCGTGCGCTTCATTGACTTCTGGCACATGGTTGGTCATGGGCATGTATCTTAGCGTGACTGCTGTATGTGTGGCAGCTGTTCGGATGACATGCCTTTCATGAGACTGGGGCTGACGGATGGGATGGATGGTATGTTGTATGTGCATGGTGTGTCTGTGTGTTTGATGGGTTCAGTGGTGTTCGTGTGCATTTATGTTGTTCCGCTCTGTTGCGTCTAGTGTTGTTTGTCTTACATAGGCGTAGTTGTGGGGTGTGTGGTTGACAGGCAGTAGGGGCTACATGGACAGGACTTCAATGGTGTTTCGGTTGTGTGTGATGGGCTGCACAGTGGCTGCCGTGTGGTACTATATTCAGTGTGGCTTGTGCATGCAGACGTGGCTCCTTGGGTGTTGCTGTGTCTGTGATGGGTCATGTGGGGTGTGAGTCTGTGGTTCATGTCTGTGTGCACATTGTTCACTTGTTCGTGACAGTGGGCGGTGCTGCGTGTTCGCCTGCTACGTGACATGTCCCATGTGTTGGTCGTGTTACGATCCTCATGCCTCCAGTAATCCAGCCCTGTCCAGTTTCCCACCTGCAGGTTGTTCGGGCGTGCACTGTACTGGATGCCACATGGTTCTAAGCGGGGGTGCTCCATGTTGCAGGTCTGTGGGGGTGGGGGCGGTGTTGTGGGTCGTGGTGATGGCTGGACACCCACTGACACCGATTGTTGTGGACCGTGATGTCTACCTTTCGGCTGTCGGTGTGCACTGCGGTGGCTGACACGTGGCTGTGGGGTGTGGGGGATGCTCCTCCTTGCTGTGCTGTGGGACTAGGGGCCTGGTATGTGTTGTACTTGAGCTGTCCACCCTCCCACCCACTGCACTTTGTGTTCCTGCCACTTACCTGTTGCTTGTCGGTTAGTGCAGCTATGGCGGACACATGGGTGTGGTGGGTGCTCGTTGTGGCGCTTCTGGCATACTTGGGGACCTGTTGGTGGTTATGTGGCTGGCTGAGTGTACACATGCCCCCACGTATCTTTCAGTTGTTAGGTTTGGGCTGTGTGTGGTGGTGACTGTTGCATGTGTGTGTGATGTGTTGTGTATTGTGTGCTGGACATGGGGGTGTTTGTCCCTGGGAGCTGTGGCATGGTGGTAGGGAATGTGAGTACATAGCGGTGTGCTGGTATACATTAGTTTGTACTTACCAGCCTCCACTCCCCTGGTAATCCGGTGAGGATCTCCGGATGGATGATGACTGGCTCTCCTACGCTTAAAAGCGCGGGATTCCCTCCGCCAGTGACGGCAGCCAGCTCTCTGTTTTTGCTCTCCTTCTTCTTGACCAGGCTTTTGACGTCATTCCACCGTTTGTTTATTTCTCCTCTGTTCCTGGGCAGGGTCCCGACTGCATTGACCTGGTCTACGATCCGGTTCCACATTCTGTTTCTGGTGGCTAGTGGTGTGTGCTGGACCAGGTTTCCATAGATTTGTGGGTGCACCTTGATGATCTCGCCGACCATGACCGTCAGCTCAATGGGCGTGAACTTGGGCATTCTTTGTGGTGCCATGGTGTTTGTGGTGCTGGTGCGGTGTGTGTTGTGTAATGTGCAGGGGGTTTATGGTGCCGGTGTTTGGTGGTGGTGGTGGTGGTGGTGGTTGTGATGTGTGCGTTTCTGTGGTGTGCTGCTGTCCTTGCTGTGTCACTGTGTCCTCTCCCTCTCTCTCTCTCCTCTGCTTTGCAATGTTGCAAGGGGTTGTGGTCTGTGGGAGTGCTGCTTTTGTACTTACCTATGTGGGTGTGTCCTCATGGTCTGTTGTTTTCAGGTGTGTTGTGTCTGGTGTTCTGGCCTTTGTAGTTTTTGTTTGTCCAGGGGGTGTTTTCGGGATGTGTACTGTGCTTGTGTATTTGTGCGTGCCTTGCTGTGTGGACTTGTTGGCCATGTTGTGTGCGATTGTTTTTGTCAGCGGATGGTTTCTGTGCAGGGACGTGGCCGCCATGGCTTCTGCCGTGTCAATTTTCATCGGCGTTGTTTGCGCTGGCGGGCGGTATATTTGTAGTTTTCCCGCGCTCATGGCGGTGCGATCGTAATTTCACGTGCGGTGTGTCGGCCGTGAGGGCGGGGCGGTTTTGTGTTGTCGTGCGTGTTTCCGTCCGTGGCGGGCGGTTTGACTCCCGGACGAGGGCGGGCGGTATCTCAGGTGGATTTGCCGCCGATGGCGGTTTTCGGTTTGTGTCATCGTAATGGCGTGGTCGGTGTTCAGACGGTGTGTGCGGGCGGATTTTTGCCGCTTTCATGCCTGGCAGATTTTTTTACGCCGGGTATCGTAATGGGCCTTTTTGTTCAGCAGGCCTAACTGGGTCCCTGTAGTCGGCCCGCGCTCCAGCACGACCAGATATCCCTTGTTGTAGCTTTGTGAATTTGGGCGCTATTTCAACTTAAAACTTTAAAATTCAATATCTCCATTTTACTGATTGGATTTTTGTCAGTCTTGGATCCTTTTTGTGTGGTGTTTTCAGGGTTTTAAATAGCTTTGGATCACAGCATAAAATGGCACTGAGGATTTGTAAGGTGGACGCTAACCCCTTTGCTGTATTCTCAGTTGCTAAATATCTGGAGCTGCCTGGCTTATTAGAAAGTGGAAATTGAAACATGTTAATTAAGTAAAGAGCCATACATCCCAGGGGACTCATCTGGAGTTGAGCTGCTACACAACCTTTAGACAAGTATGGTAAACTTAGCACTGTAGTATGATTCTGGTCCTGGCTTTTTAACCAGTCACTTGCACTTTAGGTTGATAACCACCGGAGGGTAACCTGCTTTACTGTTTGAAGTGCTGCAGTTAGGATTTTTCTCAGTTTAGGAGTAGTAAAGTTAACTTTACTACTCCTAAACTGAGAAAAATCCTAACTTTAAGACTTTTCTGTATTCACAGAAGGCATTTAGGGAGTCCTAAAGTTAGGACTACTAACTTCTGTGAATACCGAAATGAGTAAGTTCATTCTGTGAATACCAAAATGAGTAAGTGTATTCTGTAGAATACCAAAAGTACTAACTTTACGTTTTTGACGTAAGTTAGTTCTGTGAATCAGGCCCTGTTTGTCTGTGACCTCATCTGCAAAGATGGAGTTTCAGCTGGCCAACATGGAGAGTTACACTGTGGTCCAGCTCAAGGAGTTTTGTCAGTAGAGGGGGCTGACCACTAAGAGGAGCACTAAAAAGACAGAGCTCCAGAAGGTCTTGAGCGCATGGGCAGAGGCCCAACAGTCCCCAACAGATGATAAGGAGGATTAAGACGAATCTGAGCCAGACAAACAGGAGGAGTACATTCTGTTGAGAAAGGGGTATCTTCTAGGGGACTGACCCCAGAGGAGTTGGAAGACAGTAGGGAGGAAAGAAAGCTCAAGCTAGAGCGGGCTAAACTAGAGCTGGAGGCTGAGAAAGCCTTGGAGGAGAGAAAGTTGTTGCTAGCTAATGAGCTGGGTCTTGAGGAGCTGGATCTCATGGTCAGGAGGGTAGAGACCAGTAGCATCACTGCACACTGGATCTCTTTTGTGGGTTTAGAGTAAAGATATCTGCAGGTTTTGACACTGCTGAGATTTTTAATGCCGCTCGGAAACATGAAACTGTAGACATGTTCTCCATGGCGAAATCTAATACTGCTGCAAACATTTTGGAAGACTTTGACAACAAGGTCTTTGAATGCCTGCGACCAAGAGGGCTTAACATTGGTCTTGTTGCAGGGGACATTGGCAGTAATTTAGTTAAGGCCATGGCCGATGGTGGCTATTTCAGGGTCCTGTGTTTGGCGCACTGCATTAACAACATTGTTCAAGACTTTCAGAAAAAATAAGACAAGAATTTAAATTGGTCAGAGGCACTAACCTGAAATCCTAGCCCACCTGGAGTGATGCACGTTGATAGTCTGACCACACCCAGTAAAGCTCCACGAACCGCATTGCTGCCGGCCTGAGTTGCAACAAGAGAAATGAGAGAATAAGACAAATAAACATACAAGATCAGGTCTGTTGTCTCAGAGTATCATCCTCGTCACACTTGCACCTCCCAAGTGATTGACTGGATGGTGTTTCTGAGGATTCTCAGTGCTGCAGGGGAAACAAAAGGTTATTAATGATCTCTTTCACTACCTCCTTTTACTCTTTCATGCATTTACATCATTTACACCAGGTACCTAGTGTGTGACCATTTCCGTGTTCAACATGAGAGCTAAGCTTGGGAGCGCCTCATAAGCATCCCATCCAGTCATGGGCAAATACCAGCTTATACACTAGTCAGATTTTGACTTGCTTTGGCAGCATTGACACTGTGTGGAGGTTCACTGACAAAATATCGACCCTCAAAATATCCCCATACCAAAATATTGTACATCACATACTTATAATGGTAAGTACAAAAATATTGGAAAAAATATTGTTGGAATAAATATTGTTGTATTAAATATCATTTAAAAATATATTTTAACTTAATTATTAAATATTAAATATATTAAATAGTAACATTAATTAAAGAACAAAATAGATTTAATATATAATTTTACCAATTTAACAAATAAACTTAAAATATATAATAATTAATATAAAATAACATATAACTACTTAAAAAACTATTATTAAACGAATAATTTTAATTTATATTATAATTTCAAAAATGTAACTAATATAAAAATATAACAACTACATATATATATATAGATACACATATACCAATAATATAAAATCTTTAAAAACTAATAATACAAATAAATTAAAAAGTAAGCTACTTAAAATGTATTAAAAATATTTCACACATTAAAAACATTAATGATTATAAATATTAAACTTTTAAATAATCAAAAACATAATAATATAAATTTTAACAAAATAAAATGAATTATAAAATATAACATTTAATACATATACTATTCCCACTACAATATATGCAAAACTACGCAAACTGTTATACAAAATATATAAAAAATGTACTACTCCCACTTCACACAACGCAAAAAATAATAAAACTAGGTAAAATGTACTAATCTCCCTCCACTAAATGCAACAGTAGTGAAAGTGCTTGAAAAATAAGACAAGGTCAGCAACTTACTGACCACCTGCAGAAGAATCTGCACACATTTCAGCCATTCTTTTAAAGCCCGAGAGCAGCTGAGGATCATTCAACGTGATAATAGAATGCCAGTTAAAGCACTCATCAAGGAGGTGCCAACACGTTGGAACTCAACGTATTACATGCTTGAACGTCTGTTTGGGCAGATCAGACCAATCAATTAATATGTCATGCAAATAGGGGATGCTACTGTGAAAGGCATGATCATTGAGATGGACCAATGGGGCCTAGCTAAATGCCTGACAGAGATGCTACTTCCTTTCGAGGTCTTCACACGTGAAGTCAGCAAGGAGGACTGTACTATGGGACAAGTTATTCCATTGTTGCACATGCTACAGGAACAGCTGAAGGGGGTATCTGCAATGTACGCAGGTGTGGAGGAAAAAAAAGAAGCATATGAGTTGGTGGAGAGCTTAACCCTTGGCTTATCTGAAAATACAAGGGTGCAAAAAGGCATTGTGTCATCCAACCATTACACTCCTGCCACAGTTCTTGATCCACCGTACAAACCATTACTGCACACTTTCATTCCTTTTTTAGACAAGGATGTTGCCAGCTACAAAACTTGTATAGCTGTGCAAGCCAGTCAGTTAGAAAAAGAATGGCCAGGCATTAGAGGCCCGCTCCTCCAGGGCACAACAAGTACTGCAGGGCAGCCGGCTTCAAGTTCAACTTCAGAGCCTGAGGGCAGTGTGGTTGGCTCACAGCAGCCAAAAACACCAACAACACCAAGAACAACATCAACAACAATAAGAACTGGAGCATCAGTCTCAAAATTGGCACAGGAATGGTTTCTGCAGGCAGGGCTTAAGTACAGTGCTGAGGCAAAGGCTAAAGAAGCCGAGCAAAGCGGAACACCCATGAGCATTGAGCGGATGATCAAGGCCTATCTGGATGACCCAATAGAGGTCTACTTTGATCAAAACCCATTGCTGTATTGGTATGGGAAAAGGCGCCAATGGCCAGTGCTCAGCAGCCTGGCGATAAACTATCTGGCTTGGCATTTCGCAAGTGTCTCTGCTGAGCGTGTTTTCAGTGCTGCTGGTGCCGTTCTGACAGTGAGAAGGACCAGTCTCTTGCCCCAAAAAGTGGAGAGGTTAACCATGATCAAATTCAATCAGCACTTTATACCACTGGATTACACCATACCTGAAGTAGCATAGCAGGAAGATAATGATGGTGACTCAGGTCATGGAAGTAGTGTTAGGTGACCTACTTCTGGGTGAACCAACAGAGTTTGAGGACGAGCTCTACTTCCCTGACAACTAGACTTTCAAGTTACTTTCTTTCTTCCTTTGACGCCCAAAAAAAGCCCCCAAAAAGATATAGCTAAGAAATAATATTTACTTTATTATTTGTGTGTGTCACTGTCTTTCTGGTTCGAATCACAACAAATCTTACTCTTTTGGAGTTGCAACTGTGTGCAGTCAGTGAAGAAGTAAGTCCACTCCACTGGAGTCCTCCTGACTCGCCCTAAATCCATTTCCCTTAAGCAAGACATTGGATGGAGAATACATACAACAAATGTGAAATGTGTGCCTGCCTCGAGTCCAAAGTCCAAACCTGACTATATATATATCCTTTCCGTGCCTAGAGGGGCTGCCCCGTAAGAACAAGTAAATGATGACATGCATTGCACGCTGAGTGATTGGTGTTTGCTGTGCATGATATCTACTAGTATTCTACACACAAAAAAGTGACTCAAGTCAATCTTTCCCTTCTTGTTGTTCAATAACAAAATTGTACTACTGCAGACGGATCCATTGCATTTTGAGTCTCGACGAGTCTGGACTCACTCGGGACACTTTTGGTACAGAGTTAGACACCATGACCATACTATACTCGCAGTCAGAGTCAGTATGATTGGAGATGATTGATGGAATAACTTGGGGCCTAAAAGGTAAACAACAACACCAGACCTACATGTCTCTGTAGTGGTGGAGGCGAGTGTGGTGGTGTGACTGACAGTGGTGCATTGATTTTGTTACTTAATTTGGGAAATGCTATGTTGCTGTGTGTGTATGTGTGCTCAGTGCTGTCTGGTTCAAATTCAAAGGTAAGTGGAGGTTAGGTGGGGGGCCTGCTCCTGTTGTTGGAGCTAACTGCTGGAAACAGACATGATTTACCCATGCCGCCTCTGAAAGTCATCTTGTTGTACTCCTCCTTAATTATGCAGTTTAACTTTTCTTCTTGATTTTTCAATATCCTTTTTGTTTTTCCATCTACAGGCCAGCCTTTACCCTGCGCTATACTGGGAAAAACAACTCACACTTACCTTCCCAAACCACATCCGCCAGGCACCCAAGATTGACGGATGGACAGTCCAAGGAAAGAGCAAAAGGAATGCGGAGATGCAACTCCCAATTTGGCAATAATTATAGTATCATTTAATTTTATAAATTTTTTCTCTGAAATCATTACGACTGTGTGTGTTGTTTACGTTTGCTTATATTTTACTCCTACAGATATCTTTTAATTTTATTTGCTAGCTTTCAAAGGAAGCCCGGTACAACAGAAGATAAAATGTATGTAACTTGGGTCTCTCTGGGGGCAGACAGGCAAGGCAATTGCACAATTAATAATATACTGCCCTGTACTAGTCTAGTACTTCTCATCAAGTCATCGTCATGCATGCATTTCCTTTTACTCCCTTAAAAGATTTATGATGGTCGGCTCGGCTGCAAAGATGAATGTGTGTTGTCCATGTGTAGTCTTTGTCTTTGTCAAACCTTTTCCTCAAATCCCCCTTCCCAACCATTCATCAAACCCTAACCCTCTTCCGCCAGGCTGGGTGATTTATATTGAGGTGTGACTTAATTAAATTTACAGCAATAATTGATCACACACTTGCTGGGGTGGATGTGGTGAAAGCAACACTAATTCAAGGCAGGGCAAGGGTCTTGTTCTGCTCTAAGTATATACTATTGCCCACACTGGCAATATAGATTAGATTGCCCACCCATGCACAGTATTCCATATTCACATTTTTTCCAGAGGAACATAATCCATCATCGATTCATCATCCTAGTTCCAGCACTAAAGGTTACACAGCCACTTGTCCACTTCATAGCTCGACTCGACTTCAGTTTGCAACTTGTACTAGGCTAGCCCTCCATTCTGGTTTATTTTACTTTAGCATTGCTTATCATCAAGGTTTCTTGTTTGGTAGTCTTCTTCTTGTGTACTGTACTTCTACTACTCGTTCCCTAGTCTCCCTCAGGTGACTGACTGTCTCATTTTCTTTATTTGCAAATGCTACTGTCAGTGTCTACTACTACTACTACGTACTACTAACACCACCATGGCACAGCACCTTGGACATCCAAACCATCACCATGCAGCCATCGCTTCGCCTATAAAGTATAAACATCAATCACAGGTAAGAGAAGAAATGTGGGGAGGCATAATGTATATACTATGGAAATTAATTAATTCACACACCCACACCCTTCCGAGTCCATAGGGGTTTTGGTTGCAGACTGCATAGACTAGGAGGAGAGACTGACAGTACTAGTAGGACAAGTGAGGGTACCGCATCTATCTGTTGGTGTGTTACACTATCAGCAGATTTCAATCAAAAACTGGCTGCGGCCCTGCAGCAAAGGAAACAATGTGAAGTAAAAGAGTAACCCCCCACAAAAGATTTACATCATCTCATATGTAAAGTAAATGAGGTAAATAATTTATTCCCTTCCCCTAACAAATGAACTACAATAAAAAAAAACATAACACCTGACCCAACCCTCTCCCTAACCCCAACCAATGTCCAGCAGTAAGTCCAATTGTCCACCATAAATTAAAAAAACAAAATGTCCATAACAAAAACCCAAGTTTTCCCCAACGCCCAATTCCCAACCACCAAAAAAAAGTGGTGGGCTCTCTGGATCTTCTACTCCATGGTGGTTAATCGCTCCTCGATCCTTGCCTATCAGTGCACGATCCGGAGGAGCATGCAGTGCTGAAATTGTTTGCTAGAACAACAGGGGTGGGCAGCAGTGTTTGAAGTGCAGCGGGTGGCTGCCAGACCACGGTGCTGTACCACCAGAGGCACTGGGGGGGCCTCGCTGGGGCCAGGGGCATTAGAGGAGGCTGCAGCTGCTGCCGCCTCCTCCTACGCCAGAAACACCAGCCACTGATATTTGTCCCGGATTGACTCCAGCTTCCGTTGCCGGGCCCTGGCTGCTAACTCCTGCCTGTTGGGTTGTTGCTGTGGTTGGTGAAGGAGTAGCTATATCAAGAAAGAAAAAAGACAATTGTAACCAATACTCTTAGCAAAACAGTAACACAAAATTATACATATAAAATTATAGTTGCACAGTAGCACTAGCAAGCACAGTACATAACATTTGTGGTGGCCTCCCATTTCCTCAGCACCTAACATTTGTGTGATTAGAGTATCAGGCATTAGTAGTCACTATGGAGTAGACAAGTCTTCTTCTTCTCTCTCTTGTTTAGCTAAATTAACCTTGTAGGCATGTCAGCTCAGTCAGCTTGCACCCTAGACAGACATACTCGTGTCGTAGTCGCAGACTCACGTTACTTTACTAATGTCTGCAGGAGGGGCAGCTGTACTACACAATTATCTATTTTTCTACTATGGGCATAATCAATGGCAACTGTTCAATTTTACTTTCATCCTGACTACTACAACAAGGCAGATGATATCTGATTACTAATATGGATGATGATATACGGGACGACGTGAGGTGCTACTATTGTTTGATTGTGTAAGCAACCATGCAGCCGATAAGCCACCCATAGCTGACAAAGTCGAAATGACATAGGTAGGGAGCGGGAGTGGGCCTCGGAGTCGGAGGGAGGTGATTGATAAATTTGGGTGGGTACATATATCCATATACAATATATATGTTGTGCTTGCAAACTACAATGAGTCAAGGGAGCATTCTGAAATACAACCTTGAATCAAAAACCTTGAAAAAAACAGTCCTTGTTTCTTCCCAGCGATTTTTCCATTTATCATTGCATTGCTCTTCTAGAATACATTTTTTATTCTAATCTTCACCCTTGGCTTTGCTACTCTGGCACGGTTTATTTTTCTTTTACATTCTATTCATCCAGTCTCCACCAATGCTATGATTGAATACCATCCAAGCATCTATCCATTCAAAGTAAAAAATACATGGCTATCATTCTTAATCTCAAATCACTCTCAGTCTCAACAAACCTTTCACCAACAACATACATTTGTCGTTTTAACCACCACCCATGCATCCTTGCTTGCCTTTGAGTTTGACACATCAAACCCCCGGAGGATTCCTTTCACCCATACAGTTTCACCCACCTAGGCAAGCATCCTTTCTTTCACCTTTCACCCATCCTTCAACCACCCATGCCTCCTATCAGCCACCTATGCATCCCAGGCCCACTTCCTTCACCCACGCATCCTTCTCTGCCAGTCATATATATTGCATTTCACCGTCCTTCCTCCTTCCATCCTTCTTTCCCTTTCCATCAACCCATCCATCAAGGTCGTCTGACTCTTAGCCTTCTTCATAAAACGTTTGCAGCTGAGTTGAAGTCAGATAATCAACTCCCGCCACTCTTGCTAATGCTAATTAAAGGGTGTCTTCTTCAACTGTAGTTCACAACAACTTAGTCTCTCTCAACAGTACAGTGTCCACCTTTGTAGCAAGTGTATTGTCAATAAGTAAGGAATATAACTTACCACCGCCCGCCACTGCTGCTGGCTCACCCCCTGCAGCTGCAGCATCTTCTCCTCCCTCCTTACTGGCGTCGCCTTCGCTGCTGGCCCTGGCACTGGTGGTCGGTACTCCGACAAAAAACATTTCACATTTTTTAGATGCCATACGCCTCCCCCTATTTTTTTTTTCACTAGTAAGATTGAAAATGCAAAACATACATACACCACACATATCACTTGGACAATTTGGGTACTAGAGTAGAGTAGACAGTATGTCCTATCCTCTCAAGAATAATAAAATATCTGGTTGGGCAGCCATTTTGTTTGTGGCAATTTTCAAAAAGCCTCTCAAGAAGAGGACAACCCAAAGGACTGGACTCAGTGGCTAGAGCTATTGGTGAATCTGAGTTTTTAAAAAGAAAGAGTGGCCAACTGGGCAGACAATCGGACATGAGGTCTCTCTTGGTTGGAAAATATAATGGCGCCCTCCTCCTCATACTTCCTTCCAGCCATGGTGCACGGTAATCAGTTATTCATTGTTCACCATCAACTGCTGCTAATAAAAATTGTTCTAGGCCTAGACGAGAAAAAGTAAAATACACCACTTTGTGGTGTCCAACGTGACCATCATTTTATTTAACGATTGAGCATGAGAAAGAAAGTTAAAAAAAAGCATTCTTCTAATCTCAACAAACTTGTGTAGAATACCTTAGTTGGGCATGCAATCTGCACAGCAGAGTAATAGTATTAGTAGTAAGGACCAATGTGTTCTGAGTCTTACAGTAGTACCACCACTAGGCAGTCCACAAAATATAAGGGGAGAGGGATAGCTGACATAAAAACCAGAATAAATCAAGCTACAGACAGACTAATAGTACAGAGTCAGAGGCAGTTAGATTTGTTGTAAAAAAACAACAGACACTAGAAATATAAATAACTAAGGGGCCGATTACGATGGCGGGTGGACTTTGTCCACCAGCCACCGTAGCGGTGATTGGGACCGCAGGCCAGACATGTGGCGGTCCCACCACTGAAATTAGGATGCAACCGCCATACTGGCGGGCGCATCCTGGACCTTTAACATTGCGGGTGGTGCTGCTGGCTGCAGCACCGTCCACAATGTGAAAGGTGCTTGCACCGCATTTCCCTGCACCACATGGCAGGCACCACGCGGTGCTTGCCACTTGGTGCATGGAAATGCAGGGGGTACCCTGGGTACCCCCAGTGCAGCATCACCCCCACATGGGGGCCCGCAACGGGCCCCCAAACCCAATCCCGCCAGCCTTTCCATGGCATCGCCACCATGGAAAGGCCTCCTCAAACCCACATCCTAATATGGCGGATGGTGCCTGCTAGGCACCCCCACCATATTAGTGGCCCTGCTCTGCCCGCCAGGCAGTCAGTGCGATTGCCACCGGTGGAAAAGCAGCGGACGGACTTTGCGTCCTCCGCGATACCCACCGCCATCCTAATATGGCGGTGGGTAATTCTCAATTTGATGGCGGAACGATCGCCACTGCCGGCCCGGCGGTGGCGATCGTTGCGCCATCGTAATGAGACCCTAAGTTGGTAGGTAATGCAGGAATAACAAGAATTTAGAAACAGATAGATCGAAGAAGATTTGGTGAAAAATAGAATTAGGAAACGGATACAATAGTTTAAAAAAATAAGTTGCGGTAAAAGTTAGGGAAATAAATATATATATATTAACAACAGGAGGACCTACTGGGGCCAGCAGAGCCATCTGCAGAAGAGCGATCCTGGGACTTGGAGGCACCTCCAGCTCCTGCTGGATGCTGATCATGTAAGACATAATTAAAGAGATAAAAATTGATTGGTGTGAAATAAATATTAAAAAATTGCTCCAAAAAGATTTTTTGACAGGATATGGCAATTGCAATAAATTTGATCTATCTACTCAGATTGACTAGTAGTAATCGTGGACCGTCTGCATTTATTTTAGTCCTAAAAATTAAGGCATAGATGGACACATGCATATTGCATACACCAAAATTGGTTGGTTGCTGAGTTGCTATATTATTCACTCACTAACAAACTACAAAAGGTTCTACTAAGGAGTCAATACAGCATGTGAGAGGAGGACACGTCACGTGGACAGCTAAAAAATGACCAACTAATACTAAGTAATTAACTAAGCAACTACCTACCACTATCTTAGTGACAGGACAAAAGAAAGAAGTCTCTCTAGTCTGCATTACCTAATTAAATTTCTCTAACCTCTCATACATAATCAGCCCAAGCGAGCGCAAAGTTGCAAACAAGTAAGATTAGTAACGCCGAGCACCTGTCTAGAAGAATAAAAATCATATAATATGAGATTTTTAAACGTAACTTACCTGCATGTAAGCAGCAGCAGCATTCTTGCTATTTGGGAAAAAATAAAATATTCGCAATAACACAGAACAGAACACACAATAGTAATATAATTAGCTACTCACCAAGCCCCACGACCTCAACACCTAGCAGGTCCAGCAGGTCCTGCTCCTGGTCCAGGATGTCAGACCACTGGTCCGCCAGTTGGTTATGTGTGCAGCAGGCCTCAGAGCAGCTAAGCACTGCCCGGCGCAACCTTGCACACCGGTGGTGACGCTCATGGATCCCGTACCCAGAACCAAGGCTGCCGCCTGCTGCCAGGGTTAAGGGGACGAGGCGCTGCACACAAAAAATGAGTGCAGCCACCTCCACCTCCAAGAATATGGCCCGAGGCTGCACCCCTTCTGGGCACCGCCTTCCACAAGGAAGGAGTCTCCTCCTGTTTTCCCGGGAACTGGAGGAAGCTGAAGCACTCTTCTTATTCTTGGCCATGGTTCTGGGGGGCGTGGGTCATAAAAGAAAATGTAGGAGTAACAAACTAAGTCAGAAGAAAAAGAAGGGAAGTAAAAAAAAAAAAGAAAAGCAAGTAATAGAAAAATAGTACAAAACGCAGTAAAAACACACAAAAAGTAGAAAAAACCCACTAAATATACACTTGGGAAGAGAGAGGGATAGATATTAAATAAAAAAGATCAGAAAAAAAGTTTTAGGGACAAAGGATTGGAAAGATTTAGGGAGGATTGGAAAACAGGCCCCAGAACCATAACCAGACAAGAAAAACAAAATGGCCACGCCCATGTGCGACCATATGGTGAAGTTCGCGTGATATATCCCCCCGAACACGCAATCCGCATTGCTGAACGTCAGAAACGTCTTGCGAGCATGCTCAAGCATGCAGTACAAGCAACTCCGCATGCTCGTGGAACTTCGCGTAGCGTTGCAGAGTTTTTTTACTGCTTCTCTAAGCGAACTCTGCCCAGGCTTACTCCTGTCTCCCCTCTGTGACCGTGTTGACAAGTAGTCTGTCGGACTGATGGATTTCCACCCACCATATTTAGATGTTGGATGGCTTATCCGCCGTCCATGTTGACAGACTGTTTTCCGTTGCTAATGGAGGGATTCTGTCGTGGGACTCATTCAAGATTGTACAATTCCTGGCTTTTAGATGGATGCTAGCATCACACACCTGATGTTTTTGGCCGATTGTTTGCACCTGCATGCCACACAATAAAACACACTCCATTTCAGACCATGATCCTTTGCCATTCCTCTGCAGCACAATATTGTTCCTGAGCACTTTTTCAGGCAAGTCAGGTTGTTTGTTTGCTTTCCCAGGTTCTTGTTCATTTTCTCTTTTTATTATTTATTATCTTGTGGGTTATTGCAATCATTTAAGGCTATCATTTCATAATGGCAGAGAAGATAAATCCACATTTTACTGTGGGAGAATTGTCAGTCATAGTAGATGAAATTATAAGGGTAGAGACACAATTTTTTGTAGCCCAAGTCCAAATACAACTATAGCTCAGAAAAGGCAAATGTGTGCCAAAAGAGATGACAGAGTGAATGCTGTAGCAAACAACCTGTGCACACAGGAGGAAATAAGGAAGAGGTGGAATGACCTGCAAGTAAGAGTGCATTCACTGGCCTCCAAGCATCACCTGAATGCCCAGAGGACTGGTGGTGATTCTCCCAGACCCCCTTACAACTTTTTCCCTGGGAGGAGAAGGTCTTGCAGATCCTACATCCTAAAAGCTTGACAGGAATCCCTGGTGGAGACTGGTAAGTTATACTTCTGAATGTGTCACTAAACATAAAGGAATTTTGTGGCAATATTATTGTTTCTCTCATTTTACTAATTGCTAATATGTGTTGTCTATATGTGTGTTTTTTCATGTTTAATTTCTTATATTTTTGACTTTTTTTCTCTGTTTGTTAGACTCTATTTTGTTGTACTTAAGATTACCCATTTAAATCTCCATTTAATTTTACCTGACGTTATGGTGCATGTAAGTATTTTTCTACCTAATGACATGTTTCATATATGTGTTTCATATTGCAAATGTCTGTTGATTTTCAATGTATATATTTTACTTGGCATGTTTAACTTATAATTTTGCAAGTGCAGTTAATGTGAAATTGAAATGACTACAACTACCATAATGCCTTGTTTTTGTTTTGAGAAAATAATATTGCAATGTTATTATAGCCCTTCTCTCTTTTCTTTCATATTTTTGCATACGTTAAAGTGTTAAGTATTTATCAATCTCTATTTTATGCTCTGATTTAAAATGTAATTTTTTGTTTAAATTTGTATTATGTCACTTGTTATTTTATTGGATTGAAGTTATTTGTTTCACAAATCAAAGTAGGTTGTCTAAAAAAATTAAATGAATGTTATGTTGTATGCTGTGTAGAAGTTGATTTGATAATAAATGTGCTTTGCAATGTTTATAGGATGACTAATGCTAATTATCCTTCTAAGGGTCCGATTACGATCTCATCCGGAAAGTCTCCCAACCAAATCGGTTCCGGAATGGTTTCCGAAAGACCCGATTGCGAGCTTCCTGAATGACGGATTAGGATGTATTGCATGTTAAACTCCTACCAAGTCGATAGGAAAGCAATCCGCACGACTGAATCATCCAGAAACAAGCCCGATGCAAGCGACTCATTCAGAAACGCTGAAGAATAACATTCCGGTTGCGAATCAGATTCGGTTTACCCCACGACCAGATGACAATGCATCTGACGCGGTTTCTGAACCGTGTCGGTTTGTCCTACAAATGGCAATTGGAAACTGATAAAAACAGTCAAAACAAGCATTGGCACCACCAAAATCCCCCCCAAAAAGTTTAAATATTAGCCACACCCACCAATCCACCTACATACAGTGCCAAAAACATGATTATGATCCTTTGCTCTAACACAACTGCTGCTAGGTCTCAGAAGTCTCTACACATTCCCTGCTGTTTGCCTCTCTGCCTCACACACTCACACTTCACCCACCACACAACTTGCACAGATTTTTTTAATTCTTACAAACACACACTCTTTGTCATATTCACACTCGCCTTCACAGTCACCCTCACTTTCACCTTCACATTCACATTCACCCTCACCCTCACCATGGCTCCAAGGAAGCAGCCACATTTCACAGAGAAGGAGTTGGAAGTGCTTGTAGATGAAATAGACAGAGTAGAGCCACAGTTATTTGGGAACCTAGTCCACCAGACCCCCTTTCCCAGGAGAAATAAGATGTGGGACAGGATAGTCAACAAGGTGAATGCTGAAGCACCTGTCCTGCTGGCCAGAGAACATGCTGAAAGCCAGCGGACTGGTGGTGGCCCTCCTGCACCACATGTGCATTTCACTTCTTGGGAGGAGAAGGTGCATGCCATCCTTCTGCCAGAGAGCGTCTATGGACTACCAGAAGCTCCAGAGTATGCTATGTACCTACTCCACATCACAAAAAAGTTACCACTTACACCTCTATAGACATCACTGTAAAGGATACAGTTATACAAATGACTGTTTTTAACTTCAAAACAAAACTAGAGTAAATGAGGATGTGATGTGTGTGTCATATTGATAAACAACATACCTGGAATGAAAATGAAGATGCATAAAATTCCTAACATGTACAAACTTCTTACAAACTCACAGCAAGGCTTTGTGCTCCAAACACTAGTCACCGGTGTCAGCCATCTTGCCACCACATTTCCACTCTCTCTCAAGAAAGCTTAGTCATAGGTAGGCTGTTTGGGATGGCTGGGAAGGTGGGTGTGGGCACAGGCCTGATGGGAGTTGTAGTGACAGCAAACACTCCTCCTCCCACATAGCCCAAATAGCCCACCTGGAACTATGCTTTCCTGAAAGTGAGTGTAAATGTACTAGCAAGATGCCTGACACTGCTGCATGGTGTCTGGAGCAGAAGACCTTGATGGGAGTTGCAGTCAGTTCAAACAGCAGGCACCAGTGTCAGACATCTTAAATGTACACTTTCCTCATTGTCAGGACATCACTCTCCCTGGTGGGCTGGTTGGGTTGCCTGGGAGGAGGAGTGTTTGCACTGACTACATCTCCCATCAGGCTCTGTCCTACACACACCATCCCACCCAGCTCAAACAGCACACCTGGGACTATGCTGTCCCTGACGGTGAGAGGAAATTTACTGGAAAGATGGCTGACACTGGGGACTGCACTTTGGATTACATGGCCATGATGGGTTTTGTGGTGAACTCAGACAACAGGCACCAGTGTCACACATCTTGATAGTACACTACCCCTCATTGTCTGGTCACCACTCTATCTGGTGTGCTGTTTAAGCCGTTTGGGAAGGTGTGTGTGAGCCCATGCCTGTTGGAAGTTGCAGTGACAGCAAACACTCCTCCTCACACCCATCCCAAATAACTCATCTGGGCCTATGGCTACCTGGCAGTGTGGGAAAATGTACTTGAAATATGGCTGACACTGCTACATGGTGTTGAACTTGAAGCCAAATCCCATCATGGCCTTGTGCTACAAACATCAGGCCCCAGTGTCAGACATCTTGCCAGTACATTTCCATTCACTGTCAGGGACTGCATAGTTCCAGGTGTGCTGTTTGGGCTGGCTGGGAAGATGTGTGGAGGACAGGGCATGATGGGAGTTGAAGTCAGTGGAAACACTCCTCCCACCCAGCCCAACAAGCCCACCTAGAACTGAGTTTCCCTGACAGTCAATGAGAATGTACTGGCAAGATGTCTGGGACTGCAGACTGGTGTTTGGAGCTCAAGGCACTTTTGGGAGATGTGGACAAATCAGACACCAGTCCCCAATGAGTGGAAATGTACTGAAAAAATAGCAGACACTGTGGACTGGTGTCTGGACCACTACGCCCTGCTGGGAGTTGTGCACAAATCGGCACCAATCATCAGTGTAAGACATATTGCAAATATATTCCCACTCACTGTTTGGGAAGCAGAGTTACTGGTAGGCTTTTGGTGCTGGGTGGGACGGTGTGTGTGAGACAAGGCCTGACGTGAGTTGTAGCCATTGCAAATACTCATCCTCCCACACAGCACTGCTAACTCCGCTGTGCCTATGTTTACCTCACAGTGAGGGAAAGTGTACTAGCAAGGTGGCTGACACTGGTGCATCGTGTTTAACTTGAAGCCAACTCCCATCAAGGCCCTGGTCTCCAAACACCATGCAACAGTGTCAGCCATCTTGCTAGTACACTACCATTGACTGTCAGGTAGCCATTGGCCCAGATGAGCTGTTTGTGCTGGTTGGGAGGAGAAGTGTTTGCCCTGACTACATCTCCCATCAGGCTCTGTCCTCCACACATCTTCCTACCCATCCAAAATAGCTTACCTGGGACTCTGCTTTTTTCACAGTGAGTGGCAATGTGCTGCCAAGATGGCTGACCCTGCTGCATGGTGTCTGGATCAGAAAGCCTTGTTGGGTGTTGCAGTCAAGTCAAACAACAGGCACCAGTGTCAGCTATTTTGTCAGTACATTTACACTCACTGTCAGGTAACACACCAACAACACCAAGAACAACATCAACAACAATAAGAACTGGAGCATCAGTCTCAAAATTGGCACAGGAATGGTTTCTGCAGGCAGGGCTTAAGTACAGTGCTGAGGAAAAGGCTAAAGAAGCCGAGCAAAGCGGAACACCCATGAGCATTGAGCGGATGATCAAGGCCTATCTGGATGACCCAATAGAGGTCTACTTTGATCAAAACCCATTGCTGTATTGGTATGGGAAAAGGCGCCAATGGCCAGTGCTCAGCAGCCTGGCGATAAACTATCTGGCTTGGCATTTCGCAAGTGCCTCTGCTGAGCGTGTTTTCAGTGCTGCTGGTGCCGTTCTGACAGTGAGAAGGACCAGTCTCTTGCCCCAAAAAGTGGAGAGGTTAACCATGATCAAATTCAATCAGCACTTTATACCACTGGATTACACCATACCTGAAGTAGCATAGCAGGAAGATAATGATGGTGACTCAGGTCATGGAAGTAGTGTTAGGTGACCTACTTCTGGGTGAACCAACAGAGTTTGAGGACGAGCTCTACTTCCCTGACAACTAGACTTTCAAGTTACTTTCTTTCTTCCTTTGACGCCCAAAAAAAAGCCCCCCAAAAAGATATAGCTAAGAAATAATATTTACTTTATTATTTGTGTGTGTCACTGTCTTTCTGGTTCGAATCACAACAAATCTTACTCTTTTGGAGTTGCAACTGTGTGCAGTCAGTGAAGAAGTAAGTCCACTCCACTGGAGTCCTCCTGACTCGCCCTAAATCCATTTCCCTTAAGCAAGACATTGGATGGAGAATACATACAACAAATGTGAAATGTGTGCCTGCCTCGAGTCCAAAGTCCAAACCTGACTATATATATATCCTTTCCGTGCCTAGAGGGGCAGCCCCGTAAGAACAAGTAAATGATGACATGCATTGCACGCTGAGTGATTGGTGTTTGCTGTGCATGATATCTACTAGTATTCTACACACAAAAAAGTGACTCAAGTCAATCTTTCCCTTCTTGTTGTTCAATAACAAAATTGTACTACTGCAGACGGATCCATTGCATTTTGAGTCTCGACGAGTCTGGACTCACTCGGGACACTTTTGGTACAGAGTTAGACACCATGACCATACTATACTCGCAGTCAGAGTCAGTATGATTGGAGATGATTGATGGAATAACTTGGGGCCTAAAAGGTAAACAACAACACCAGACCTACATGTCTCTGTAGTGGTGGAGGCGAGTGTGGTGGTGTGACTGACAGTGGTGCATTGATTTTGTTACTTAATTTGGGAAATGCTATGTTGCTGTGTGTGTATGTGTGCTCAGTGCTGTCTGGTTCAAATTCAAAGGTAAGTGGAGGTTAGGTGGGGGGCCTGCTCCTGTTGTTGGAGCTAACTGCTGGAAACAGACATGATTTACCCATGCCGCCTCTGAAAGTCATCTTGTTGTACTCCTCCTTAATTATGCAGTTTAACTTTTCTTCTTGATTTTTCAATATCCTTTTTGTTTTTCCATCTACAGGCCAGCCTTTACCCTGCGCTATACTGGGAAAAACAACTCACACTTACCTTCCCAAACCACATCCGCCAGGCACCCAAGATTGACGGATGGACAGTCCAAGGAAAGAGCAAAAGGAATGCGGAGATGCAACTCCCAATTTGGCAATAATTATAGTATCATTTAATTTTATAAATGTTTTCTCTGAAATCATTACGACTGTGTGTGTTGTTTACGTTTGCTTATATTTTACTCCTACAGATATCTTTTAATTTTATTTGCTAGCTTTCAAAGGAAGCCCGGTACAACAGAAGATAAAATGTATGTAACTTGGGTCTCTCTGGGGGCAGACAGGCAAGGCAATTGCACAATTAATAATATACTGCCCTGTACTAGTCTAGTACTTCTCATCAAGTCATCGTCATGCATGCATTTCCTTTTACTCCCTTAAAAGATTTATGATGGTCGGCTCGGCTGCAAAGATGAATGTGTGTTGTCCATGTGTAGTCTTTGTCAAACCTTTTCCTCAAATCCCCCTTCCCAACCATTCATCAAACCCTAACCCTCTTCCGCCAGGCTGGGTGATTTATATTGAGGTGTGACTTAATTAAATTTACAGCAATAATTGATCACACACTTGCTGGGGTGGATGTGGTGAAAGCAACACTAATTCAAGGCAGGGCAAGGGTCTTGTTCTGCTCTAAGTATATACTATTGCCCACACTGGCAATATAGATTAGATTGCCCACCCATGCACAGTATTCCATATTCACATTTTTTCCAGAGGAACATAATCCATCATCGATTCATCATCCTAGTTCCAGCACTAAAGGTTACACAGCCACTTGTCCACTTCATAGCTCGACTCGACTTCAGTTTGCAACTTGTACTAGGCTAGCCCTCCATTCTGGTTTATTTTACTTTAGCATTGCTTATCATCAAGGTTTCTTGTTTGGTAGTCTTCTTCTTGTGTACTGTACTTCTACTACTCGTTCCCTAGTCTCCCTCAGGTGACTGACTGTCTCATTTTCTTTATTTGCAAATGCTACTGTCAGTGTCTACTACTACTACTACGTACTACTAACACCACCATGGCACAGCACCTTGGACATCCAAACCATCACCATGCAGCCATCGCTTCGCCTATAAAGTATAAACATCAATCACAGGTAAGAGAAGAAATGTGGGGAGGCATAATGTATATACTATGGAAATTAATTAATTCACACACCCACACCCTTCCGAGTCCATAGGGGTTTTGGTTGCAGACTGCATAGACTAGGAGGAGAGACTGACAGTACTAGTAGGACAAGTGAGGGTACCGCATCTATCTGTTGGTGTGTTACACTATCAGCAGATTTCAATCAAAAACTGGCTGCGGCCCTGCAGCAAAGGAAACAATGTGAAGTAAAAGAGTAACCCCCCACAAAAGATTTACATCATCTCATATGTAAAGTAAATGAGGTAAATAATGTATTCCCTTCCCCTAACAAATGAACTACAATAAAAAAAAACATAACACCTGACCCAACCTTCTCCCTAACCCCAACCAATGTCCAGCAGTAAGTCCAATTGTCCACCATAAATTAAAAAAACAAAATGTCCATAACAAAAACCCAAGTTTTCCCCAACGCCCAATTCCCAACCACCAAAAAAAAGTGGTGGGCTCTCTGGATCTTCTACTCCATGGTGGTTAATCGCTCCTCGATCCTTGCCTATCAGTGCACGATCCGGAGGAGCATGCAGTGCTGAAATTGTTTGCTAGAACAACAGGGGTGGGCAGCAGTGTTTGAAGTGCAGCGGGTGGCTGCCAGACCACGGTGCTGTAGCACCAGAGGCACTGGGGGGGCCTCGCTGGGGCCAGGGGCATTAGAGGAGGCTGCAGCTGCTGCCGCCTCCTCCTACGCCAGAAACACCAGCCACTGATATTTGTCCCGGATTGACTCCAGCTTCCGTTGCCGGGCCCTGGCTGCTAACTCCTGCCTGTTGGGTTGTTGCTGTGGTTGGTGAAGGAGTAGCTATATCAAGAAAGAAAAAAGACAATTGTAACCAATACTCTTAGCAAAACAGTAACACAAAATTATACATATAAAATTATAGTTGCACAGTAGCACTAGCAAGCACAGTACATAACATTTGTGGTGGCCTCCCATTTCCTCAGCACCTAACATTTGTGTGATTAGAGTATCAGGCATTAGTAGTCACTATGGAGTAGACAAGTCTTCTTCTTCTCTCTCTTGTTTAGCTAAATTAACCTTGTAGGCATGTCAGCTCAGTCAGCTTGCACCCTAGACAGACATACTCGTGTCGTAGTCGCAGACTCACGTTACTTTACTAATGTCTGCAGGAGGGGCAGCTGTACTACACAATTATCTATTTTTCTACTATGGGCATAATCAATGGCAACTGTTCAATTTTACTTTCATCCTGACTACTACAACAAGGCAGATGATATCTGATTACTAATATGGATGATGATATACGGGACGACGTGAGGTGCTACTATTGTTTGATTGTGTAAGCAACCATGCAGCCGATAAGCCACCCATAGCTGACAAAGTCGAAATGACATAGGTAGGGAGCGGGAGTGGGCCTCGGAGTCGGAGGGAGGTGATTGATAAATTTGGGTGGGTACATATATCCATATACAATATATATGTTGTGCTTGCAAACTACAATGAGTCAAGGGAGCATTCTGAAATACAACCTTGAATCAAAAACCTTGAAAAAAACAGTCCTTGTTTCTTCCCAGCGATTTTTCCATTTATCATTGCATTGCTCTTCTAGAATACATTTTTTATTCTAATCTTCACCCTTGGCTTTGCTACTCTGGCACGGTTTATTTTTCTTTTACATTCTATTCATCCAGTCTCCACCAATGCTATGATTGAATACCATCCAAGCATCTATCCATTCAAAGTAAAAAATACATGGCTATCATTCTTAATCTCAAATCACTCTCAGTCTCAACAAACCTTTCACCAACAACATACATTTGTCGTTTTAACCACCACCCATGCATCCTTGCTTGCCTTTGAGTTTGACACATCAAACCCCCGGAGGATTCCTTTCACCCATACAGTTTCACCCACCTAGGCAAGCATCCTTTCTTTCACCTTTCACCCATCCTTCAACCACCCATGCCTCCTATCAGCCACCTATGCATCCCAGGCCCACTTCCTTCACCCACGCATCCTTCTCTGCCAGTCATATATATTGCATTTCACCGTCCTTCCTCCTTCCATCCTTCTTTCCCTTTCCATCAACCCATCCATCAAGGTCGTCTGACTCTTAGCCTTCTTCATAAAACGTTTGCAGCTGAGTTGAAGTCAGATAATCAACTCCCGCCACTCTTGCTAATGCTAATTAAAGGGTGTCTTCTTCAACTGTAGTTCACAACAACTTAGTCTCTCTCAACAGTACAGTGTCCACCTTTGTAGCAAGTGTATTGTCAATAAGTAAGGAATATAACTTACCACCGCCCGCCACTGCTGCTGGCTCACCCCCTGCAGCTGCAGCATCTTCTCCTCCCTCCTTACTGGCGTCGCCTTCGCTGCTGGCCCTGGCACTGGTGGTCGGTACTCCGACAAAAAACATTTCACATTTTTTAGATGCCATACGCCTCCCCCTATTTTTTTTTTCACTAGTAAGATTGAAAATGCAAAACATACATACACCACACATATCACTTGGACAATTTGGGTACTAGAGTAGAGTAGACAGTATGTCCTATCCTCTCAAGAATAATAAAATATCTGGTTGGGCAGCCATTTTGTTTGTGGCAATTTTCAAAAAGCCTCTCAAGAAGAGGACAACCCAAAGGACTGGACTCAGTGGCTAGAGCTATTGGTGAATCTGAGTTTTTAAAAAGAAAGAGTGGCCAACTGGGCAGACAATCGGACATGAGGTCTCTCTTGGTTGGAAAATATAATGGCGCCCTCCTCCTCATACTTCCTTCCAGCCATGGTGCACGGTAATCAGTTATTCATTGTTCACCATCAACTGCTGCTAATAAAAATTGTTCTAGGCCTAGACGAGAAAAAGTAAAATACACCACTTTGTGGTGTCCAACGTGACCATCATTTTATTTAACGATTGAGCATGAGAAAGAAAGTTAAAAAAAAGCATTCTTCTAATCTCAACAAACTTGTGTAGAATACCTTAGTTGGGCATGCAATCTGCACAGCAGAGTAATAGTATTAGTAGTAAGGACCAATGTGTTCTGAGTCTTACAGTAGTACCACCACTAGGCAGTCCACAAAATATAAGGGGAGAGGGATAGCTGACATAAAAACCAGAATAAATCAAGCTACAGACAGACTAATAGTACAGAGTCAGAGGCAGTTAGATTTGTTGTAAAAAAAACAACAGACACTAGAAATATAAATAACTAAGGGGCCGATTACGATGGCGGGTGGACTTTGTCCACCAGCCACCGTAGCGGTGATTGGGACCGCAGGCCAGACATGTGGCGGTCCCACCACTGAAATTAGGATGCAACCGCCATACTGGCGGGCGCATCCTGGACCTTTAACATTGCGGGTGGTGCTGCTGGCTGCAGCACCGTCCACAATGTGAAAGGTGCTTGCACCGCATTTCCCTGCACCACATGGCAGGCACCACGCGGTGCTTGCCACTTGGTGCATGGAAATGCAGGGGGGTACCCTGGGTACCCCCCAGTGCAGCATCAACCCCCACATGGGGGCCCGCAACGGGCCCCCAAACCCAATCCCGCCAGCCTTTCCATGGCATCGCCACCATGGAAAGGCCTCCTCAAACCCACATCCTAATATGGCGGATGGTGCCTGCTAGGCACCCCCACCATATTAGTGGCCCTGCTCTGCCCGCCAGGCAGTCAGTGCGATTGCCACCGGTGGAAAAGCAGCGGACGGACTTTGCGTCCTCCGCGATACCCACCGCCATCCTAATATGGCGGTGGGTAATTCTCAATTTGATGGCGGAACGATCGCCACTGCCGGCCCGGCGGTGGCGATCGTTGCGCCATCGTAATGAGCCCCTAAGTTGGTAGGTAATGCAGGAATAACAAGAATTTAGAAACAGATAGATCGAAGAAGATTTGGTGAAAAATAGAATTAGGAAACGGATGCAATAGTTTAAAAAAATAAGTTGCGGTAAAAGTTAGGGAAATATATATATATATATTAACAACAGGAGGACCTACTGGGGCCAGCAGAGCCATCTGCAGAAGAGCGATCCTGGGACTTGGAGGCACCTCCAGCTCCTGCTGGATGCTGATCATGTAAGACATAATTAAAGAGATAAAAATTGATTGGTGTGAAATAAATATTAAAAAATTGCTCCAAAAAGATTTTTTGACAGGATATGGCAATTGCAATAAATTTGATCTATCTACTCAGATTGACTAGTAGTAATCGTGGACCGTCTGCATTTATTTTAGTCCTAAAAATTAAGGCATAGATGGACACATGCATATTGCATACACCAAAATTGGTTGGTTGCTGAGTTGCTATATTATTCACTCACTAACAAACTACAAAAGGTTCTACTAAGGAGTCAATACAGCATGTGAGAGGAGGACACGTCACGTGGACAGCTAAAAAATGACCAACTAATACTAAGTAATTAACTAAGCAACTACCTACCACTATCTTAGTGACAGGACAAAAGAAAGAAGTCTCTCTAGTCTGCATTACCTAATTAAATTTCTCTAACCTCTCATACATAATCAGCCCAAGCGAGCGCAAAGTTGCAAACAAGTAAGATTAGTAACGCCGAGCACCTGTCTAGAAGAATAAAAATCATATAATATGAGATTTTTAAACGTAACTTACCTGCATGTAAGCAGCAGCAGCATTCTTGCTATTTGGGAAAAAATAAAATATTCGCAATAACACAGAACAGAACACACAATAGTAATATAATTAGCTACTCACCAAGCCCCACGACCTCAACACCTAGCAGGTCCAGCAGGTCCTGCTCCTGGTCCAGGATGTCAGACCACTGGTCCGCCAGTTGGTTATGTGTGCAGCAGGCCTCAGAGCAGCTAAGCACTGCCCGGCGCAACCTTGCACACCGGTGGTGACGCTCATGGATCCCGTACCCAGAACCAAGGCTGCCGCCTGCTGCCAGGGTTAAGGGGACGAGGCGCTGCACACAAAAAATGAGTGCAGCCACCTCCACCTCCAAGAATATGGCCCGAGGCTGCACCCTTCTGGGCACCGCCTTCCACAAGGAAGGAGTCTCCTCCTGTTTTCCCGGGAACTGGAGGAAGCTGAAGCACTCTTCTTATTCTTGGCCATGGTTCTGGGGGGCGTGGGTCATAAAAGAAAATGTAGGAGTAACAAACTAAGTCAGAAGAAAAAGAAGGGAAGTAAAAAAAAAAAGAAAAGCAAGTAATAGAAAAATAGTACAAAACGCAGTAAAAACACACAAAAAGTAGAAAAACCCACTAAATATACACTTGGGAAGAGAGAGGGATAGATATTAAATAAAAAAGATCAGAAAAAAGTTTTAGGGACAAAGGATTGGAAAGATTTAGGGAGGATTGGAAAACAGGCCCCAGAACCATAACCAGACAAGAAAAACAAAATGGCCACGCCCATGTGCGACCATATGGTGAAGTTCGCGTGATATATCCCCCGAACACGCAATCCGCATTGCTGAACGTCAGAAACGTCTCGCGAGCATGCTCAAGCATGCAGTACAAGCAACTCCGCATGCTCGTGGAACTTCGCGTAGCGTTGCAGAGTTTTTTTACTGCTTCTCTAAGCGAACTCTGCCCAGGCTTACTCCTGTCTCCCCTCTGTGACCGTGTTGACAAGTAGTCTGTCGGACTGATGGATTTCCACCCACCATATTTAGATGTTGGATGGCTTATCCGCCGTCCATGTTGACAGACTGTTTTCCGTTGCTAATGGAGGGATTCTGTCGTGGGACTCATTCAAGATTGTACAATTCCTGGCTTTTAGATGGATGCTAGCATCACACACCTGATGTTTTTGGCCGATTGTTTGCACCTGCATGCCACACAATAAAACACACTCCATTTCAGACCATGATCCTTTGCCATTCCTCTGCAGCACAATATTGTTCCTGAGCACTTTTTCAGGCAAGTCAGGTTGTTTGTTTGCTTTCCCAGGTTCTTGTTCATTTTCTCTTTTTATTATTTATTATCTTGTGGGTTATTGCAATCATTTAAGGCTATCATTTCATAATGGCAGAGAAGATAAATCCACATTTTACTGTGGGAGAATTGTCAGTCATAGTAGATGAAATTATAAGGGTAGAGACACAATTTTTTGTAGCCCAAGTCCAAATACAACTATAGCTCAGAAAAGGCAAATGTGTGCCAAAAGAGATGACAGAGTGAATGCTGTAGCAAACAACCTGTGCACACAGGAGGAAATAAGGAAGAGGTGGAATGACCTGCAAGTAAGAGTGCATTCACTGGCCTCCAAGCATCACCTGAATGCCCAGAGGACTGGTGGTGATTCTCCCAGACCCCCTTACAACTTTTTCCCTGGGAGGAGAAGGTCTTGCAGATCCTACATCCTAAAAGCTTGACAGGAATCCCTGGTGGAGACTGGTAAGTTATACTTCTGAATGTGTCACTAAACATAAAGGAATTTTGTGGCAATATTATTGTTTCTCTCATTTTACTAATTGCTAATATGTGTTGTCTATATGTGTGTTTTTTCATGTTTAATTTCTTATATTTTTGACTTTTTTTCTCTGTTTGTTAGACTCTATTTTGTTGTACTTAAGATTACCCATTTAAATCTCCATTTAATTTTACCTGACGTTATGGTGCATGTAAGTATTTTTCTACCTAATGACATGTTTCATATATGTGTTTCATATTGCAAATGTCTGTTGATTTTCAATGTATATATTTTACTTGGCATGTTTAACTTATAATTTTGCAAGTGCAGTTAATGTGAAATTGAAATGACTACAACTACCATAATGCCTTGTTTTTGTTTTGAGAAAATAATATTGCAATGTTATTATAGCCCTTCTCTCTTTTCTTTCATATTTTTGCATACGTTAAAGTGTTAAGTATTTATCAATCTCTATTTTATGCTCTGATTTAAAATGTAATTTTTTGTTTAAATTTGTATTATGTCACTTGTTATTTTATTGGATTGAAGTTATTTGTTTCACAAATCAAAGTAGGTTGTCTAAAAAAATTAAATGAATGTTATGTTGTATGCTGTGTAGAAGTTGATTTGATAATAAATGTGCTTTGCAATGTTTATAGGATGACTAATGCTAATTATCCTTCTAAGGGTCCGATTACGATCTCATCCGGAAAGTCTCCCAACCAAATCGGTTCCGGAATGGTTTCCGAAAGACCCGATTGCGAGCTTCCTGAATGACGGATTAGGATGTATTGCATGTTAAACTCCTACCAAGTCGATAGGAAAGCAATCCGCACGACTGAATCATCCAGAAACAAGCCCGATGCAAGCGACTCATTCAGAAACGCTGAAGAATAACATTCCGGTTGCGAATCAGATTCGGTTTACCCCACGACCAGATGACAATGCATCTGACGCGGTTTCTGAACCGTGTCGGTTTGTCCTACAAATGGCAATTGGAAACTGATAAAAACAGTCAAAACAAGCATTGGCACCACCAAAATCCCCCAAAAAGTTTAAATATTAGCCACACCCACCAATCCACCTACATACAGTGCCAAAAACATGATTATGATCCTTTGCTCTAACACAACTGCTGCTAGGTCTCAGAAGTCTCTACACATTCCCTGCTGTTTGCCTCTCTGCCTCACACACTCACACTTCACCCACCACACAACTTGCACAGATTTTTTTAATTCTTACAAACACACACTCTTTGTCATATTCACACTCGCCTTCACAGTCACCCTCACTTTCACCTTCACATTCACATTCACCCTCACCCTCACCATGGCTCCAAGGAAGCAGCCACATTTCACAGAGAAGGAGTTGGAAGTGCTTGTAGATGAAATAGACAGAGTAGAGCCACAGTTATTTGGGAACCTAGTCCACCAGACCCCCTTTCCCAGGAGAAATAAGATGTGGGACAGGATAGTCAACAAGGTGAATGCTGAAGCACCTGTCCTGCTGGCCAGAGAACATGCTGAAAGCCAGCGGACTGGTGGTGGCCCTCCTGCACCACATGTGCATTTCACTTCTTGGGAGGAGAAGGTGCATGCCATCCTTCTGCCAGAGAGCGTCTATGGACTACCAGAAGCTCCAGAGTATGCTATGTACCTACTCCACATCACAAAAAAGTTACCACTTACACCTCTATAGACATCACTGTAAAGGATACAGTTATACAAATGACTGTTTTTAACTTCAAAACAAAACTAGAGTAAATGAGGATGTGATGTGTGTGTCATATTGATAAACAACATACCTGGAATGAAAATGAAGATGCATAAAATTCCTAACATGTACAAACTTCTTACAAACTCACAGCAAGGCTTTGTGCTCCAAACACTAGTCACCGGTGTCAGCCATCTTGCCACCACATTTCCACTCTCTCTCAAGAAAGCTTAGTCATAGGTAGGCTGTTTGGGATGGCTGGGAAGGTGGGTGTGGGCACAGGCCTGATGGGAGTTGTAGTGACAGCAAACACTCCTCCTCCCACATAGCCCAAATAGCCCACCTGGAACTATGCTTTCCTGAAAGTGAGTGTAAATGTACTAGCAAGATGCCTGACACTGCTGCATGGTGTCTGGAGCAGAAGACCTTGATGGGAGTTGCAGTCAGTTCAAACAGCAGGCACCAGTGTCAGACATCTTAAATGTACACTTTCCTCATTGTCAGGACATCACTCTCCCTGGTGGGCTGGTTGGGTTGCCTGGGAGGAGGAGTGTTTGCACTGACTACATCTCCCATCAGGCTCTGTCCTACACACACCATCCCACCCAGCTCAAACAGCACACCTGGGACTATGCTGTCCCTGACGGTGAGAGGAAATTTACTGGAAAGATGGCTGACACTGGGGACTGCACTTTGGATTACATGGCCATGATGGGTTTTGTGGTGAACTCAGACAACAGGCACCAGTGTCACACATCTTGATAGTACACTACCCCTCATTGTCTGGTCACCACTCTATCTGGTGTGCTGTTTAAGCCGTTTGGGAAGGTGTGTGTGAGCCCATGCCTGTTGGAAGTTGCAGTGACAGCAAACACTCCTCCTCACACCCATCCCAAATAACTCATCTGGGCCTATGGCTACCTGGCAGTGTGGGAAAATGTACTTGAAATATGGCTGACACTGCTACATGGTGTTGAACTTGAAGCCAAATCCCATCATGGCCTTGTGCTACAAACATCAGGCCCCAGTGTCAGACATCTTGCCAGTACATTTCCATTCACTGTCAGGGACTGCATAGTTCCAGGTGTGCTGTTTGGGCTGGCTGGGAAGATGTGTGGAGGACAGGGCATGATGGGAGTTGAAGTCAGTGGAAACACTCCTCCCACCCAGCCCAACAAGCCCACCTAGAACTGAGTTTCCCTGACAGTCAATGAGAATGTACTGGCAAGATGTCTGGGACTGCAGACTGGTGTTTGGAGCTCAAGGCACTTTTGGGAGATGTGGACAAATCAGACACCAGTCCCCAATGAGTGGAAATGTACTGAAAAAATAGCAGACACTGTGGACTGGTGTCTGGACCACTACGCCCTGCTGGGAGTTGTGCACAAATCGGCACCAATCATCAGTGTAAGACATATTGCAAATATATTCCCACTCACTGTTTGGGAAGCAGAGTTACTGGTAGGCTTTTGGTGCTGGGTGGGACGGTGTGTGTGAGACAAGGCCTGACGTGAGTTGTAGCCATTGCAAATACTCATCCTCCCACACAGCACTGCTAACTCCGCTGTGCCTATGTTTACCTCACAGTGAGGGAAAGTGTACTAGCAAGGTGGCTGACACTGGTGCATCGTGTTTAACTTGAAGCCAACTCCCATCAAGGCCCTGGTCTCCAAACACCATGCAACAGTGTCAGCCATCTTGCTAGTACACTACCATTGACTGTCAGGTAGCCATTGGCCCAGATGAGCTGTTTGTGCTGGTTGGGAGGAGAAGTGTTTGCCCTGACTACATCTCCCATCAGGCTCTGTCCTCCACACATCTTCCTACCCATCCAAAATAGCTTACCTGGGACTCTGCTTTTTTCACAGTGAGTGGCAATGTGCTGCCAAGATGGCTGACCCTGCTGCATGGTGTCTGGATCAGAAAGCCTTGTTGGGTGTTGCAGTCAAGTCAAACAACAGGCACCAGTGTCAGCTATTTTGTCAGTACATTTACACTCACTGTCAGGTAACACACCAACAACACCAAGAACAACATCAACAACAATAAGAACTGGAGCATCAGTCTCAAAATTGGCACAGGAATGGTTTCTGCAGGCAGGGCTTAAGTACAGTGCTGAGGAAAAGGCTAAAGAAGCCGAGCAAAGCGGAACACCCATGAGCATTGAGCGGATGATCAAGGCCTATCTGGATGACCCAATAGAGGTCTACTTTGATCAAAACCCATTGCTGTATTGGTATGGGAAAAGGCGCCAATGGCCAGTGCTCAGCAGCCTGGCGATAAACTATCTGGCTTGGCATTTCGCAAGTGTCTCTGCTGAGCGTGTTTTCAGTGCTGCTGGTGCCGTTCTGACAGTGAGAAGGACCAGTCTCTTGCCCCAAAAAGTGGAGAGGTTAACCATGATCAAATTCAATCAGCACTTTATACCACTGGATTACACCATACCTGAAGTAGCATAGCAGGAAGATAATGATGGTGACTCAGGTCATGGAAGTAGTGTTAGGTGACCTACTTCTGGGTGAACCAACAGAGTTTGAGGACGAGCTCTACTTCCCTGACAACTAGACTTTCAAGTTACTTTCTTTCTTCCTTTGACGCCCAAAAAAAAGCCCCCAAAAGATATAGCTAAGAAATAATATTTACTTTATTATTTGTGTGTGTCACTGTCTTTCTGGTTCGAATCACAACAAATCTTACTCTTTTGGAGTTGCAACTGTGTGCAGTCAGTGAAGAAGTAAGTCCACTCCACTGGATTCCTCCTGACTCGCCCTAAATCCATTTCCCTTAAGCAAGACATTGGATGGAGAATACATACAACAAATGTGAAATGTGTGCCTGCCTCGAGTCCAAAGTCCAAACCTGACTATATATATATCCTTTCCGTGCCTAGAGGGGCTGCCCCGTAAGAACAAGTAAATGATGACATGCATTGCACGCTGAGTGATTGGTGTTTGCTGTGCATGATATCTACTAGTATTCTACACACAAAAAAGTGACTCAAGTCAATCTTTCCCTTCTTGTTGTTCAATAACAAAATTGTACTACTGCAGACGGATCCATTGCATTTTGAGTCTCGACGAGTCTGGACTCACTCGGGACACTTTTGGTACAGAGTTAGACACCATGACCATACTATACTCGCAGTCAGAGTCAGTATGATTGGAGATGATTGATGGAATAACTTGGGGCCTAAAAGGTAAACAACAACACCAGACCTACATGTCTCTGTAGTGGTGGAGGCGAGTGTGGTGGTGTGACTGACAGTGGTGCATTGATTTTGTTACTTAATTTGGGAAATGCTATGTTGCTGTGTGTGTATGTGTGCTCAGTGCTGTCTGGTTCAAATTCAAAGGTAAGTGGAGGTTAGGTGGGGGGCCTGCTCCTGTTGTTGGAGCTAACTGCTGGAAACAGACATGATTTACCCATGCCGCCTCTGAAAGTCATCTTGTTGTACTCCTCCTTAATTATGCAGTTTAACTTTTCTTCTTGATTTTTCAATATCCTTTTTGTTTTTCCATCTACAGGCCAGCCTTTACCCTGCGCTATACTGGGAAAAACAACTCACACTTACCTTCCCAAACCACATCCGCCAGGCACCCAAGATTGACGGATGGACAGTCCAAGGAAAGAGCAAAAGGAATGCGGAGATGCAACTCCCAATTTGGCAATAATTATAGTATCATTTAATTTTATAAATGTTTTCTCTGAAATCATTACGACTGTGTGTGTTGTTTACGTTTGCTTATATTTTACTCCTACAGATATCTTTTAATTTTATTTGCTAGCTTTCAAAGGTAGCCCGGTACAACAGAAGATAAAATGTATGTAACTTGGGTCTCTCTGGGGGCAGACAGGCAAGGCAATTGCACAATTAATAATATACTGCCCTGTACTAGTCTAGTACTTCTCATCAAGTCATCGTCATGCATGCATTTCCTTTTACTCCCTTAAAAGATTTATGATGGTCGGCTCGGCTGCAAAGATGAATGTGTGTTGTCCATGTGTAGTCTTTGTCTTTGTCAAACCTTTTCCTCAAATCCCCCTTCCCAACCATTCATCAAACCCTAACCCTCTTCCGCCAGGCTGGGTGATTTATATTGAGGTGTGACTTAATTAAATTTACAGCAATAATTGATCACACACTTGCTGGGGTGGATGTGGTGAAAGCAACACTAATTCAAGGCAGGGCAAGGGTCTTGTTCTGCTCTAAGTATATACTATTGCCCACACTGGCAATATAGATTAGATTGCCCACCCATGCACAGTATTCCATATTCACATTTTTTCCAGAGGAACATAATCCATCATCGATTCATCATCCTAGTTCCAGCACTAAAGGTTACACAGCCACTTGTCCACTTCATAGCTCGACTCGACTTCAGTTTGCAACTTGTACTAGGCTAGCCCTCCATTCTGGTTTATTTTACTTTAGCATTGCTTATCATCAAGGTTTCTTGTTTGGTAGTCTTCTTCTTGTGTACTGTACTTCTACTACTCGTTCCCTAGTCTCCCTCAGGTGACTGACTGTCTCATTTTCTTTATTTGCAAATGCTACTGTCAGTGTCTACTACTACTACTACGTACTACTAACACCACCATGGCACAGCACCTTGGACATCCAAACCATCACCATGCAGCCATCGCTTCGCCTATAAAGTATAAACATCAATCACAGGTAAGAGAAGAAATGTGGGGAGGCATAATGTATATACTATGGAAACTAATTAATTCACACACCCACACCCTTCCGAGTCCATAGGGGTTTTGGTTGCAGACTGCATAGACTAGGAGGAGAGACTGACAGTACTAGTAGGACAAGTGAGGGTACCGCATCTATCTGTTGGTGTGTTACACTATCAGCAGATTTCAATCAAAAACTGGCTGCGGCCCTGCAGCAAAGGAAACAATGTGAAGTAAAAGAGTAACCCCCCACAAAAGATTTACATCATCTCATATGTAAAGTAAATGAGGTAAATAATTTATTCCCTTCCCCTAACAAATGAACTACAATAAAAAAAAAACATAACACCTGACCCAACCCTCTCCCTAACCCCAACCAATGTCCAGCAGTAAGTCCAATTGTCCACCATAAATTAAAAAAACAAAATGTCCATAACAAAAACCCAAGTTTTCCCCAACGCCCAATTCCCAACCACCAAAAAAAAGTGGTGGGCTCTCTGGATCTTCTACTCCATGGTGGTTAATCGCTCCTCGATCCTTGCCTATCAGTGCACGATCCGGAGGAGCATGCAGTGCTGAAATTGTTTGCTAGAACAACAGGGGTGGGCAGCAGTGTTTGAAGTGCAGCGGGTGGCTGCCAGACCACGGTGCTGTACCACCAGAGGCACTGGGGGGGCCTCGCTGGGGCCAGGGGCATTAGAGGAGGCTGCAGCTGCTGCCGCCTCCTCCTACGCCAGAAACACCAGCCACTGATATTTGTCCCGGATTGACTCCAGCTTCCGTTGCCGGGCCCTGGCTGCTAACTCCTGCCTGTTGGGTTGTTGCTGTGGTTGGTGAAGGAGTAGCTATATCAAGAAAGAAAAAGACAATTGTAACCAATACTCTTAGCAAAACAGTAACACAAAATTATACATATAAAATTATAGTTGCACAGTAGCACTAGCAAGCACAGTACATAACATTTGTGGTGGCCTCCCATTTCCTCAGCACCTAACATTTGTGTGATTAGAGTATCAGGCATTAGTAGTCACTATGGAGTAGACAAGTCTTCTTCTTCTCTCTCTTGTTTAGCTAAATTAACCTTGTAGGCATGTCAGCTCAGTCAGCTTGCACCCTAGACAGACATACTCGTGTCGTAGTCGCAGACTCACGTTACTTTACTAATGTCTGCAGGAGGGGCAGCTGTACTACACAATTATCTATTTTTCTACTATGGGCATAATCAATGGCAACTGTTCAATTTTACTTTCATCCTGACTACTACAACAAGGCAGATGATATCTGATTACTAATATGGATAATGATATACGGGACGACGTGAGGTGCTACTATTGTTTGATTGTGTAAGCAACCATGCAGCCGATAAGCCACCCATAGCTGACAAAGTCGAAATGACATAGGTAGGGAGCATGAGTGGGCCTCGGAGTCGGAGGGAGGTGATTGATAAATTTGGGTGGGTACATATATCCATATACAATATATATGTTGTGCTTGCAAACTACAATGAGTCAAGGGAGCATTCTGAAATACAACCTTGAATCAAAAACCTTGAAAAAAACAGTCCTTGTTTCTTCCCAGCGATTTTTCCATTTATCATTGCATTGCTCTTCTAGAATACATTTTTTATTCTAATCTTCACCCTTGGCTTTGCTACTCTGGCACGGTTTATTTTTCTTTTACATTCTATTCATCCAGTCTCCACCAATGCTATGATTGAATACCATCCAAGCATCTATCCATTCAAAGTAAAAAATACATGGCTATCATTCTTAATCTCAAATCACTCTCAGTCTCAACAAACCTTTCACCAACAACATACATTTGTCGTTTTAACCACCACCCATGCATCCTTGCTTGCCTTTGAGTTTGACACATCAAACCCCCGGAGGATTCCTTTCACCCATACAGTTTCACCCACCTAGGCAAGCATCCTTTCTTTCACCTTTCACCCATCCTTCAACCACCCATGCCTCCTATCAGCCACCTATGCATCCCAGGCCCACTTCCTTCACCCACGCATCCTTCTCTGCCAGTCATATATATTGCATTTCACCGTCCTTCCTCCTTCCATCCTTCTTTCCCTTTCCATCAACCCATCCATCAAGGTCGTCTGACTCTTAGCCTTCTTCATAAAACGTTTGCAGCTGAGTTGAAGTCAGATAATCAACTCCCGCCACTCTTGCTAATGCTAATTAAAGGGTGTCTTCTTCAAATGTAGTTCACAACAACTTAGTCTCTCTCAACAGTACAGTGTCCACCTTTGTAGCAAGTGTATTGTCAATAAGTAAGGAATATAACTTACCACCGCCCGCCACTGCTGCTGGCTCACCCCCTGCAGCTGCAGCATCTTCTCCTCCCTCCTTACTGGCGTCGCCTTCGCTGCTGGCCCTGGCACTGGTGGTCGGTACTCCGACAAAAAACATTTCACATTTTTTAGATGCCATACGCCTCCCCTATTTTTTTTTTCACTAGTAAGATTGAAAATGCAAAACATACATACACCACACATATCACTTGGACAATTTGGGTACTAGAGTAGAGTAGACAGTATGTCCTATCCTCTCAAGAATAATAAAATATCTGGTTGGGCAGCCATTTTGTTTGTGGCAATTTTCAAAAAGCCTCTCAAGAAGAGGACAACCCAAAGGACTGGACTCAGTGGCTAGAGCTATTGGTGAATCTGAGTTTTTAAAAAGAAAGAGTGGCCAACTGGGCAGACAATCGGACATGAGGTCTCTCTTGGTTGGAAAATATAATGGCGCCCTCCTCCTCATACTTCCTTCCAGCCATGGTGCACGGTAATCAGTTATTCATTGTTCACCATCAACTGCTGCTAATAAAAATTGTTCTAGGCCTAGACGAGAAAAAGTAAAATACACCACTTTGTGGTGTCCAACGTGACCATCATTTTATTTAACGATTGAGCATGAGAAAGAAAGTTAAAAAAAAAGCATTCTTCTAATCTCAACAAACTTGTGTAGAATACCTTAGTTGGGCATGCAATCTGCACAGCAGAGTAATAGTATTAGTAGTAAGGACCAATGTGTTCTGAGTCTTACAGTAGTACCACCACTAGGCAGTCCACAAAATATAAGGGGAGAGGGATAGCTGACATAAAAACCAGAATAAATCAAGCTACAGACAGACTAATAGTACAGAGTCAGAGGCAGTTAGATTTGTTGTAAAAAAAAACAACAGACACTAGAAATATAAATAACTAAGGGGCCGATTACGATGGCGGGTGGACTTTGTCCACCAGCCACCGTAGCGGTGATTGGGACCGCAGGCCAGACATGTGGCGGTCCCACCACTGAAATTAGGATGCAACCGCCATACTGGCGGGCGCATCCTGGACCTTTAACATTGCGGGTGGTGCTGCTGGCTGCAGCACCGTCCACAATGTGAAAGGTGCTTGCACCGCATTTCCCTGCACCACATGGCAGGCACCACGCGGTGCTTGCCACTTGGTGCATGGAAATGCAGGGGGGTACCCTGGGTACCCCCCAGTGCAGCATCACCCCCCACATGGGGGGCCCGCAACGGGCCCCCAAACCCAATCCCCGCCAGCCTTTCCATGGCATCGCCACCATGGAAAGGCCTCCTAAAACCCACATCCTAATATGGCGGATGGTGCCTGCTAGGCACCCCCACCATATTAGTGGCCCTGCTCTGCCCGCCAGGCAGTCAGTGCGATTGCCACCGGTGGAAAAGCAGCGGACGGACTTTGCGTCCTCCGCGATACCCACCGCCATCCTAATATGGCGGTGGGTAATTCTCAATTTGATGGCGGAACGATCGCCACTGCCGGCCCGGCGGTGGCGATCGTTGCGCCATCGTAATGAGCCCCTAAGTTGGTAGGTAATGCAGGAATAACAAGAATTTAGAAACAGATAGATCGAAGAAGATTTGGTGAAAAATAGAATTAGGAAACGGATGCAATAGTTTAAAAAAATAAGTTGCGGTAAAAGTTAGGGAAATATATATATATATATTAACAACAGGAGGACCTACTGGGGCCAGCAGAGCCATCTGCAGAAGAGCGATCCTGGGACTTGGAGGCACCTCCAGCTCCTGCTGGATGCTGATCATGTAAGACATAATTAAAGAGATAAAAATTGATTGGTGTGAAATAAATATTAAAAAATTGCTCCAAAAAGATTTTTTGACAGGATATGGCAATTGCAATAAATTTGATCTATCTACTCAGATTGACTAGTAGTAATCGTGGACCGTCTGCATTTATTTTAGTCCTAAAAATTAAGGCATAGATGGACACATGCATATTGCATACACCAAAATTGGTTGGTTGCTGAGTTGCTATATTATTCACTCACTAACAAACTACAAAAGGTTCTACTAAGGAGTCAATACAGCATGTGAGAGGAGGACACGTCACGTGGACAGCTAAAAAATGACCAACTAATACTAAGTAATTAACTAAGCAACTACCTACCACTATCTTAGTGACAGGACAAAAGAAAGAAGTCTCTCTAGTCTGCATTACCTAATTAAATTTCTCTAACCTCTCATACATAATCAGCCCAAGCGAGCGCAAAGTTGCAAACAAGTAAGATTAGTAACGCCGAGCACCTGTCTAGAAGAATAAAAATCATATAATATGAGATTTTTAAACGTAACTTACCTGCATGTAAGCAGCAGCAGCATTCTTGCTATTTGGGAAAAAATAAAATATTCGCAATAACACAGAACAGAACACACAATAGTAATATAATTAGCTACTCACCAAGCCCCACGACCTCAACACCTAGCAGGTCCAGCAGGTCCTGCTCCTGGTCCAGGATGTCAGACCACTGGTCCGCCAGTTGGTTATGTGTGCAGCAGGCCTCAGAGCAGCTAAGCACTGCCCGGCGCAACCTTGCACACCGGTGGTGACGCTCATGGATCCCGTACCCAGAACCAAGGCTGCCGCCTGCTGCCAGGGTTAAGGGGACGAGGCGCTGCACACAAAAAATGAGTGCAGCCACCTCCACCTCCGAGAATATGGCCCGAGGCTGCACCCCTTCTGGGCACCGCCTTCCACAAGGAAGGAGTCTCCTCCTGTTTTCCCGGGAACTGGAGGAAGCTGAAGCACTCTTCTTATTCTTGGCCATGGTTCTGGGGGGCGTGGGTCATAAAAGAAAATGTAGGAGTAACAAACTAAGTCAGAAGAAAAAGAAGGAAGTAAAAAAAAAAAGAAAAGCAAGTAATAGAAAAATAGTACAAAACGCAGTAAAAACACACAAAAAGTAGAAAAAACCCACTAAATATACACTTGGGAAGAGAGAGGGATAGATATTAAATAAAAAAGATCAGAAAATTTTTTTTAGGGACAAAGGATTGGAAAGATTTAGGGAGGATTGGAAAACAGGCCCCAGAACCATAACCAGACAAGAAAAACAAAATGGCCACGCCCATGTGCGACCATATGGTGAAGTTCGCGTGATATATCCCCCCGAACACGCAATCCGCGTTGCTGAACGTCAGAAACGTCTCGCGAGCATGCTCAAGCATGCAGTACAAGCAACTCCGCATGCTCGCGGAACTTCGCGTAGCGTTGCAGAGTTTTTTTTACTGCTTCTCTAAGCGAACTCTGCCCAGGCTTACTCCTGTCTCCCCTCTGTGACCGTGTTGACAAGTAGTCTGTCGGACTGATGGATTTCCACCCACCATATTTAGATGTTGGATGGCTTATCCGCCGTCCATGTTGACAGACTGTTTTCCGTTGCTAATGGAGGGATTCTGTCGTGGGACGCATTCAAGATTGTACAATTCCTGGCTTTTAGATGGATGCTAGCATCACACACCTGATGTTTTTGGCCGATTGTTTGCACCTGCATGCCACACAATAAAACACACTCCATTTCAGACCATGATCCTTTGCCATTCCTCTGCAGCACAATATTGTTCCTGAGCACTTTTTCAGGCAAGTCAGGTTGTTTGTTTGCTTTCCCAGGTTCTTGTTCATTTTCTCTTTTTATTATTTATTATCTTGTGGGTTATTGCAATCATTTAAGGCTATCATTTCATAATGGCAGAGAAGATAAATCCACATTTTACTGTGGGAGAATTGTCAGTCATAGTAGATGAAATTATAAGGGTAGAGACACAATTTTTGTAGCCCAAGTCCAAATACAACTATAGCTCAGAAAAGGCAAATGTGTGCCAAAAGAGATGACAGAGTGAATGCTGTAGCAAACAACCTGTGCACACAGGAGGAAATAAGGAAGAGGTGGAATGACCTGCAAGTAAGAGTGCATTCACTGGCCTCCAAGCATCACCTGAATGCCCAGAGGACTGGTGGTGATTCTCCCAGACCCCCTTACAACTTTTTCCCTGGGAGGAGAAGGTCTTGCAGATCCTACATCCTAAAAGCTTGACAGGAATCCCTGGTGGAGACTGGTAAGTTATACTTCTGAATGTGTCACTAAACATAAAGGAATTTTGTGGCAATATTATTGTTTCTCTCATTTTACTAATTGCTAATATGTGTTGTCTATATGTGTGTTTTTTCATGTTTAATTTCTTATATTTTTGACTTTTTTTCTCTGTTTGTTAGACTCTATTTTGTTGTACTTAAGATTACCCATTTAAATCTCCATTTAATTTCACCTGACGTTATGGTGCATGTAAGTATTTTTCTACCTAATGACATGTTTCATATATGTGTTTCATATTGCAAATGTCTGTTGATTTTCAATGTATATATTTTACTTGGCATGTTTAACTTATAATTTTGCAAGTGCAGTTAATGTGAAATTGAAATGACTACAACTACCATAATGCCTTGTTTTTGTTTTGAGAAAATAATATTGCAATGTTATTATAGCCCTTCTCTCTTTTCTTTCATATTTTTGCATACGTTAAAGTGTTAAGTATTTATCAATCTCTATTTTATGCTCTGATTTAAAATGTAATTTTTTGTTTAAATTTGTATTATGTCACTTGTTATTTTATTGGATTGAAGTTATTTGTTTCACAAATCAAAGTAGGTTGTCTAAAAAAATTAAATGAATGTTATGTTGTATGCTGTGTAGAAGTTGATTTGATAATAAATGTGCTTTGCAATGTTTATAGGATGACTAATGCTAATTATCCTTCTAAGGGTCCGATTACGATCTCATCCGGAAAGTCTCCCAACCAAATCGGTTCCGGAATGGTTTCCGAAAGACCCGATTGCGAGCTTCCTGAATGACGGATTAGGATGTATTGCATGTTAAACTCCTACCAAGTCGATAGGAAAGCAATCCGCACGACTGAATCATCCAGAAACAAGCCCGATGCAAGTTACTCATTCAGAAACGCTGAAGAATAACATTCCGGTTGCGAATCAGATTCGGTTTACCCCACGACCAGATGACAATGCATCTGACGCGGTTTCTGAACTGTGTCGGTTTGTCCTACAAATGGCAATTGGAAACTGATAAAAACAGTCAAAACAAGCATTGGCACCACCAAAATCCCCCCCAAAAAGTTTAAATATTAGCCACACCCACCAATCCACCTACATACAGTGCCAAAAACATGATTATGATCCTTTGCTCTAACACAACTGCTGCTAGGTCTCAGAAGTCTCTACACATTCCCTGCTGTTTGCCTCTCTGCCTCACACACTCACACTTCACCCACCACACAACTTGCACAGATTTTTTTTTAATTCTTACAAACACACACTCTTTGTCATATTCACACTCGCCTTCACAGTCACCCTCACTTTCACCTTCACATTCACATTCACCCTCACCCTCACCATGGCTCCAAGGAAGCAGCCACATTTCACAGAGAAGGAGTTGGAAGTGCTTGTAGATGAAATAGACAGAGTAGAGCCACAGTTATTTGGGAACCTAGTCCACCAGACCCCCCTTTCCCAGGAGAAATAAGATGTGGGACAGGATAGTCAACAAGGTGAATGCTGAAGCACCTGTCCTGCTGGCCAGAGAACATGCTGAAAGCCAGCGGACTGGTGGTGGCCCTCCTGCACCACATGTGCATTTCACTTCTTGGGAGGAGAAGGTGCATGCCATCCTTCCGCCAGAGAGCGTCTATGGACTACCAGAAGCTCCAGAGTATGCTATGTACCTACTCCACATCACAAAAAAGTTACCACTTACACCTCTATAGACATCACTGTAAAGGATACAGTTATACAAATGACTGTTTTTAACTTCAAAACAAAACTAGAGTAAATGAGGATGTGATGTGTGTGTCATATTGATAAACAACATACCTGGAATGAAAATGAAGATGCATAAAATTCCTAACATGTACAAACTTCTTACAAACTCACAGCAAGGCTTTGTGCTCCAAACACTAGTCACCGGTGTCAGCCATCTTGCCACCACATTTCCACTCTCTCTCAAGAAAGCTTAGTCATAGGTAGGCTGTTTGGGATGGCTGGGAAGGTGGGTGTGGGCACAGGCCTGATGGGAGTTGTAGTGACAGCAAACACTCCTCCTCCCACATAGCCCAAATAGCCCACCTGGAACTATGCTTTCCTGAAAGTGAGTGTAAATGTACTAGCAAGATGCCTGACACCTCTGCATGGTGTCTGGAGCAGAAGACCTTGATGGGAGTTGCAGTCAGTTCAAACAGCAGGCACCAGTGTCAGACATCTTAAATGTACACTTTCCTCATTGTCAGGCCATCACTCTCCCTGGTGGGCTGGTTGGGTTGCCTGGGAGGAGGAGTGTTTGCACTGACTACATCTCCCATCAGGCTCTGTCCTACACACACCATCCCACCCAGCTCAAACAGCACACCTGGGACTATGCTGTCCCTGACGGTGAGAGGAAATTTACTGGAAAGATGGCTGACACTGGGGACTGCACTTTGGATTACATGGCCATGATGGGATTTGTGGTGAACTCAGACAACAGGCACCAGTGTCACACATCTTGATAGTACACTACCCCTCATTGTCTGGTCACCACTCTATCTGGTGTGCTGTTTGAGCCGTTTGGGAAGGTGTGTGTGAGCCCATGCCTGTTGGAAGTTGCAGTGACAGCAAACACTCCTCCTCACACCCATCCCAAATAACTCATCTGGGCCTATGGCTACCTGGCAGTGTGGGAAAATGTACTTGAAATATGGCTGACACTGCTACATGGTGTTGAACTTGAAGCCAAATCCCATCATGGCCTTGTGATACAAACATCAGGCCCCAGTGTCAGACATCTTGCCAGTACATTCCCATTCACTGTCAGGGACTGCATAGTTCCAGGTGTGCTGTTTGGACTGGCTGGGAAGATGTGTGGAGGACAGGGCATGATGGGAGTTGAAGTCAGTGGAAACACTCCTCCCACCCAGCCCAACAAGCCCACCTAGAACTGAGTTTCCCTGACAGTCAATGAGAATGTACTGGCAAGATGTCTGGGACTGCAGACTGGTGTTTGGAGCTCAAGACACTTTTGGGAGATGTGGACAAATCAGACACCAGTCCCCAATGAGTGGAAATGTACTGAAAAAATAGCAGACACTGTGGACTGGTGTCTGGACCACTACGCCCTGCTGGGAGTTGTGCACAAATCGGCACCAATCATCAGTGTAAGACATATTGCAAATATATTCCCACTCACTGTTTGGGAAGCAGAGTTACTGGTAGGCTTTTGGTGCTGGGTGGGACGGTGTGTGTGAGACAAGGCCTGACGTGAGTTGTAGCCATTGCAAATACTCATCCTCCCACACAGCACTGCTAACTCCGCTGTGCCTATGTTTACCTCACAGTGAGGGAAAGTGTACTAGCAAGGTGGCTGACACTGGTGCATCGTGTTTAACTTGAAGCCAACTCCCATCAAGGCCCTGGTCTCCAAACACCATGCAACAGTGTCAGCCATCTTGCTAGTACACTACCATTGACTGTCAGGTAGCCATTGGCCCAGATGAGCTGTTTGTGCTGGTTGGGAGGAGAAGTGTTTGCCCTGACTACATCTCCCATCAGGCTCTGTCCTCCACACACCTTCCTACCCATCCAAAATAGCTTACCTGGGACTCTGCTTTTTTCACAGTGAGTGGCAATGTGCTGCCAAGATGGCTGACCCTGCTGCATGGTGTCTGGATCAGAAAGCCTTGTTGGGTGTTGCAGTCAAGTCAAACAACAGGCACCAGTGTCAGCTATTTTGTCAGTACATTTACACTCACTGTCAGGTAAGCATGGTTCCTGGTGGGCTGTTTGGGCTGGGTGGGAGGAGGAGTTGTAGCCATGACTACATCTCCCATCATATGTGTCAGAAACAAGGGTACCCCCGTAGTAAGACCTGGGGTGGTATTAATAGTTGAAAAGAACAGTGGTCTCAGGGAGGCCTCACAGGTCCTCATGTAGCCTGGGCTACTATTACTAGGTTCCGTATTTAATCTACAGAAACACTTTCAAAGGGAGTCCGAGCGGGACTCATTAAGCAATGTATGCAGGGACACAATGTTCGAAATGACATCACATTTATTAGCTGCATAAATGGAGTATCATTCAAAATGCAACAATAATAGTTCTGGTGCTCTCACGAAAAAGTGCAAGTGCGTGAAGTGAAAGTGCTAGGTGACATTTAAAAACTTTACATCGCATTGACAACAAACTACAGAACTCCAATCTATTTCATTTCAATGGAGGAGTTCTGGTTGTGAGGTCGACGGCGTTTCGATCTTGTTTAACTAAAGATCATCATCAGGACTGTGGTGTGAGCAAGTAGAATCTATAGAGGAAGAAAAATTGGAGTAACCAAGTGTCCCGAATGTAAGGACAAATTAAGGTTGCACAAGCTGTGATTGGAATAGTTACAACATTAAGGGCGATCAATAAATGCAAGGACAGACAGTAATCTTACATATGGTTAAATCATGGTGACGCAAGGGGTGGAAATTGAAAAGGCGGAACTGAATTCCCATTTGGCATGAGTTAATGTGAAAGAAGTCGCAAATGATATTACTAGTCAAGGAAGATATTATAACACAGAAGTATCAGTATCATAGTCGGCGAAGACAGTGAAGGACAGAGGCTTATAGCAGGAGCCTGCACGGTTGACAATGCTAGACGGGGAAGGCAAGATAACTCAGAGGCATCATGTTTATGGTCAGAGGCAATCGGGTGCAGCCTGTGTGGTGTCCGATAAGTAGGACCAACGGTCGTGGCGGGCTGACTACTCGCTGGGGGCAGGAAGGTACGGGCAAGTGGAGGGAGGGAATGTATCCTAAATTGAGGCATGCAAGAGAACCTGCACGGGAAGAACCAAATACACACCAAAGTTGGGGCGTCTCAATAGATGACGTGGGAATAATTCTTGAACATAGGAGTGGCGTGGAGCCGGTGCTCGGAGCCGGAGGGGCGAAGCGAAATGAATCAGAAATCCTGAAAAAACAGAGTGGGGGGTGAGTGCCAAGGTGTAGTGACCTTGAAGAAACTAACGAATGCTGCAAATTACTTACGGGGTCAGTTCTATTCCAGGGCGCCGGGGAGGCAGTCGTCGCCAGCAAGGAACAATCTACAAGTAAGGGAAGTGGGTCAGGACATGACGAGGGGAGCAGACCTACTAAGCCGCGGTCAAGCGGAACAGTGCACTTACTTGTGGACCGGGGTCAGTCCGGAGTGATCCTGAGTGATTCTTAAGGGAGCGTGGTTCAGCCAAAGTGAATCCGGTGGATGACTGTGAGGGAAGTGAGCCTTGTTAAATCACCGCGCGTGCGTCGGCGCGCATGCGCAGAGCGAGGCTGATCTAATCTGGTGCTCCAGCCGTGAGCGAGGTGACTAAGGGTGGCGGCCATGTTGGGTGGGTGCATGGTAGTAATCGGCATAGGGGGGTAGGTCAAGAGTGAAACCGGTGAGGGAGCGTACGACGCAGGAGGGATGATTAATAAAATACAAGGGAGTAGGTTTGTAACATCATGTCAATTAGGAGCTAGTAGCATGACATGGTGGTGGATCCATGTGAAGTAAGCTACAGGTGGAAACATGATTCAAGGAGGCACGGAATGCCCATGGAGTAGTGTAGAAGGGCCATAGGAGGTCCAGACCCAGGCCCAGAGTTGGCCCTAATAGTAGAAGTTGGATAGACAAGTAAGACAGTTAAAAGTAGTGACTGCGGTTACATACATGATAAAAACAGGTACATGTATATTGTATACAATTGGACTTATAGCAGCTAACAGGATATTTACAGAATCATGTTCCATTCGTCGAGCGTGTTAAGTCCATTCTCAATGGAATGGCAATTGAACATCCATTTGCATTCAAGTCTATTAAGGATTGCTTGAGGGTCCCCGCCTCTGCTGCCCGGGCGAACAATGTCAATGACTTGCCAGCGGAGATCTTGTTCTAAATGTCCTTTACTCATGAAGTGCTCGACCAGTGGTGCAGTGATGACTTGGCAGCGTATTCTGCTTTTATGCTGGCTTATTCTTGCTTTCACCTTCTGGGCTGTTTGGCCAACATAAATAAGATCACACGGACATTGGAATGTTGATTGAGGTTATGAGGGGCCAGTGTTTTTTAATCAGTTTGGTTATTTGGTTGCTTGCCGGACAGAACGTGGTCACGCATGAAATGCGTGACATTGTCTTTTTTGGCTTCGGTTCAAGAAGGAATTCCCTGTGTGAGTACCAGGCCCTTTTCATAGATCTTTTTACAAGGCGTCTTGGGTAGCCTCTGGTGATGAGTTTTTCACATAGTGTGTCTGCTTCCCTAAGGTAATCTTCTTTTAGCTTGCAGTTTCTGCAAATTCTTAAAAACTGTCCAAAGGGGAGGCCATCCCTGAGTGCTCTAGGGTGGGCACTTTTGTAGTGGAGTAGGGTGTTGCGTTCTGTCGGCTTCCTGTACAGGGAGGTGTAGAGCCCGCCTTCTGCTGTTTTGACATTGACATCTAGATAGTTTATCTGGGTATTGCTAGAGCTTTAGGTAAACTTAAGGTCTGGTTGGCAGTTATTGAGCCAAGTGCAAAAGACGTCTAGTTCAGATGTGTTGCCTTGCCAGCTCATGAACACATCGTCGATGTATCAATGCCAGCTCTTGATTTTGCCTTGATGTGGGTTGATCTGGTTAAGGACAAATGATTTTTCTATGTCGTCCACAAAGAGTATGGCAAAATTGGGGGCAAAAACTGCCCCCATAGAAGTACCTTTGCGTTGTTTATAGAATTTTTCATTGAACACAAAGTAATTTTTCGTCAAGGATATCTCCAGAAGGGAGCTGATAAATTCAGTCGGGACTTTATGTGGTCTGGGTCTGTTGTTGAGGTGGGTCTCAATAACTCTGGTGCCTCTATCCTGCGGAATATTGGTATAAAGGGACTCTATGTCCAATGTGACCAAGAGTTCACATGTGGGGTCAAATTGTTCCCATTCCACCAAGTTAATAAAATGTGTGGTGTCTTTGACATAGGCTATGGTGTCTTGTACCAGGTCATGTATAAAGAAATCCACATACCTTCCTAGTGGTTCAAGAATGGAGCCACATCCTGAAAGGATTGGTCTGCCTGGAGGATTTTCAAGGTTTTTATGAACTTTAGGCAGTGTGTATAGCACTGGTGTCCTGGGGTTTTGTTTATTGAGATAGAGAAACTCATTATGACTAAGGTAGCCTAGGTCTTCAGCTGCCTTGGTGGTTGTCTGGATCAGATTTTTAATCTCCACAATGGGGTTATGTCTCAGTGGTTCGTAGTAAGTAGTGTTACTAAGTAGGCGCATGATCTTATTGTCATACGTGGTTTTGTCCTGAATGGTGATTCCACCACCTTTGTCACAGGGTTTTATGATGATGTGGTCTACATTTTTCAGTTGGTTCAGACTCTTCTTCTCTTCTAGGCTGATGTTATAGGGGATGAAATTATGCTGATTTTTTATCTTCTCCAGGTCTTTAAGGACTAAATTCTCAAAGGAGACTACTTCTGGGGGTAGAGAACCAGTGGGTGGATTAAAGGTTGATTTAGGGTGAAGTCCTGTGGTGTCATAGTTGGGTGGTGATTCTTTATGGAGAAAAAAGGAATTTAATCTTATTTTTCTAAAGAATTGGAAGATCTCTGTCTGTATTTTAAACCAATCAGGTTTTTCGGTGAGGACATAGGATAGTCCTTTGCTAAGTAAGGAGATTTCAGTAGAGGAAAGTTGGTGACTGGAGAGGTTGAAAATGGGGATCTGTTCTGTATTGGCAGAGGAAGGGTTATCCTCTAGGACAAGATTATTTAGTATTGGTAACCCCATTGATAGAATTTCCCTCGTGTCTGGCGTCTCCTGGGGGGAAGTTGTATTGTGGTTTCCCTCTCCCTCTCTCTGGTTGGAATGGCTGGCCTCTCCCTAAAAAATTAAGGTTATTGGGGGCCGAGCTGGGACCCGCACCAGGGTCCGAGGTGTCTGAATCTGCAGACGAATCAGAAAAAGTTACAGGCTGTCTGTTTTTAAACCTACCCCAAGTGCCTGCCTGCTGTCTTTGGATGTTTTGGGGATTTGTGAAGAAGTCTTCTCTTAGGTATGGGTAGGTTTTCTCCTTACTATAGTTGTGTATGTCTCTTGTTACCTTAGTAGCTTTCTTGTGGTGTTCAAACTTCTGGAAGTCGGAAATGGTCTTTTCTAATTTATCAAGGACAGTTTTTGCATCTGACAGGCTGTCTAACTCCAAAATAGCTTTTTCTAATTCATGTATCTCCTCAAGTTCTCTCTTGCTATGTTCTAGAGCGGTGTCTATGCCTAGCACCATCCAGTGGCGTGAGCACGTTGTGCCTATGTGAGCGAAACCGTTCTTGAATTTAGGGTCTTGCAGGAAGATGGCGGGAGTGTTGCGTATCTGTAGGCCAATGGGTATTATATCTGCTTTTAGATACTCAGTGAGCATGCGAGCATGCAGTTCAGTACGGATGTGCTTCTTTTTGAGGTGTTCTAGAGTCGTTATTTTATCTGTGGCTGCATCAGATGGAGGCACTGATGGTGTAGACGTTTGGAAAAGAGAGGGGCCGCTTATAATTTTGGCAATATAATCTTCTGTGTAGGTGGGAACGACTGGTATGGATATAGTTGGTGCGCAAAGGGGAAACAATTGTAGGCCAGAGTGGCTTACGGTGACTGTATTAACACAATATTTAAGTAAGAAATAAATAAATAGAAACACTAAAGGAAGCGGGAAGCGGTAACCCTTGCAGTGTAGCCACTGCACGTAGGATATGTGTCAGAAACAAGGGTACCCCCGTAGTAAGACCAGGGGTGGTATTAATAGTTGAAAAGAACAGTGGTCTCAGGGAGGCCTCACAGGTCCTCGTGTAGCCTGGGCTACTATTACTAGGTTCCGTATTTAATCTACAGAAACATTTTCAAAGGGAGTCCGAGCGGGACTCATTAAGCAATGTATGCAGGGACACAAGGTTCGAAATGACATCACATTTATTAGCTGCATAAATGGAGTATCATTCAAAATGCAACAATAATAGTTCTGGTGCTCACACGAAAAAGTGCAAGTGCGTGAAGTGAAAGTGCTAGGTGCCATTTAAAAACTTTACATCGCATTAACAACAAACTACAGAACTCCAATCTATTTAATTACAATGGAGGAGTACTGGTTGTGAGGTCGACGAGCGTTTCGATCTTGTTTAACTAAAGATCATCATCAGGACTGTGGTGTGAGCAAGTAGAATCTATAGAGGAAGAAACATTGGAGTAACCAAGAGTCCCGAATATAAGGACAAATTAAGGTTGCACAAGCTGTGATTGGAATAGTTACAACATTAAGGGCGATCAATATATGCAAGGACAGACAGTAATCTTACATATGGTTAAATCATGGTGATGCAAGGGGGTGGAAATTGAAAAGGCGGAACTGAATTCCCATTAGGCATGAGTTAATGTGAAAGAAGTCGCAAATGATATTACTAGTCAAGGAAGACATTATAACACAGAGGTATCAGTATCATAGTCGGCGATGACAGTGAAGGACAGAGGCTTATAGCAGGAGCCTGCGCGGTTGACAATGCTAGACGGGGAAGGCAAGATAACTCAGAGGCATCATGTTTATGGTCAGAGGCAATCGGGTGCAGCCTGCGTGGTGTCCGAAAAGTAGGACCAACGGTCGTGGCGGGCTGACTACTCGCTGGGGGCAGGAAGGTACGGGCAAGTGGAGGGAGGGAATGTATCCTAAATTGAGGCATGCAAGAGAACCTGCGCGGGAAGAACCAAATACACACCTAAGTTGGGGCGTCTCAATAGATGACGTGGGAATAATTCCTGAACATAGGAGTGACGTGGAGCCGGTGCTCGGAGCCGGAGGGGCGAAGCGAAATGAATCAGAAATCCTGAAAAAACAGAGGGGGAGTGAGTGCCAAGGTGTAGTGACCTTGAAGAAACTAACGAATGCCGCAAATTACTTATGGGGTCAGTTCAATTCCAGGGCGCCGGGGAGGCAGTCGTCGCCAGCGAGGAACAATCTACAAGTAAGGGAAGTGGGTCAGGACATGACGAGGGGAGCAGACCTACTAAGCCGCGGTCAAGCGGAACAGTGGACTTACTTGTGGACCGGGGTCAATCCGGAGTGATCGTGAGTGATTCTTAAGGGAGCGTGGTTCAGCCGAAGTGAATCCGGTGGATGACTGTGAGGGAAGTGAGCCTTGTTAAATCACCGCACGTGCGTCAGCGCGCATGCGCAGAGCGAGGCTGATCTAATCTGGTGCTCCCGCCGTGAGCGAGGTGACTAAGGGTGGCGGCCTTGTTGGGTGGGTGCATGGTAGTAATCGGTATAGGGGGGTAGGCCAAGAGTGAAACCGGTGAGGGAGCGTACGACGCAGGAGGGATGATTAATAAAATACAAGGGAGAAGGTTTGTAACATCATGTCAGTTAGGAGCTAGTAGCATGACATGGTGGTGGATCCATGTGAAGTAAGCTACAGGTGGAAACATGATTCAAGGAGGCACGGAATCCCCATGGAGTAGTGTAGAACGGCCATAGGAGGTCCAGACCCAGGCCCAGAGTTGGCCCTAATAGTAGAAGTTGGATAGACAAGTAAGACAGTTAAAAGTAGTGACTGCGGTTATATACATGATAAAAACAGGTACAGGTATATTGTATACAATTGGACTTATAGCAGCTAACAGGATATTTACAGAATCATGTTCCATTCGTCGAGCGTGTTAAGTCCATTCTCAATGGAACGGCAATTGAACATCCATTTGCATTCAAGTCTATTAAGGATTGCTTGAGGGTCCCCGCCTCAGCTGCCCGGGCGAACAATGTCAATGACTTGCCAGCGGAGATCTTGTTCTAAATGTCCTTTACTCATGAAGTGCAGTGATGACTTGGCAGCGTATTCTGCTTTTCTGCTGGCTTATTCTTGCTTTCACCTTCTGGGTTGTTTGGCCAACATAAATAAGATCACACGGACATTGGATGCAGTAAATTACATTCACCGAATACAGTTCGAAAAGAAATTCAGCTTATGCATGACTGTGCCATATTCAAACGTTTTAGTGTTTTTTGTGAGAAGGCATGCAGCGCAGTTACCACATTTGTAATGACCCACTACTGGTGGGAGACCTAGGCACGCCTGCATAGTGTTGACTTTGCGTAGTGGTTGTTGTGCTCTGACCAAATGGTCCTTAATGTTGCGCCCTCGTTTGAAGGAGAACAGAGGAGCCTCATTGGTAATGTTGATTGAGGTTATGAGGGGCCAGTGTTTTTTAATCAGTTTGGTTATTTGGTTGCTTGCCGGACAGAACGTGGTCACGCATGCAATGCGTGACATTGTCTTTTTTGGCTTCGGTTCAAGAAGGAATTCCCTGTGTGAGTACCAGGCCCTTTTCATAGATTTGTTTACAAGGCATCTTGGGTGGCCTCTGGGGATGAGTTTTTCGCATAGTGTGTCTGCTTCTCTAAGGTAATCTTCTTTTAGCTTGCAGTTTCTGCGAATTCTTAAAAAGTGGCCAAAGGGGAGGCCATCCTTGAGTGCTCTAGGGTGGGCGCTTTTGTAGTGGAGTAGGGTGTTGCGTTCTGTCGGCTCCACAAGTAAGTGCACTGTTCCGCTTGACCGCGGCTTAGAAGGTCTGCTCCCCTCGTCATGGCCTGACCCACTTCCCTCACTTGTAGATTGTTCCTCGCTGGCGACGACTGCCTCCCTGGCGCCCTGGAATTGAACTGACCCCGTAAGTAATTCCCTGCATTCGTTAGTTTCTTCAAGGTCACTACACCTTGGCACTCACTCCCCCTCTGTTTTTTCAGGATTTCTGATTCATTTCGCTTCGCCCCTCCGGCTCCGAACACCGGCTCCACGCCACTCCTACGTTCAGGAATTATTCCCACGTCATCTATTGAGACGCCCCAACTTAGGTGTGTATTTGGTTCTTCCCGTGCAGGTTGTCTTGCATGCCTCAATTTAGGATACATTCCCTCCCTCCACTTGCCCGTACCTTCCTGCCCCCAGCGCGTAGTCAGCCCGCCACGACCGTTGGTCCTACTTTTCGGACACCACGCAGGCTGCACCTGATTGCCTCTGACCATAAACATGATGCCTCTGAGTTATCTTGCCTTCCCCGTCTAGCATTGTCAACCATGCAGGCTCCTGCTATAAGCCTCTGTCCTTCACTGTCATCGCCGACTATGATACTGATACCTCTGTGTTATAATGTCTTCCTTGACTAGTAATATCATTTGCGACTTCTTTCACATTAACTCATGCCTAATGGGAATTCAGTTCTGCCTTTTCAATTTCCACCCCCTTGCGTCACCATGATTTAACCATATGTAAAATTACTGTCTGTCCTTGCATATATTGATCGCCCTTAATGTTGTAACTATTCCAATCGCAGCTTGTGCAACCTTAATTTGTCCTTATATTCGGGACACTTGGTTACTCCAATTTTTCTTCCTCTATAGATTCTACTTGCTCACACCACAGTCCTGATGATGATCTTTAGTTAAACAAGATCGAAACGCCGTCGACCTCACAACCAGAACTCCTCCATTGTAATTAAATAGATTGGAGTTCTGTAGTTTGTTGTCAATTCGATGTAAAGTTTTTAAATGGCACCTAGCACTTTCACTTCACGCACTTGCACTTTTTCGTGTGAGCACCAGAACTATTATTGTTGCATTTTGAATGATACTCCATTTATGCAGCTAATAAATGTGATGTCATTTCGATCCTTGTGTCCCTGCATACATTGCTTAATGAGTCCCGCTCGGACTCCCTTTGAAAGTGTTTCTGTAGATTAAATACGAAACCTAGTAATAGTAGCCCAGGCTACACGAGGTCCTACATCTCCCATCAGGCCTTGTTCTACACACACATTTTACCACCCAGCACAAACAGCCCACCTGGAACTCTACTTACCTGACAGTGAGTGGCAATGTACTGACAAAATGGCTGGCACTGGGGACTGGTGTTTGTAGCACAAGGCCATGATGGGATTTGTGATCAACTCTGACACCAGGCACCGGTGTCAGACATCTTGCAAGTACATTCTGACACACTGTGAGGTAAGCTTAAGTCCTGCTGGGCTGTTTGTGCTGAGCGGTAAGGTGTATGTAGGACAGGGCCTGATGGGAGATGAAGTCAGAGCAAACACTCCTCCTCCCACCCAAACCAAACAGCTCATCTGGGTCTATGGCTACCTGGCAGTGAGGGGATGTGTACTAGCAGGATGGCTCACAGTGATCCCTGGTGTCTGAATTGAGCAACACTACCATCATAGCTTCGTGCTCCAAAGAACACCCCCAGCGTCTGCCATCTTGCTAGTCTATATTTCACTCACTGTCAGCCATAGGCCCAGATGATGTTGATGTGCCATGAGGGGGGAGTAGTGGTTGCCATTAATCCACATCCCATCAGGCAATTCCATACACACATTCGTCCCACCAATCCCAAAGAGCAGCCCCGGGATCCAGTGTGAATGAGAGTGAGTGGAAATGTACCAGCAAGATGTCTGACACTGGTGCATGATGTTGGGAGCACAAGGCCCTGATGTGAGGTAATCTCAAGGCAGACACCTGTCCCCAGTGTCAGACATCTTGCAAGTACATTGCCACTCACTGTTAGTAAAGCATATTTCCAGGTTGGCTGGTTGGGCTGGGTGGGAAGGTGTATGTAGGACCAGGACTGATGGGAGTCGGAATAATAGCAAACACTCCTCCACACACACAGCACAACCACTTCATAGGGGCCTATGTCTATCTGACAGTGAGTTGATGTGTACTAGCAAGATGGCTGACACTGGGGACTGCTGTCTGAACCTATCACAACTAACAATGTTGCCTTTGTGCTACAAACACCAGCCCCCAGTGACAACCATCTTGCAAGCACACTTCCCAGCATTCCCACTCTTCCTGGTGGCCGGTTTGGGCTGGGTGGGTGGAGGAGTGTAAGTTTCACAAATAGAGCCTAAGCACTTAAACCTCAGTTCATTAAATCAGTTTGCCACAAAATGGCAAAAAGCAGAGTTTGTGATCTCATCTGACTATGGAGTAAATGTACAAAACACATTACCTGTGAGGCACAAAGCTAAGCAGTCACACATTTTGCTCCTCACGGCCATTCACTTGAGTATAATGAGATGAGAACAAGAAGAACCTCATTCACACCATTCCCACAAATTTCAGGGTAAATAAAAAGACTGTGAGTGTGCAGGCAGCCACACCTATGTGACTGCTAAAGACAAGGACTAAGCCCAGTACACAGGCCTGAAAAATACCAACATTGGGAGATAAAGAGTTCATATGTCACCGTGAAAGTACAGATGTGGACAACACCAACCCACCTGTGTCATTCACTGGGTGTCACAATCCAGTCAATGTCTTTGGTCGTGTAATGTCAACTAAACACAACATGCCCATTTATGTACATAGCTGGACATGTTCATTAATCCCTATCTTGTCAGAATTACATTGTACTCCAAAATCATATGCTAGCATCATGGATGAAGGAGGACAATCTATGTACATTAACTCATCATTAGGTTCAGTAACCTATGTAATGGGTATGATTTGAGGGGTAGTGGACATTCACATCAATCATTGTGCCATTTATGTACCCACAGGGCGAGCTGGGAACACCCCTGGAACCAACCAGGACAGCCAATACCAGACTCTGGTTGACCAGGAGCTCTCTGGCATTGATGTCTCACAACAATCCTCGGACGATGATGATCGACCTGGCCCATCAGGTTTGGGTCAGCCCACAGCACCAGCAGCGGCTACAGCAGGATCCTCTGCGACCACTCCCGCCTTAGCTGACAACACCCAGCTGACCCATACCCTGATGGACACAGCAGCCCGAGGCACCACCGACAGCACAGCTACACAAGGCACTGTGGAAATGGCGGACAAAAACATCCCTGTTAACGAGGAAGGAGGCTCAGTGTTGACTGTGTCACCACCAGCTGGGCCTGTTCGGGTGGGTAGGGGTAGTGGGAGGGGATGTGGAGATATACACCATCAAGCAGCTGGTGCTGCTGATGAGGAGCGCATAAACCTCTCCCAGATCATCAATGCTTACAAGGGTTACCAGGGAGAATTTGGCCAGGTCATCCGGATCCTCAGGAACATTGAACAGCTGCAGGTAGCTCAAAACCAACGTCTGGACACTTTCAAGTAAAAAATGTATGAAATGACTGTGGTGCACTGGAACATTGTCAGCTGCCTCCCCCAGATTGCTAACAACATGTCCAGACTTCCCTGTGTGCCCACAACATCCGGTGCCTTAACATCTGCATAAGCCACAGGGAGGGACATAGAGTCTGGCAGAGAGTCCCCAGCACCCCAGCTGCCTGCACCTGAGGGTCCCCCGCAAAACTTGGGAAGGGTCGTCCGAGGAAGAATCACTGAGAGACAGATGGCAATGCATCACCCCAAGGAAGTGACAATCTGCCCCTGATAACCTCCATTGTGTGCCAAGAGTTCACTTTCTTGACTGTCATTAAGCTGTCCCACATTGGATCAATGGTCTAAGTTGGACTTTGGACTTAAATAACTGTGGATTTACTTTTAAAGACTTCATCTACAAACACTTCCAACTCCTATCTGCACTTTTCTATTTTGTTGTTGAGCACTCCACCATTGTGTGGAATGATCTCCTAACGTCATGCACTAAAATAAATCAATTTTCACAAAATACTTTCTCATGTCATGACTGTGAATCCAAAATGTACAGATTAAAATGATGCACAGAATCACAAATAAGAAAGTGTCAACAACATTGGTAACAAATCACTTCCAAAATATCAACTAATGGCTTGTGAGTAAATGTACCTTGTCACAGCATGATAGATAGACACACCCAAGTTATCACACAAGCCGTAGTACATGGTACTGATTCAATGTAAGTCTTTTGTATACAAAACTATCACCATTTGCAAGCACAATCAACAATCATTGTCAGCAACCCAGTTTATCATGGTACAAGTTTTCATTAAAACATTCTTTGGATGTGTGAAAACAGATAAGGAACACCTCAATGTGGAGCACAGGTTTATTCTTCAGATACAACCTGGCCCCTTAACCCAAAGTCAGTTCACATCACGCAGTAACAAAATGCTCCCAAGTAAAAAGAAATGAACATCAATTTAGAAGGAAGTGCATGCCAGGGATATCCGCAACAGTTCAATGTTGGAGTATGTCACAACATCATGGGTCTGGTGAGGTCACATCTCTGCAATTGGCCTGGCAAAGTATCCTGGTAAGGAGAAACATAGAACAGAGTCAGGGATCCAGGACTAAGGTAGTTCAATTTTTCAAACTATGTCATCTGAAGCACAAGAATGTCAGTGTGAACACTAGCTAGGATTCAGTGTAGCACTGTACATGTTAATCTGCAAATGTAATTGAACCATTTCAGTAAAAACCTCAGTACAATTATCATACACTCACAGGCACACATACACATTGTACACCAGCAACACACAAACAAATAATTGAGGTTTGTCACCTCCTCTCATTGCAAAAAGTCATGGATAAGCTGTTGTCTGAAATCCAAGTTGCACTACCCGGAACACTGCGAAGTGCAAAAAAAACTCAGTCGCACTACGCAGAGCTCTGCGAGCGGCGGAGTATAATAGAGAAATGCCGTTCGCGGTGATTGCACAGTGCCGGATGCTTGTCCACACTGTGCAATCATTGCGAACGGCACCATGCACAGCGCAAGCTTTCCTTTTCTGCCGCTTGAGTAGATTTTTACTCGAGCAGCAGCTTTCTCAACGCAAACGGGCAGTTTCTCAACGCGAGCGGTCGCCAGCACACGCGACCACTCGCAATGAGAAACCTGACCCCCCGCGTTGAGAAATCTCGCTGGGATGTTGATTTTCCACGCTCTGGCTCGCCAACTTGATGTTGACGATCGCGAACAAGGAAAAATCTCGCCGGGAGGTTGATTGTCCTCGCTCGACAACTTGACGTTGACGAACGCAAGCGAGGAAAAAAACTATGCTACGCAAAGCAGAGTTTTTGGGAGCGCCGCAATCTCTGAGTAACGCAAAGTGCAGAAAACTCTGAAAACTCCGCAAGAGGAGCGGAGTTCACCGCCCAGGCCTAATCGTCACCACTGTCATCATGTCCCAGTCATGGATCCTCCCTCGCCAGAGGCTGCTGGTCTCCGTCGTCCTGTATGAGAGGTATTGCCTTCCGTATTGCCAGGTTGTGGAGCTTGCAGCAAGCTGTGATGATCTGTCACACCTTCAATGGGGCATATTGAAGGGCTCCTGCTGTGCAATCCAGACAGCGGAATCTGGTCTTCTGTAGCCCAAAAGTCCACTCCACGACTCGCCGGGTCCTACCATGGGCCTCATTAAACTGCACTTCTGCAGGGATGACTGGGTTAAGGAGTAGTGTCAGTAACCATGGCTGGTTGGGGTATCCAGAGTCTCCTACATTTAACACAGAAAAAAGATTCAGCTGTCAGATAACAGAGCACTATCTGACATACAATCAACACACACCACAACATACACATGCCACATTACCTACCAACAAGCCAGGCACAGTCTTGTTGCAGCTGAGACATCAAATGGGGGATGATGCTGTTTCTCAGGATATATGCATCAAGTGCTGAGCCAGGGAAACGTGCGCAGACGTGGGAGATGGACATGTCAGTCAAACATACGCCCTGGACATTGATGGAGTGGTAATGTTTTCTGTTGCGATAAACTTGCTCATTTGCCTGTGGTGGGATCAATGCAATGTGGGTGCCATCAATAGAGCCAATGACATGGGGTATCAATCCCAAGGCATAGAATTCCCCCTTGATTTCTGACAACTCTCCATGTGTCGGGAACTTTATGTACTGGTCCAGGTAACGGAGCAATGCCTCCAACACATCCCGAAGAACATGGCTGAACATTGCTTGGGACATTCCACCAGATGTTGCCACTGTGTACTGGAATGAACGGGTAGCAAAGAAATGTAATACTGCCATAACCTTCACTTTGGGCGTCAGTGCAGTTAGATATGTGCGACCAGGCTACAAATGAGGTGACAACTGCTCAGACAACTGTTCAATTATTGGCCTTGTGAAATGGAATTTCCTTATGGTATCCCGTTCTTCCATGGTCTGTATGTCTGGAAAGGGCTTGCACACTGGAGGTTGTTTGAGATACCTATATGTAGAGTGTAAACACAGTTGGTGTTAGTTCACAATGTACAAACCAACATCCATGTAGGCAAACAGAACATGAAGTTTGAACACAACTAAAACTACAGAACATTGGAAATACACATTTCAATGAAATAGGCTGAGCTTAGATACATATCACAGCATTAGGACCCTTCCCAGATATGTTACCAAGGTATGGTGTCACAGCTATGAGAGTGCTGTAGTGTAAAAATCACTTGTGTCTGTCACCGTTCATGTGATCAAGCATCACATACTCCACAACCCCCAATCAAATAAGCCAAGAGATAGGTTTGTGGCAACAATTACATGGTTGAAAGGTACCCACAATAGGATCATGTAATGCCAAATATGTGGGACATATGATACACACAGCGTCTCACAATGAGTAGCATGCACACCACTGTCACAGGGTGGACACTGTCATGTTGTCATGTCTGCCAAACACATACAATCACATACACAGAACATGAACAATGTAGGTGTTGCATATATGACGCCATCATCCACTTAAATCTGGGACACAAAGATACACTGGTAAATCACATTACAAACACAAGCTGATGAGGCTGCATAATGTCACGGTCTACTCATTGAAACGTAAATGCATTATCCATGACTTAGACACAAAACATTTACAGTCAGAAATCACACGGATTGCGCACTGGGTCACACAGTCCCAAAATGCAGTGAATATGTCAAGAATGCGCTTGTGCATCCCCAAAAACTCATTGGCACTGTGACCAAGCCAATGAGGGTAAATGGAGTAGTTTTGTTTCATGTTAGTATTAGCCTCAAAATCAGTCTGCCATGTCCCCATCAAGGTTTGCTCCTCATGGAATGTGAGCTAATAATTTAAAGGTCCATTTCATCATGAAAAAACTGCCTCCAAACATGTAATGCACAAAATTACAGAAATGTCTGCCTTGCTGGCCGATTATTGAAAGGATGCGGTAGCCACATCCTAACCGATTCGAACAGAGCCATAGGCTGCAAGTTGTTATGGTGACAGACGGAGGTGAATATTCAAAGGACGCGATAGCCGCATCCTAACCGATTCGGACCGAGCCATAGGCTGCAAGTTGTTATGGTGACAGACACAGGTGAATATTCAAAGGACGCAATAGCCGCATCCTAACCGATTCGGACCGAGCCATAGGCTGCAAGTTGTTATGGTGACAGACGCAGGTGAATATTCAAAGGACGCGGTAGCTGCATCCTAACCAATTCGGACAGAGCCAAAGGCTGCAAGTTGTGATGGTGACAGACGAGGGTAAATATTCAGTGTACGTGGTAGCCGCATCTGAACCGATTCGGACACAGCCATTGGCTGTTGGTTGTTATGGTGACAGACGCAGGTTTCAGATCATGTCATCATGACGTGGAAACCGACTCAGTAACCTCCCATTACCAATGTATCAAAGTCCGATGATGAGTTTTTGAACGTCGCTGTATGCATGTCATCTGCAAGCAATGTAATGCATTGGACCGATTCGGAAAATGTGACCGACGCAAACCTATCGCTTTGGCCGCATGAATGAAGTCTGTCTGTTCCCTACAGACTTCACTTGCCTGAACTACCTGCATCATTCCTGCACCTCCCAATCTCTCCGCTGCTGTGTCCACATCCTCTGGGAGCTACTATGGCACGTACAGTTGGCAGGGCCCCAGCTTCCACTGAGGAGGAGAACCAGGTTCTGCTGGACACCCTCCTGCCACTGTACAGCCAGCTCTATGGCAAACCAGAGGAGCAGGTGAGTGATGATTAGATACACTGCATTTTCATTGGACATGTGCAATTACCATGCACTACTAGCAAATTTAACAGTGTGTAGATAACTGTTCTGGGAAGGTACATTGCTGTAGGAGTGTATGTACTGGGGTAAACATCTTATCATTGTTCTCATGGGATGAAGTCATCATTGAATACATGACAAATGCACATAATGCCACTTGCCTATCCCTATCAGAAGGCCAAGCTGTGGAGGACCATCGCCCGGAAGGTGCGCTTCGTGGTGGTCGCAATTCGGCGCATCCGTCACTGCCGCAATGCTGGCAGGACCTTCGTGGCTGGACCAAAATGATCGCAGAACACCAGCTGGGCCAGTCAGTTCCAGGCAAAAGGGGTGGGCACCGAACACTGACCCCCAACATGCTCCGCATCCTAGCGGTGGTCTTCCCTGTCCTGGATGGGATGTTGAAAGCCAGACAGCAGAAAGGAGTGGGTGAGTATGTGAATCGTCGCACACCTTGCTTAACCATGCATGTTGTAGTATCTTAGTCTGCTGGCCCTTTTATAGGTTGTAAGACACACAAAACCACTGTTCAGTTTTAAAGGATGCATATGCACAAGGATTATGAGATGCCTGGTTAGGCCCCTTTGATCAGGGACATGTCAGGACGTCATGTTCAGGTTAGTGACAGTAGTGCCATGCTCATGTGATCAGCACACATGACAACAACATGTGTATGGTGATAACCTTCAGGAGTAATGTGATTGCTCGACATGTGTCAGCACATTGACTAATGTATGACCTGTTCTCAGTGTGGCTTCAACAAATCTGTGAAGTATGTTGTTATTGGAGCACTCAAGTGTATAAAGCCTATGCTATACTTCCCGGCAGCAGGTGACGTCTATGTTGAGGCATTGGTGAGTTTTGCTTGGTCAGTGTGCCAATGTTAAGTCCCAGCTGTGGTGCTCAGTGAATTCAACTGTATCCCATGGGCCAAGTACAGGTTTGCTAAATCGGGTTACCTGTCACACTGGCCTTTCACATGGTTGGGTGTAAGATTCCATTCTCTCCAGTCAAAAGAGTGAGTCCATGTGTCTGACTCTGTAACGGTGACAACACATGCCATTCATTGTCAAACACAGGTGGTCACTGTTGGAAACAGAGCTGAAATTGTAAGGTATGATGTTAGATACACATTCACAAAGGTTGACGTGTGTAAACGCTCTTGACTCTTCATACTTGATGGCTTTGTAAACCATGTTTATGATGCATCACTGTCAGATTCAGAGATGTGAAATGTGCATCATTTTGGTGTAAGTTTACAAAATGAGATGTTAAACCAGAGCAATGTATGCTGTTAAAAGTATGCATTATATCTAAAAGAAGTGAGGGACATCCAGACTTTGGCCCCTACAAATGGGGACTTCTGCAGTTTAGACTGGATTGGTGCACAGTGTTGACAGCACTGTTAAAGACTAGAGGTTCATTAACAATAGTCTGTACACACAATGCACCCAGACGGCCCAGTGGCATAGTGTTCCACCTGAAGCATTGTGGAGATGCATTCATTGGACTTGGAAGTGTGTTGACCGTTGTTCACATCTGAAACTGGTGAGCTGTCTCCAATGGGTAAAACATTCTGAATCATCTTCATTATACTGTGCATAGATGACACAAGGCTGTGGGCCATGTGCTGACAGTAAAGGACCGATGTTACAGGACAAATGATCACAATCACTGAAATCTGTTTGATATGATTAATACAATGACTACACCAGCTTGATGTATGACAATACAGTCGTTTGACCTGTAACATCAGAGCCAATGCTTCCCAATTTGATTATTAGGGATTGCAGAATAGATACCATGTCTCAAATAATTAATGTTAATCCTATTTCCATTGTGAGGTCTAAACTCCCTTGCATGAGATGAGACAGGTATGTCATGACACAAGACCGTAAGGAGCAAAATACGATACATCACCTGCTACATAGTGAAGTAGTTGACATTGTGGTTGTGGCAGTTCTTGTTGATACACCCAGTGTTGCAGATAACATCATGTGTGAGGGAGCAATGGTTAAGTGGCATACTGACAGTGCCATGTGTGGAACTATATCAAAATGTTGCAGCACAAGTCCAAATGATGTTTTTGGTTGACATGTGAAGATTTGTGAGGCTACCTATGTGTCAAGTACATACGGATGACGTATGTGAATCTTTCTCATGCTTTTTCAAAGCATCGGCACCGGCCAGTGGAGGAGGCAGCGCCACGGACCAAGTGGAAGCAGCTTGCCAGAGTGGCTCCAGTGCCGAGTCAGAGCAGGAGGGAACCAGTGGCACGGAGGGTGAGGGGATCGTCACTGAAGGCACTTCTGACGTGACAACAGTTTGATCACCTCCCAGCTCCAGTGATGACTCCCATGTGGTGGTGGATGACCCAGGAATTAAATCATTCCATACGAGGTCCCATTTACCGCATTGAAAAGTGCCACAGAGTCTGAGAGCAATATGTCTTTGTAGAGGGTCTCCTTGATGTTTGAAAATATTAGGGTGCAATGTTTCATTACCAAATGTGGACAAAGCAAGCTTCATTCTGCACATATCCCTCATCCTCACAAGGTGTACCTATATCCCCTTGGCTTGAGGATGGCTATGTCAATTGTGTCAAAGAGCCGTAGGTTAAGCCACACACCCACTCATGGCATCCTAAACAATGGTGGCAGCTCAGCTTACACAATGTGCTTTGCACTGGTCACTCCAACACTGTGGGTGGAACCTACGTCCTGAGACTCATGAGTACTCCTACTACTCTGCAGTACACAATCTGAACATTCAGAATGGAATTATTTGTTAGCAGCACACACTACAGCCTGAGGAGGTAGATGCTGAATTGGTGTGAATGACATTCTCAGAAGAAGACCCTAGACACATACAGATTGGGTGTCATGTGCAGCGCCCCAGTCCATACATGGTGACTGTATCCTACATTGTTGTTGGCCCATGCATTTTTCTCATTCCTGATGGATTTTGTCTCCAAATAATTCACTGATGACTGGAACACAACAACTTCTAGGTTGTTTGAGTGGCAATCACTGAAATAATCACAGAGTGGCTGGGTCTGGGGACTTGTTTGTTGCCTGGGCCAATTACCTCAGGGCTTTGCTGTAGACAGAGGCATCATTATGTCATCAATAGACTTCCGTTCAGTTGCAGGCTGTGATGTTAGCCATGCTGACAAATGCTCAAGCACACCACACCCATGTGATTGAGCAACTGGGTTGCTTTTACTTTGCAACATGACAAGCTGTGATGAATACAGAGTGGGATATGGCAGGGCAACTCATGTCCTGCCTCCTCTGTTGCTTAACAACAACCCAGCAGATGTTGCTGATTATGGATCGCCTCCCACAGATGCACAGTAGTCAGGCAACCATCCATGAATGGTTCACAGTGTATTGTTGTGGCCTATACATTCACTCCTACTCTGAACACATGGTAGACGTTTCCTGATTCTTAACTGGATTGAATCTACCTGAACTTGATCTGGCAGTGCGTGCAGTCATCAACACCCCATTGGCTGGTACAAAAGATACTCAGAGTGAATCTGCGCCCTACCACGTTGACCACTTACGCATTGGACAGCCTCCAGCCCAGGCTTGATGATGCCTATGAGCTTGTACCTGAACACAGGTGACTGTATCTCTCTTGGGCTACCTTGAGTGATTGGAGAGACCCACAATGCATGTGGAAATTTCTTCTCTGTACATTACTAAAAACACAGCAGTGCTCTGCTGGCTGGCCTGAGTGAACAGTGGTGGTTAAATGGCACGGTTCCACCAGGTGAGTGTCAACCTGGCCTGGTAAAGCATAGTGTGCCCCAAGATAGTTGTCTCCTTTATGTATTTGAGTGTGGTACGCGTGCTATCTGACCTGTGTGCATGTTAGTGATTGTATGTAAGGGATTCATGTGTCTGAGTCCTGCTCTGGATCTGGGCTGGGTCATTCCCATGTTGTTATTCCTGATACATCCAACATCCCATTCTGGTTGTTTCTCCCTATGGTGACCTGTTCTGACACTGATGTACTCATCATGACACAGGATGTGGGACTGTGTGATTGGTCTGATGGGGGAGTGGAGGTTCAGGTTGGACTGTAGTAATCAATTTGATGTTTGTAGACATGTATTGATCTGTCAACAATTAGTGCATCAGTTAAAGTGAGGTGTGAGATAGTAAATAAGCTAGGCCTAGGTTATCCATCTGATTGGGTGGATGTGTTGTTTTGCTACTTGATAGTTCAGCTATTGATTTTGACTTCACTTTCTTGTGTGATTTAAACATGTTGTATTTTCTTTTGCAGCTATCCCTAGTAAACCATGTACTTCTAGAGTGTTTGGGAAATGGCAAGGTAATATGGATGAATGATGTCACTTCCTGCAATGGGACTTACTATGACATTAGATGTAACCCTGGGCAGAGTTCGCAGAGTTGCACTACGCTGCACTACGCGAAGTGCAAAAAAAACTCAGCCGCACTACGCAGAGCTACGCGAGCGGCGGAGTACAATAGAAAAATGCTGTTCGCGGTGATTGCACAGTGCCGGATGCTTGTCCGCACTGTGCAATCATTGCGAACGGCAGCATGCACAGTGCAAGCGGTCCCTGCTTTCCTTTTCTGCCGCTTGAGTAGATTTTTACTCGAGCGGCAGCTTTCTCAACGCGAACGGGCAGTTTCTCAACGAGGACAAATCTCACCGGGAGGTTGATTTTCCTCGCTTGCGGTCGCCAACTTGACGTTGACGAACGCGAGCGAGGAAAAAAAGTCCGCTATGCAATGCGAAGCAGAGTTTTTTGGAACTCCGCGATATCCGCGTAACACGGAGTGCAGGAAACTCTGCAAACTCCGCGAGCGGAGCGGAGTTCACCGCCCAGGGTTAATTAGATGTAGTGGTCTTTGTACACGTTTCAGATCTTAGGATTTAGCCTGTGTAAAAGATGCATGTATGTGAGGGCATAGTGCCAGTGAATATGTGTCTATGGACATACTTTTGTGAGTACATTGGATTTCTGTTGCCCTGTGAAGTTTTGTTGTGTGTTGTGGTGGACTCATGCATGCACTATGTGATACATATATAACTGTGACTATGGGCATTCCTGTCCCAACGTCAAATGTGTGTTTCTCCTCGTATTTAGCGGTCTGACTGTACCTACCTCATGATGACATTCCCTCATTTGACAGACACAACATGCTATGGAACCAGGGTGGGATTGGGATCCCAATGATGCTTGGGCACTCTGAAAGTCATTGGCACACATTCCGTGATCATCCCTTTCATTGTAGCCTCTGTACATTTCCCTGGCAAGGGATGTTTCAAAATAGCACACTGCTGCTGATCAAGGGGGTGTAGGGTAGGTTACAATGGCCAAATGAAACGTGCCACCCTGCGAGGCCCCTACATACAACACAACCTCCCTGCACCTGCCATGACCTGACAGTGATAGGCTGGTGGGGGAGATAACACTGCTCCTGTCAGGGCACATGAGGCAGGGCACCAAGGTGACTATACCACAAAGGCTGGCCCCCAGCCTCAGTTTACAGCACAGCTGTGGAACGGACAAGATACTGGCACCACACTGCAGTGGCCTGGTGGAGAAGTAAGTCAGTCTCTTGGGGTGGTTTTCATAGGCCCCAAAAAGAGCAACCCACAGGTGATCCTGGTACACCGGCACATCAACAAATGCCCGATTGCCCGCATTCCCAATCCAAGCCTATACAGAATACTCTCTGATAGAACTCAACGTCTATAGGGCTGAGTGTGCTTCAGCCCCCCCGTCGTGTGTGTGTCAGCCCAGGCTGAAACAGCTTCCCCACACACAGACAGTTCTTGAGCTGCTGTGGGTGGCTGGTCTGTCATCTTTGCACAGGAGCACCAGAGTATTTCACAGGTTTTTAAGGACCATTTACTAACTGATGTGGCTTTGTGGGTTTTTCAACAGTTCCTACAGCACCCACATCTCCACTCTGCCCATTACTTATAGTTAAAAACAAGATCTGTGACTGGGGGTGAGTGTCTGAAAGGTTTCAGTGCTCCGTCCATCCTCTCCTTGTGTTTGGTTTGTTCGCCCTAAGTTGGCAGGGTATGCCCAGATGTGGGTCCCTTGCTCACTTTGCCACTGGATTCAAGCTAGCCAAGGCTGATGAGGGGTTTTATCCAAAAACCGGTCTCAGGATGCTTGTTTCCAGTCCAGGGAAGACCTGGCTTGGCAGTTCGGGCTGGACTGTTCCCATGAGGCAAATGGGTCAAGACTGATTGCATATAGTTGGGTCTGAACTGGGGTGGCAAAGTGAGCTTAAGAATGATGATGGATCCAACCCAGATCTGTGACTGGGGGTGAGTGTCAACATCATCTCCTTGTGTTTGCTTCATTCCTGTTAGTTGACTCTTACATTTGCTGCCACAGTGTGAGAATGAATTTCCTGCCAAGTAACCTTAGGCTTTGTTTTCTTGCTGTTTTCTACAGCTTGTAATCCACCCAGAGGTATTGAGGCAGTATGCATGAGCACCAGTTACATTATTGAAGGACACATTGCTGGGAGCATTAGCCCCCCCAATACCCAAATTGGCTCAAAATTACTGGGGGCATTTGTCCCAACCCCCAAATTGCCTCACCATTGCTGGGGGTATTTTCCCCCAACTCCCAAATTGCCTCAACATTGCAGGGAGTATTTTCCCCAACCCCCAAATTGCCTCAACATTGCTGGGGATATTTGCCTCCCCAACCCCCAAATTGCCTCAACATTGCTGGGGGTATTTGCCCCCAACCCCCAAATTGCCTCAACATTGCTGGGGTTTTTTGACCCACAACACCCAAATTGGCTCAACATTGCTGGGGGTATTTGCACCCCAACACCCAAATGGGCTCAACAGTGCTGGGGGTATTTGCTCCCCAACCCCCAAATTGGCACAACATTGATGGGGTACTTGCCCCCAACACCCAAATTGGCTCAACATTGCTGGGGGTATTTACCCCCAACACCAAAATTGCCTCAACATTGCTGGGGGTATTTGCCCCCCAACCCGCAAATTGGCTCAACATTGCTGGGCATATTTGCCCCCCAATTTGGCTCAACATTGCTGGGAGGATTAGCCCCCAACCCCCTAATTAGACACTACATTGCTGGAAGTATTAGCCCCTCTAAATTTGGCTGTAGTTTCACCCCTGCTTTTGCCTTTTTTGTCTTTCGCTGAGTAGTTGCGTTATTGTGAAGGGGTAGGTGTCCAACTTACTGTCAGAGACGACCGCGTTGGTTGGGATTGTAGTATTCATAGTAGATTTACAGTAGAGGGATGGCATGTGTGATGGGATGCATAGCTGCACAGTCTCAGTCGCAGAAATCGTGTTGTGGCCTGAATCCGAGCTGAAATACTCCCCTTCCGTCTGCTCTGACGTGTTGGTTGGGTCGACCGATTTGGTGCATAGGAAGTACGCATCGTACTTGGGAGGTCGGATGCGGACTGAGAAGTGCCTCCAAAAGACTCCAATCTGCGTTTCCGGAGGCTTCTCGTTAGGAAAATTAAGTCAGATTCAGATTAACCGAGTCATTCGGTAAGTAATGGTTTTTGGGAATCGTAATGCGTCGTTCTGGAAAACCAGATCCCAGTACAAGTCGTCGGAAGGCTCTGGGATGCCCTTCTGGAAAACATCGTAATTGACCCCTGATTTGTTTAATATTCAAATTTTTACCCTGCTATGCCTTAGAATGGTTTATTTTGCAATTCAACTCTCTACTGTGTTGTGTTGAATATTTGCTAAATTTTATGTATACTTCCTAATTTGTTTTCCATTTCAGGACATCATTTTACCTGCTTTTTAGAAGATTTTTGTGTGTCATTTAAACTGTTTTTGTAATTTATTACACTACTACTGAAAGGTATATTCATTATATTAATTACCTTTTCCATTTTTGGTTCCTTCATTTTTAGCTTCTAAATAATTTGATGTATAATAGAGATTTTAAACATATTTTTTAAATACCCAAAGTATATGGACAACCATCTGCCACTGTTACTGAGTATATCATGACTTCAGACCAGGAACAAACCTTCAGTGAGGAATCTACTCCCGCAAGTCTAGATGATGAGGAGCAGGCTGGTCCATTTGGCCTGCCTGGGCAGATAGCTACAGTGAGTCTCACTCGGCCCACACCTACACCTCCCACCTCATTTGGTACCACAAAATCAGCCTCTGGATACCTCCACTTCCTGTGTCCAAAGGAACATCATCCCAATTGTGTGTCCCCCAGTCCTGGAGGCCATTGATCAAACACCACCACCATGACCTCCAGTTCAGCGAGGAACCATTGGGATTGGCCACACTGGATCAAGGGCATAGGGTAGTAGGGGCATGGGGTTGTGGGAGGGAATTTGTGGGCCAGCAACGTGAGGCCACTAAGTTCATTGTCACCCAGGACATATTCTACCAATTTTGGGATGCCTTAATAAGTCTGAAGACATGATGGACCAGGTCCTTAAAGAGGTCTGGGATATGAATCAATTGTAGAGGGGCACAATGTTCAGATAGGAAATCTAATCTCAATTTTGGGTTCCTGACTGGGTTGCTGCAAGATCGTTTTACCCATATGTACAGGGCTTTTGCCAACAACATCTTTCCCTTTCTGTGATCCAACAACATCTGGGTCTAACACTGCCTCAGCCACAGAAAGGGAGGCCCTGTCACCAAAGGAAACACCTGCACCTACCTCAGTTCGTTCAACTGTGGATCCAGCAGTTCCCTTCAGGAGGGGACATTTATCTGGACCAGCAGGAGAGTATGGCAAGTAACGCAAAACTCCGCGAAGTGGAAAAAAGCCTCCGCCGCGCTACGCGGAGCTCCGCAAGCAGCGGAGTGCAATAGAAAAATGCCGTTCGCGGTGATTTTCAGTACCGGATGCTTGTCCGCACTGTGCAATCATCGCGAACGGCACCATGCACAGCGCAAGCGAGCGCTGCTTTCCTTTCTGCCGCTCGAGTAGATTTTTACTCGAGCAGCAGCTTTCTCAACGCGAACGGGCAGTTTCTCAACAAGAGCGGTCGCGAGCATACGCGACCACTCGCAATGAGAAACCCGACCCCCCGCGTTGAGAAATCTCGCTGGGAGGTTTATTTTCCATGCTCGCACTCGCCAACATGATGTTGATGATCATGAACAAGGAAAAATCTCACTGGGAGGTGTATTTTCCTCGCTCCTGCTCGCCAACTTGATGTTGGTGAACGAGAGCTCCGCGTAACGCGGTGTGCGGAAAAGTCCGTAACCTCCGCGAGCGGAGCGGAGTTTACCGCCCAGGGTTAATGGCAAGACCGTCACCACCACCAGCAAGAGACGCAGAACCTAATTTTTGCCAGTGTGTGACTGCCATTCACTCTGTGGACTATTTTCTGGGCACATTTACCTTTTTGATGTCACTGTATGTTTTAGATTGACTTTTAAACAATTTGGGCTCTTCAGTAATAGTTTCATTCACCATGATTGACTGATCCATTTGTTGTTTGTTTTTTTGTTCCAATCCTATTTTAGTTTACTTGGTTTTGTTGCATAAAATCCCCCAAAAATAATTCAAAGACTGGTGTATTTCTTATTTCTATTTGTTCACTTTTTTGTTCCATCATACATTTTATAAAGGCAAAATTAAAAAGATTGTCTTTTTATGAATACATTTCATGTAGGTAATGTTTTACGCAATTTTTAATAATTTACAAAAAGAAAAAAAACACAAATCAAAAACTTGTTTTTGCATAAATTTGAATAAATATGTGTTCTTTATATTTTTTTAATACATTAAAAACCCATGCATAATCCAAAATCTTCTTGCAATATTATCATGTACAGTTCCAGATCTTGATACCATGGAAGAACGGGATACGATAAAAACAAATCTGATTAAATATGCAAAATCTTTTTGATTTATGTCATCAGCTGGAGCCAGATCTTCTGCCTCACAATAGGAATCCTACATCAATAGCACCAATCATCACAATAATAGCAGTACTCCTTTTGTAGCCACAGAATCATTCCAATACACTGTTGCAGTATATGGTAGAATGTCACTGCCAACTTTAAGTGGTGTGCTACACAAAGTTCATTCTTTAATGACAAGACACATCAAAAGCTTTGTACAGTTAACACAAAATGTGGATTTTGCCTATGTGAAGGGAGCTTTGTATGCTTTGGGTGTTCTACAACATGGGGTGGAGCAATTTAACCAGTTTATATTGCCTTGGTGGCAACATTCAACAGAAAACAAGTCGAATGCAGTCTAAACAAATACAATTCAATCACTGTGCAAGTTATCTTTGCACAAGATATGTACATCCAAAGTGTGTGTGTTTCTCAAAGGATCAACCCATGTTCCCCTTGTACTTTGCTATAGCAGCATATAACAGCAAATGTCACAACTTTGAAATGTCCAAATTACATTGACCTGGTGAAGAAACCTAAAACAGATAAAAATATATATGTTATTTGTATGAAATGACAAAATAGACACATTAAAGTCAAATTTTGAGGATACATTACCTAAAACAATCATAGATAAACAATGTAAATAAACACAGTAGTCAATGTGTCATAACTTAGACCAACACACATCTGTGCCCTGGATTTACCTTAACTTGCCCTTTCAGGAAAATATCTAGCACAGACTTTTATTCTCAGTAGATTAAAAGGTGGTTTAAAATCTAATGTAATAATATGTGAATATATATTCCTACACTCATATGAAGAAATTGTCAATAGCATCTTGACTATTGCTTCCTCTTCACCACTATCATCTTCATTTTGCATTTCAACATCCTCACCCGGTAGCTCATCATTGTTTTCTTCCTTTGCAATGTATGAGATCTTGCGTCGCAGGACTATGTTTTGCAAAACGCAGCATGCTACAGTGATTTGCACAACTTATCGGGTGAGTAGAGGAGGGCTCCACCAATCTTATAAAGACATTGAAATCTGGCCTTTAGAAGCCTAAATACCCACTCCACTGGCCTCTGGGTCCTCCCCTGGGCCTCATTGAAGTGGACTTTCCCTGGCATTGTTGGATTCCTCAGCGGTGCAAACAACCATGGTCAGTTAGGATAAACCTAGGGGCATATTATCTAGGACGTGGCGGTGAGAGGTGTTAGCCTCCTTGGCTTAACGCCTCTCATCGCCACTTCGGAAACGCAAGGCTGCACCATATTACCAAGGATATGGTGCAGCCTGGCGTTTCCCCCCTGCGATGGTGCTAAGTCTCAGGACTTAACACCAACGCAGGCACCCTTGCACCAGAGTGCAAGGGTGTCTGCGAGCAGGGAGGTTTGTTTATGTGCAGGAAGGAGTCTCTTCCTGTACATAATCAAACCGAAAATGCCATTTTGTAACTTACATGTGTGCTGCTTCATGCAGAACACATGTAAGATACAAAATGGCATTTTAAAAAAAGGTTTGTTTATGTACAGGAAGGGACACCTTCCTGTACATAAACAAACCTTGGCATTTTGCTTTTTCCATGTGTGCTGCACAAGGCAGCACACATAGAAAGAAAAACGAGGAGAAATGAAGCATTTCTCCTCGTATCGCCACCTTAAGCCAGGATTTTCCTGGTCTTAATTTTAGCGCTGCCACCTATTATCGCCTCTCTTGATAATAGGTGGCAGCGTCGAAGTGAATGGGTGTTGCGGTGGAACGCCCACCGCAACACCCACTGCACGCCCCTTTCACGCTAAGCTTAGCGTGAAAGGGGCACTATTACCAGGGCAGCTTTAAGCCACTTAACATGGCTTTTAGCCACGTTATGTGGTTTAATGCTGCCTTGGTAATAGGGCGCTGACCCTATCGCCACCACAACGTCACAAAAAGTGACGTTGTGGTGGTGATAGGGGCTTGGTAATATGACCCTGAGTCTCCTATATGAAATTGAAAAAAATGCCACAATGTTACATGCTATTTTTGATCATTAAACTTGAAATTAACAAAGCAATATATTTATAGATTGCACTACCCCTGGGCGGAGTTTGCGTAGTCGTGCTACGCGAAACTCCGCGAAGTGGCAAAAAAAACTCCGCCGCGCTTAGTGGAGTTCCAAGAGCAGGCCGAGTTGCTTGTCCCACCCGTTCGCGTGACATTTCCACCGTACGTCAATGCGGATTGCGCGTTCGGGTAGAAATATCGCTTGAACTGCACCACCCGATTGCGCATGGGCGCGGCCATCTTGTTTCTTACTCGGTTTATGGTGCTGGGGCCTACTTTTTAATTCTTCCTTAATCTCTTTAATCCTTGGCTTTTAAAACTTTTTTCCCCATCTTTTGTATTTATTATCTTAGCCTCTGTCTTCCTAAGTGTGTATTTTGTGTTTTTTTTCAATTTTTTGTGTGTTTTTGCATTAGTTTTGTACTTTTTTATTCTTAGCTTTACTACTTCCTTATTACCCTCATTCCTTCTTTTTCCCCGTTTCTTATTTTTCTCTCTTTCCCAGAGCGCCATGGCAGATAAGTCTGCACCAAGGCGCTCAAGTAGTACTGCATTCCTTGGGGAAGGCGGCACCAGGCAGGGGTGCAGCCCTGTGCCCTGTTTTCCGAGGTGTGTTATATACCCCAAATTAGGCCTAAGTAGAAAACAACCTTTCACCTACATTTGTCCTACTTTGCTCTGCAGAATGGCTCTAGCACTGACCTTTTACCCAGTTATGTGCTGAATAAATGTTGATCGGTTTCCTTGAAACTAGTCTCAATTATTATGCATGAGGATTCTTAGAAAAGTCCCTTGCACATGCCGCACATAACAGGATTACCATACTCTGTATAAAAGTCATTGTCATCTTCATCCTAGGGTGACAGAACTACTTTGCATAATTGCAGGCATTGATTTAAGCTCTTTTACATAATCGTACTCACAACATATCGATTGTGTTAGGAACCAAGAGGCTATCTTTATGGTAGAAAAGAACCATACCTTCACTAGATAGAGAGAGGAGACGCTTCCACGCTGACACAAGACACTAATAATAATAATAATAACAAACTTATAAAGCGCATGGTTACACTAACCAGTGTGTCCCCGCGCTGCGGCACAGTTCAGATCGCGGGCAGAGGAAACAAGCGGTTAAACCAGAGAACTCAGAGAAGGAAAAAGCCAGGTTTTGAGTTTTTACGAAAGAGTGTCTCCACAGACTCCAGCCGGAGCCCCGGGGGAGTTTATTCCAATGTTTGGCAGCCAGAAAACAAAAAGAGCGGCCACCCATCCTCGCTCTCCTGATGTTCGGAATGCTGACCTGCCCTGTCCCGCTAGATCTCAAGTAGCGGGTCGGAGAGTATGGGGTGAGGAAGGCGTGCAGGTAAGTGGGGCCTTTTCTCTGTAAAATGCGATGGCTCACACACATAGCCTTGAACAGGATTCGTTCCCTTACCAGGAGCCAGTGAAGGGAAGCCAGGGCCTTATTGGAAGAGGCTCTCCTGGGTAACATTAAAACGAGACGAGCCGCAGCATTCTGAATGCGCTGGAGTCTCTGCACACACTTGGAGCTAGCTCCCAAATACAGGACGTTCCCATAATCCAAGCGTGACGTCACCAGAGCATGGACCATAGTTTTCCTTGCTGAAATTGGCAGTACATCGAAGGTCTTCCAAAGACCTCTCATAACCCCAAAACATTTCCCCGCCACGCGCCTTATGTGATTATCAAAGGAAAGCTTGGAGTCCAGCCACACCCAAAGATTCTTTACCTGATCACAGGGGGGCGGGGTAGGTCCCAGTGTCTGCGGCCACCACGCTGACGACCAGATAGTGGGAGCTTTACCTATCACAAGAACTTCAGTTTTGTTACCATTAAGCTTAAGGCAGTTGTCAGCCATCCAAGACGCCAGTTCTTGAAGACACGTCGAGAAATTGATGGCTGCCTTCTCATGTTCTTGTGTTAGGGACACCACCAATTGTGTATCGTCAGCGTAGGACACAACACTAACCCCAAATTTTTCAATAATCTCTGCCAGAGGGGCAATGTAGAGATTAAAGAGGGTGGGGCTAAGGGTGGAGCCCTGTGGGACCCCTTGGTTTAGCTTGATACTTTTAGAGTAGTAAGGTTCCTGCGACACCTGGAAACTACGCTCGTGTAGGAAGGACTCAAGCCATTCCATGGCTCGGTCCACCAAACCTCCTTTCCTCAGGCGTTGAAATAAGGTTGGATGAGCCACCGTGTCAAACGCGGCGCTAAGGTCGAGTAGGACTAACGCCACCGTTTGTCCCGCATCTACATATTTGCGGATGATTTCGGTGGAGAGAAGCAGCGCCGATTCGGTGGAATAAGATGTTCGGAACCCCGATTGAGAGGGGTGAAGCAAGCTGTGTTTGCTAATGTGAGCTGTCAGTTGGGTATTAACCACCTTCTCTGCAATTTTAGCGAAATAAGGTAGCAGAGAAATCGGACGTAGGTTCTCCAGTTGGCTCATACTAACATCTAGCTTCTTTTTTAATGGGAGGACGATCGCCTCTTTCCATCTTGTTGGGACCGTTCCTGTGGTAAAGGAGAGCTCAAGGAGGTGCCTGATATAAGGCTCAAGTGTCTCAAGACTCCCTTTTAGCACCTTAGGGGTCGCGGGGTCTCTGGGTAGATGCTTGATGCTAAGGGCTACGCCAGTGAGAGAATCACAAGGGGGAACCACAAATTTACGAAGACATTCTGCCTCCCCTAAGTTAGTCGTCCCCTCATCCTCCTGGCACCCATTACGTGCTGCCACAGGGAAGGTAGAGTAAATCTTCCCTACTTTCTCCGCAAAGAAGTCGGCCACCCGATTGCAAGAGTCCATAGAGCTGGTGGTCGGGCTGTGGTTCTAGCAAGAGACGAGATCTCCTTGAACATAGTAAAGAGTTCCTTTGAGGAGTTCTCCGCTATTTCAATCCTCTCACTGTAGTAAGCAGCCCGAGTCTTCCTTATAAGAGAGTGATAAATCTTCAGGCTGGCTTTATATTCCCCTTTCCTAAGAACTGAGAAATCTCTCCTCCATGCTCTCTCCAGGCGTTTACAAGCTGATTTGGCTATTCTAAGCTCACTGCCAAACCAGGGTGCAGATTTACATCGTCTCCCAGGTGCTCTCAAGGACCATGGGGCGTTACTGTCTAATGCCTCTATAATACGTTTGTCCAGGGCTTCACAGGCCAAATCCATGTTTATGCCTCCAGGTGGCCCACCCTGTTGGAGGGCCAGATTAAACTTCTCTTGTGAAAACATAGCCCACTTCCTATGCTTTTTCCTAATGCCCACTGAGGTCCCAGCCTGCAGAAGCTCCAGCACGCAGTGGTCTGACATTCCTTGCGGGGTGTCCAACTCAAGACCAAGACAGGGTCTTTCGTTCTCTCCCATCAGGTAATGGGGTTGGCTCTTTCCTAGGGGATTCTTTACAAATACATACATGCTAGGTACACTTAGGTAGGGTTTGCATCATATGAATACGCTTGATTACTGTCATGTTTATATGTCTGCGTATATTCACTGGTTTAGCAGCATGGTAGAATTCTACCTTCTATTTACTCTGTTGGTGCTTGTAATCGTATACAATGGCTTCTGTCTAATAATAGCTAATATTTTTTCCCGAATAACAGCAAGCATGCTGCTCACATAGCGGTAAGTTAAGTTTTCAAATATTATGTGATAGTTATTCTAGACAGGTGCTTAGCTGACTTGGTGCTACCTAACCTAGTTATCGTACTTGTTGGTGCTCGCTTGGGCTTATGTGATTAGTGATGACTATGTAAGAAGTTCTGTAATTAGTTAATTGTAATTTTGTAACCACATGGTGCATGCCACACGGACGGTGCAGGGATGTTTGTGAACAACAACATCCATTTTTCAATGAAATCTTGTGCTGCGGGCCTTTTCCGCCTGCTGCACAAGTTTCCATTGACAAATGGAGGTTTGTGACCGCCCTATGGCCTATGGGCGATTGCACTGATTCATAATAGTGTGGACTTGACTGCAACCTATGGTCGGACGGTTCCATAACCGCAGCGGCATCCGCCTGACATCGTCGTAATAATCAAAAAGGCCCTTAGTGAATTGGCCCGTCAAAGGGGGTTGAGAGATTGCGAATGAGATTTGAGAAGAAGCAAACATCATTTGTTGCAATTTATTATTAGTAATTCCAAAATGTAGTTCACTAAATTTGGAATAGGGCTAGGAAGGTAAGTTTTGGAAATTTGGAATAGGATAGGACGGTCCACAATATACGACTACTAGTCTATCTGATTTAGAAAAGTTCAATGTTATTGCGATTGCCTTTGCCTGTCAAAAAATATTTTGGGGAGATATTTATTTACCACCAATTTATTTTTTGTCTTTATGTCTTACATAAGCATCCAGGGGCAAGAAGAGGGCTATCTTCAACTCAGCACAGAAGGTTTCATGAACAAGACCTTGAACTATGGGTTGATGGAAAAGGGAAAGAAGGATTGAATGAAAAAGGGCGGGTGAAATGTAATATGTATGACTAAGAGAGAAGGATGCATGGGTGAAAGCGCTGGATGCACATACTATAGGTGGCTGATAGCTAGGATGCATGGGTGGGTGAATGATGGATGAAAAGTATACGGGTGGGAAGCCTGCCTTGGTGGGAGAAAGTATATGTGTGAAAGGATGCCTGCCTGGGTGGGTGATTGAAATTCTGTGGTGGTTTCTTTTGACTGAAAGGAACTTAAGGACGCATGGGTGGGTAAATGACAAATGTATGTTGCTGAAAGGTTTTTTGATACTATAATGAGACAGAGAGCCGTGTTTGGATGGATGATTATATGGAGGGATGTATGGTTTCAATGTTGAAGAGTGGATTGAGAGAATGTAAAACGTAAATTGTGGTGAGTAGCAAAGCCAAGGGTGAAGAATAAAAAATAACATACTAGAAGGACTATGCAATGATGAATGGAAAAATCCTTGGGAAGGAGAATAAACAAGGGACTAGGGTGCTCCTCTGTAGTGGTGTTCTCCTTACCTTTACTTTCCTGGAATGGTTTTTTGGAGGTTTGAGGAGGTGGTATTTCAGACTCCTCCCTGGACTCACAGTTTTCAAGCACAACACATTATGTATCCTTCCAACCCACCCATCATCAATCACCTCCCTCCCCATGGCATATTTTGTTATGTGTTTTGCTAAGAGCATTGTTTACAATTTTTCTTTTTTTTCCTTGATTTGTAGCTACTCCTGCTGATCCAAAACCACCTAGCAGGCAGGAGATTGCAGACAGGACCCGGCAGCGGAAACTGGAGGCCATCAGGGCTCAGCATCGGCAGCTGGTGGCCTTGGAGGATGAGGAGGCAGAAGCTGCTGCAGATGCCCCAGTCCCGAGCCAGGCCACATCAACAGGCCACAACACCCACTGCCATTCCATCATCATGGCTGGTCCCCCTTATTTCCACAGATTTGAGCGCCACATCATGCTGAGGCAGTGAATATTGAAGCCAGACAGGAACAGATGGACAGGCACCTGAAGAAGCTCGTAGCTCGCCATTAGTGCCCTCTTCAACCCCTTTTTTAATTTTATGGGGGGTGGGTGGTAGTTGGGGCATTGTTGGATTTTTCTTTATTTATGGACAATTTCATTTTTGAACTACTCTTGGATACTACTTGGACATTGGTTGGGGTTAGGGAGAGGGTAGGCCAGTTGTGGGTTTGGTAATTTTTAGATTTGTTCAGGGAATAACGTTTTCAGACTTTTCCCTTATGAATGATTAAAAATGAATTTGTGGGGTTATTGTTTTACTTTGCACTGCTGCCTTTGCTGCAACCATTTTTAAAAATCTACTGATAGTGTAAACAACAAAATAGTTATGCTGTACCCTTCCTTGTCCTACTACTCTCTCTTCCTTGTCTCTGCAGTCTACTCTGCTACTATATATTATTATTAACCCTTAAGGACTTTAATTTTCATTGTATAGAATGATTGCTGTTCAACAATTAATCAATCAGCCACAGTTCACTTCTCTTACCTGATTAGATGAAGCGAGGGCTGCATGGTATACCAAGGTGCCTTGGGGGTGGTAGAAGTAGCAAAATGCATTGCTAGCATTTCGTTTAACATTGAAGGCAGAGTCAACAGAACTGAAGTGAGGTCCCACTCCCTCCTAGGAGAACTCGAATTGTAGGATAAGGAGACTATTCATCGCAGGGAAGGTAACAAATTGAAATCAAAACTAGGTAAATGCCGTTATTATATGCAAGCTTCGAAAAAATATGTGAGTTACCAGAGACTAAACTACTAGAACAGACTCAGACACAAGAAGAGAGTATGATAAGCAATGAAAAATTTTGTTTATCAGAACAATGTTGAGCTACTATGAACTGTACGAAGTGTACAAGCTTAACCTTAGACGCAAATTAATATAGTGCCTGAATGATGATGCTGGCAATGAGATGTTCCTCTGAAAAAAATATATCATACACTGTGCGGGGTGGCTAATATAATATATTTCCAGTGTGGGTGTATGAGCTTAAAAATAAGATCCTACTCACATTGCACTCAGTTGCTCTGGCTTTCACCACATCTGGCCCTACCAAGTGTGTGCTCAATTAAAGGTGTAAATTGTTAAGTCACACCTCAATTAATCACACAGCCTGAGGAAGCAGGTTAGGGGTTTGATGAATGGATGGGATTGGGGATTTGGGGAAAGGTTAGACGAAGACAAACAGTACACTCGGACAACATTCATCTTGGCAATGAGTAGCTGACCATCATAAATCTGTTATTGGAGGAAAAGGAAACGAAGGAACAAATGATTACATCTAAACAAAAACCAAATTGAACTTCTGCCCTCAGAGAGATCAAGTTACATTATTATTTATGATCTGTCTTAAAGAGATTTGAAGGATATCAAATATATTCCAAAATAAACTTTCTGTAGGATTCAAGTAAACAACACAAACAAACGCAGTTCAAATTATAACTAAAAGAAGAAACAATTATACTGTTTTGCCAAATTGGAACTGGGAGTTGCATCTCCATTGATTCTTCTTGTACAATCTGTCAATCTTGGGGTATAGCAGATGTGGCCTGGTCGGGCAAGCATTGGTTTTCCAGTTTGGCGCCAGATAAGCCTGTAGATTGGAAAACAAAAATGATATTGAAGAATCAAGGACTAGGAGAAAGGAAAAAGCTAAACTAATGATAACTAGAGTGCACCGTGGAGGCTCATAGGAAGAGCAAGAGGAGAAAAGAATATTCCTTTAGCTTTTGAATTAATTCATTTTATACCTGGTGGGTGAACAAAATGGTGAGGCAAATTTTACAACAATCAGCAAAAAATTCCACAAAAAATGGCTGCATGCAATGTAACTATCGGTATCAGGCTGATCAAACTGTCTTGATTATCATCCTTTTATTATCACATAATATATAACAAAATATGTAGCCTAACAGCAGCACATGCATAATGTGATTATTTATTATTCATGACTAAGGGCCTGATTTTAATGTCGGGAGCAATTCCTTCCGTCTGACATCGACTCGGTCCTGGGACCTACCGATACCTGGTTGGCGGTCCCGACCACTTCAGTAGGATGCTACTGAACACTTTTCGAACGCATTCCTATATATCATTTTGGGAGCATGCATTATGGCCGTAAACCAGCTCCCAAGCATGCTCCCCTAGTGAAATGGGAGGTGCAGTTCATCCCTGCACCCTGTGGCAGGCACTTCAAGGTGCCTGCACAGGGTGCAGGGATCAAAGGGGGGCACCATAGGTGCCCCCTCGGCTTCCAACTGGCGGCTGTGCACCAGAGGGGGCTCTGCTGGGGGCCCCTAAAACACTTTCCAACATGGTTTCCATGTCAGAGAGGCCGGCATGGAAACCATGTTGGAAACCGTGCATAGTAATCTCAAGGGCGGAAAAGCCCGCCCTTGAGATTACTAGCTGGCTTCCGTCTAGCAGACGGGCTCTCTGAGCCCGTCGGAAGCCAGCCAGAATGACCTGCCAGTTTCCTTCCTGACCGCATCCATAATACAGCCTTTACGGGCCACATCGTAATCGGCCCCTAAATGTATGTGTCCAGTTACCTTCAACAACAGGCCCCCACACAACTACCACTTTGCTTCAAATTTGAGCCAGACAGCACTGAGCAGCACACACAACCAAAGCAACATAGTATTGTCCCAATCAGGTAAAAAATCAACGCACTGCTGTCAGTCATACCACTCGCCACCACCACTACACAGACTTGTGTGGGTCTGGTGTGTAGTTTACCTTTTGGCCACTTCGAAGTCATCAGCAATCATCCAAATCACTTGGTTTCAGTGATTTTGAAAATGTCCATCTTCTTCTGGTGGTAGTCCTTGAAGTAGTCACGCTCTCGTCCATGCCCTGAGTCATTCCAGCATCTGTGATCCTCCTGAGTCTGACTCCCAGTATGGTGTCTAACTCCGTACCAACACTGTCCTGAGTCCTGACTCAACAATGCAATAGATTGGCCTGTAGTAGTATAATTGTGTTAGTGAAGAACAAGATTGAGCCACTTTAGACTAGATTTGTGTTTGCAAACATTGCAATATCTAAGGGACTGGTTGGGTCTGAGTCTCTCAGGAGTATAAAGCATAAAAAAATATAAAACAAAGCAGTGTGGACTGTGTGGAATGGACAGGGTGAAGGAATCTTGCTATCCTATCCGTCAAAGGGGAAGGAAAACAAATAACCTTCAGGGGCAAATTATTGATCAGCCGTCATTAAGCGTAAACAAACACACACCACATGAATCATCTCTTCCAAATCTCAACACACACGATGATGACATATAACATAACATGTGTATTTGTAAAGCGCACGTTCACCACTACGGGTATCTTGGCACTGAATAACAGATGTTTGTTGTTACCCAACTCAATGGTACTTATTTTATCTACCTCAGGTGGATGAAAGGCTGAGTGGACCCGCCGGGATTTGAACCTGTGACCATGAGGTCAAACACAGGCCCCTGCAGTAGACGCATTAGTCCACTGAGCCACCAGACCCAGCTTATATCTCATATCATCACAACAAGTTCACATCACAACAAACAACAAACACTCAATTACGGTTGACGATTACTAAATTCTACCCGAGCGGCAGCTCGCACTCGCGAACTTACCGTTCGCGAGCGGGGAACAAACCCCTCCGCATTACATGAAGCGGGGTTTTCTTGCACTCCGCGAGCTCCGTGGAGTGCGGAGTGCAAAAAGCTCCGCAAACTCCGCGAACGGAGCGGAGTTCAACGCCCAGGCCTAGCTACAGGGCAAGCCAGATAGTTTATTGCCAGACTGCTGAGCATTGGCCATTGGCACCTTTTCCCATACCAATACACCAATGAGTTTTGATCAAGGTAGACCTCTGTTACGCATTCAGATATGCCTGGACCATTCGCTCAATGTTCATTGCTGGTGCTCCACATTGCTCGATCTCTTTTGCCTTCACCTCTGCGCTGGACTTAAGCCCTGCCAGTAGAAACCACTCAGTTGCAGTTTTGGGGGCTGATGCTCCTGGGCTTGGTGTTGTTGATAGTGTTCTTGTTGTTGGTTTTGACTGCTTTGACCCAACAGCACTGCTCTCAGGCCCTGAACTTGAAGGCTGCACAACAGGACTTATTCCCTGGACCAGTGAGCTTCTAATTCCCTGCCGTTCTTTTTCTAGCTCACTGCCTTGCTCAGCTATCCATGTATTGTATTTTCTAACATCCTCGTCTGAAAAAGGAATAAAGTACAGAGTAATAGTTTGTACAGTGGATCAAGAATTGTGGCACAGATGTAATGTTTGGAGGACACAATGTCTCTATGCACCCTTGTATTAGCAGGCAATCGAAGGATTAAGCTATCCACCAAGTCATACGCATTTATTTCCTCCACACCTGTGTACATTGCAGACACCTCCTTTAGCTGTTCCTGTAGTATGTGCAACAATGGAATAGCTTGCACCATGGTACTGTCTTCTTTGCTGACTTCCCGCGTGAACTCCTCAAAAGGATGCAGCATCTCTGTCAGGTATTTGCCTAGGCCCCATTGGTCCATCTCAATGATCATGCCTTTTACAGTTGCATCTCCTCTTTGCATGACATATTCATTGATAGGTCTGTACTGCTCAAACAGGCTTTCAAGCATGTAATAAGTGGAGTTCCAGCGTGTTGGCACCTCCCGTATGAGTGTTTTAACAGGCATTCTATTATCACGCTGACTGACCCTAACTGTTTCCGGGCTTTAAATGAATGGTTGAAATGAATGCAGATTCTTCTGCAGGGGGACAACAAGTTGCATACTTGGCCTTCTTTTTTGAGAAAGCCCTGTACAATGATGTTGATGCAATGCGCCAAACACAGGACCCTATATTACTGCCATTGTCCGTGGCAACAAATCACATTTTAAGCCCTCTTGTTCGCAGCCACTCAAAGCCCTTGTTGTTAAAGTCTTCCAAAATGTTTGCAGCTGTATGGGATTTCTCTATTGCAAACATCGCTACTGCCACATGCTTCAGAGCAGCATTAAAAATACCAGCAGTGTCAACACCTGCAGATATTTTTTCTCTAGCCCCCACAAAAGAGATCAAGTGTGCAGTGATGCACATGTAATCAGTAACTTGGCAACTGGTCCACATGTCTATGGTCAGGTGGATAATGTGGACAGCACTCAGCTGCAAAGCAAGTCCAAACAATTCAAGCACATTCTGATGTAGCTCTGGATCAGCAACTCTGGCATAATAGGACCGGCTGGGAGCCTTACATTTTGGGCAGATGGCTGCCACAAATTCAAGAACACCCACCCCTTCAACAAAAGAAAAAGGAAGGAGATCCAGCACTAAAATTTTAGCCAGCTTCGTGTTGTGCAAACATGCCATTGGATGGTTGCTTTCATACTGCCCCTCTGGCCTAAACAAGGTAGGAATAGTAGCCTGAATTTTTTTCTTTCCTGATGCCACTGATGCAGGTCACTTCTTGAGAGCAGGTGGTGGTAGGATCAATGTGCTTTTCAGGGGGGTAGTCACTGTCCTCTGTTGCCTTGGTGTCTCGACCTGAATCTTGTGCTATTGCGATGTTGCTGATGTGGGCGATACTACTGCACTGCTGGGGAGAGGGCTTCTTTGCGTAATGAAGATGTCTTCCTCTTCTTCACCTTCCACCGTGATTGGATTGGATTCAGATTCTCTGCTCAGCCAGCTTTCACCCCCTTCACCAACAACACTTGCAGTGTTTTTGGCCCCTAAGGGGCGCCTCCCAATGGATCATAGGATGATTTCTCAAATGGGTTGTTTGGCCTCCTGTACCATAGTTTGTACCAAGCTTACCGTGACTAACACTTGCTCCACAAAGGGAGCATATGGCAATGTTCGCCTCCTTCTGGCTAACCGAAAGAAATCCCTTAACTGGGAAGCTCAACTTTCTGACACTGGTGCCACTGCCAATGTCGGATGAACTGGCGGTAGGTGGGCGTTTTGACATTTGACTCTCTGCAGTACCTACTTCTAATGAGGTGGTTGTGGATGTAGGTTGCTGCCAGGACTTTGCAAATATGGCAGCTGGCGGTGGTTGTATCTGTGGTGCCACTGCCACATCACCCCCAGGAAGTTGGAATGGGTAACGTCGGTCTCCACTGGGGCTGGGCTAACATCCATGATGACTGGCTCATAGTCATCCTCCTCTTCCACATCTGCCTCCATAACTCAAAGGCATTCTGGAACCTTCCTTTCCCCTAGCCTCGTCTGAGTCATCTTGTGGCATGTCTCACTCTCATACTGAGGCAGGATCTAAGTAGTGTCTAGATCATCAGAAGGGGGGCTTGAAGAAGAAGATGATGCACCACTAACCCTTCTTTTTCTAGAGCGAGATCTGGAAGACAATGGATCATCTGTAGCAGATTGCTCTACTTCCTCAACATGAAGCTCAATCTCTTGAACTGCTCCTACCTCAGGAGGAACTACTATTGGTAGTTGTGGCTGTTGTTCTTGTTGTTGTCCACTCCTCTGAGTTTCCTGCAATGTTTGAGTACTACTTTGTGATAAAGATAAGTCAATGTCAATCACTGCTCGTCGGCATTGCCCTTATGAGACTGGCTGCCTCTGTGACAGACATGGGCTAGGTCCTAGATTAGGGTGGGTCCACAGATTTGTGGGTGATGCTCCCAGCTTGCTCCCAAGAGGCCGGTGCGGCAGACACAGTTTTTTGTTTTCCAAAAAACATCTGGGGCAACATACCAGTGGTGGTGGTGGTAAGCTCCTTCTTTTCACTGGCTTCTTTCTTGGTAGCAGTTTTAGGATTAGCAATGGCACCTTTCTTTGGGGCCCTCTTGAAGCTGTCTTTTAGCAGTGACGCTGACTTTGCGAGCGAGCGTACTCTTGGATGCGATTTGTCACAACTGTTCTTTAAACAGATGCCGACTTTATAAGCGAACGTGTACTTTGACTTGTTATGAAGGATTTCAGGAGCCATCAATAACTTCGTTCAAGTATCTACAAATTTTCTGGATTCTCGTCAAAATTCGAAATTTGGATTTGATCATCCTTTTTGGATATCTTTTACTTCACTGTATACTTGGATGTTACAGTTACAGCGATATTGACACTGATGTTCGAGGGTCAACCATTCTAAACTCGCATAGTCCTGAAGATGGTCTAACAGACGACAGCCCAAAGACCGAAACGTCGACAATTGCACTTATTTTCTGTACAATGTTGTTATAGGCGAAATTCATCTTTATTAACTTGTTGATTTGCCTGAGTCTGACCAGAAAAAAGTGTACATAATTGTTACTGTGAAGTACAAACAAACATCTGTATTACTTTACATCTTCCTGTTTCAATGTGTGTTTAATGCTCTAGTACCCTTTATTATCATTTTTATTACGATAAAATTCATTTTATCAATATACACCCGTGTTGCTTTGATATTTTCAGATACATTTTGATATAATCTAATGTTTCCATATTGCATTAGGAAACCAGAATTATATATGAGTTACCTGTGTATGAACAACTTAAACTATTTAAAAAGAAAGTATTCTGCAAGCAATATACAAAAGCTTGCCTTAAGTAAAAAGCAAAAATCAGTCCAAATTAACTATATAAATAAATCCCTTGTAGGCACACCTACCTGCTCATATTTTATTACATAAGCCGCAAAGGGTTGATTGGGTTCCCCATTGTATTTAATAGTCTTTTAGCAGTGGCACTTAGCTTCACAATTTGAAGAGATGTCTGATGTGTGGGTAACTCACGCGTCACGCAGTGCACAGGCCTTCTTTCTGGCACTACTGTGAGTGATGTGTTGTTGTCTCTTGTTGTTGTCTTCTTGTCGTGCACCTAAAAGAAAAGAAGCAAGAAGGATATCAGTGAAATGTGGCATTGTTGCTGTTCAATTAGTAGCACAAACAAAAAAATATCATTTAGTGTGTAGTCACTGCTGTTACTCCCTTAATTAACAATACAGTGTAAATATATCTACTCATTCGTAAAACGGAAAACCACACCAACATATACTTTCATGGTGACTCACCACTCAGGAAGAATAAGAGAGAGCAAAAACAACAACAACAACAACAACATGAAGATGAAACTGTTTGCTTTATGTACAGCATGTGACCTCACTTCACGCACGATGTGTGATGTGGCACTGACTCTGAGGGAGGTGCACCTGACAAATGACAATGGATGGAATAATCCCTAGGACAATGACTGCTGTTGTGCACCTATAGCAGACATGGGGTTGATTTGATTGATGCAAGATGCATTGGGTTTTTATTCTTAATTATACAAAAAAATTAAAACATTGAAAAAATAATTTACCAATTAGTTAAAAAAATAGAAAAATGTAAATAATTAAACATAAGTGAAGTTATCCTCAAAAATATAATAATAAGGTATTATTGAACTGCTATCTCATTGCTAAACCATCCATGCAGCCTATGGCAAAAAGGGCTGAATTTGTTTGGACACAGAAAATGGCTGCCAACCAGTGCCACATTGTCATCAACAATAACACTGAACAGGAAGGCATTCATTGGGAACAAGGAAAAGACTTGAAGGCCTATAGGGAAAGCACACTGGCTGGATCCACAAAATGGCCACCAGCCACATGGTCACAATAAGAAGCTGGAGGCCTAGAACACAGAACGCAAAGAACGCATGTAGGCCTATTGCAAAAGCACACTGGTTGCATACACAAAATGGCCACCAGCCACATGGTCACAACAAGAAGCAGGAGGCCTAGAACAAAGAACGCATGCAGGCCTATGGCAAAAGCAGAAGCACACTGACTGCCTACACAAAATGGCCACCAGCCACATGGTCACAACAAGAAGCTGGAGGCCTAGAACAAAGAACGCTTGCAGGCCTATGGCAAGTGCACACTGGCTGCCTGCACAAAATGGCCGCCAGCCACATAGTCAGGTCACAACAAGAAGCTGGAGGCCTAGGAACAAAGAACGTATGTAGGCCTATGGCAAAAGCACACTGGCTGCACACCTAAAATGGCTGCCAGCCACATGTCACAACAAGAAGTAGGAGGCCTAGAATAAAGAACGCATGCATGCCCATGGCAAAAGTAGAAGCACACTGGCTGCCTACACAAAATGGCCACCAGCCACATGGTCAGGTCACAACAAGAAGCTGGAGGCCTAGAACAAAGAATGCATGTAGGCCTATAGCAAAAGCACACTGGCTGCATACACAAAATGGCCGCCAGCCACATGGTCACAACACGAAGCTGGAGGCTTAGAACAAAGAATGCTTGCAGGCCTATGGCAAAAGCACACTGGCTGCCTACACAAAATAGCCGCCAGCTGCATGGTCACAACAAGAAGCTGGAGGCCTAGAAAAAAGAAAGCATGCAGGCCTATGGCAAAAGCACACTGGCTGCCTACACAAAATGACCGCCTGCCAAATGGTCATAACAAGAAGCTGGAGGCCAAGATCAAAGAACGCATGCAGGCCTATTGCAAAAGTACACTGGCTGCCTACACAAAATATCCGCAAGCCACATGGTCACTACAAGCCACCGCAACAAGAGCCAGGAGGCCTGTAAAACAATCAAGCAGCACATGCAGACCTAGGCCAGGACAGTGCACTGACTATACAAAACGGCCCCTGGCCAGTAGCCACATGGCATCTGGAACAAAGGCAAGTGTTGGCCTATGGCAAACACACAAATACACACACTGGCCAGACAAAGGAGGCATGGTAAAACAGAGAAAACATCATTAATTCAGCAATGCCAAAAACAAAAAAGGATTGGGCTAAAAAAAAATGTTTACAACAAGACACATCCTTAAAAGGCATTACCCCACCTAGTCCTGAATTCTATACACTGTTTGCATGAAAAAAACATGAAATGCTACAAAAAAGCACATTTTGTATTTCAATCCAAATCCATCCATGGCCTAAATGCTGTAAACACCACAGAAACTGTTGTTTCATGCACCCATGACTAGCACTGGGCCTGCTGGCTCGAAGGTCAATTGGCAGACTAGGCCACATAGTGAGTTCAATCAAAATTTTAAATGTATTTAAAAACATGTAGAAAATGTAGTAAATTGTGAAGCATGTTTCCTTTACAAAAGAAGAAAAATGAAATGCAAAGAAATCACTAGGCCCCTACTGAAACAACAGGGCACCCACCACAATACATTTTGAAAATCGATTAAAAGTACAAATAAATCCAGGTGCATGGCCCCAATCAAACAAACAACGCCAGTTTTTTAACTTACTTGTGAAATCTCAAATTCAAAGTCCTTAAATCCAAAGGGATATGCAGCAGACACAAAGAGTGATCCTTCCAGCTCCAAACCCAAATTAAAATGCGACCAGAGATGGACAAAGCACTGGGAGGAGCCTGCTGGACAGGAACAGGAAATTGGAGACTCTAGGGCACTTCTTTCCAGTTGAAATTTTTTTTTAAAAAACTAAAAAAAGACTTCTCACAGAAAAAAACAATGCCAAATGTCAATTCGAGGAGGTTTTTAACTCCAAATCGTCAGTTCGGGAAGATTTTGATGCTGCTCGAGGAGAGAATCTTCCCCAGATTGCAGCCGTGGTAGATCCTGCGCGATCAGGATTGCATACAGCAGAAAGGTTCTGCCGGAAGTCGTGCGCACCCGAATGACGTGTTGGCGAACGCAAAATCTCACAGGAGCATGCTGCCGGCTAGCAAATCTCATGGTGCCCGCAAACAGCCCTGAAATTCTTGTAGGTGATTGTGAGCACCTGGCAAGCCGCTCCAGTGCACGCGAAATTGCATTTCGAGCACGCGGACCTAAAAAAAATGTGCTCCATTGCAGAGTGCGGAGTTTAACGGTAACTCTGCGTTCTCCGCAGAGTTGACGAATTCTGCAAACTTCGCAAACGGAGTGAAGTTTTACACCTGGGCTTAGATCGCACTTACCAGGCCCTCTCAGCTTCAAGTTGTGATATTTGTAGAGGTATAGTGCTGTCCGAAGTACAAAGGAATCATGTATTGATTCTTGAAAACACGCACACACGCTTGTGATGTACAAATCTGGTAAGCACACAACATGCACATTGATTGAATGAAAGTTTTTCCAATTGTGACAGACTTGTTCTCTGACATGTGGTGGCACCAAGGCAATATGTGTGCCACCAATTGCTCCAACCACATGTGGTAGGCGACACAAAGCACAAAAATCTCCTTTCACATAGGCAAAATCCTCATTTCATGGAAAATGTATGCAGCTTTTGATGTGTCTCATCATTGAAGAAATAATTTCTTGCAGCACAGCACTTACCATTGGTTGTGACATTCCTCCAGGTACTGCAACAGTGTATTAGAATGATCCTGTGGCCACAAAATGGAGTATTGCCATTAATTTCACTATTGGTGTTATTGCTGTGGGATTCCTATTACAAGGCAGAAGATCTGGCTACAGCTGATGACATAAATCAAGAATAGTTTGCCTATTTATCTGAATTTTTAATTATATACCCATTATATACCCTTCTTCATTGGTGGCAAGATCTGGAAATGGTCTCAGAACGTGAGGCTGTTGTGTCCTCACTTTCCCTGGGTTCACATGTCTGAAAATGAAAGAAAGAAATGGGTTACAAATTTTTACTAACATATATTTGAAATAAAACATACATTTAATTTAGTTTTCGAAAAAATATTTTTTTACATCATTTAACACAACATTAATTAATTCTTTTTTACCTGTCTATTTTTTGGTTAAAATAACTGTGTAAATAATACTTTTAAATGTTTTCTTTACACATTTCTATTTTTTAAATATTTTGTTTCAAAAATTCTGTCAACATAACCACACAACTATAGCATTTAACCACCATAACTCACTACGTTATACTCTTTTTGGCAAAACAAATGAATAACATTAGCCTTTTGTATATGAAAACAAAGTATCCACCAGTTAGAGTGGTGGTGATGCACTTAACAATCACAAATACACTTTTTTACAATCTGAAATAGCGGACACCTGACCTCGCCATCAGGACATTTGAAATGACACGGAAGGCGGTGTAAGTTAACTGCGTAGTGAGTATGAAGCTCCACAACAGACACAGCAAAAGGCTAACGTGTGTGGAAGCAAGGTATGATAGTTAATTGATGTGTCCTTCTCCATTGACAATCACGCACATCATGTAGATGTAAGTGGCACTTCAAAAAAGGTCACAAGCCTCCTAACAGTGCAACCAACAACACCTCCTCAACTTTTGCTGCTGTTTCTGACCTCTTGGAGCCACATTGCCAGGAAGAGCAGGAGACAGGGCCCCAAGCTTCTCACCAGAGCAGCTGGAGAGGCTGGCTACTGAGGTCCTGTCTCTAAATAGCCAGCTATATGAAAATATAATTCTGACTAACTATTTTATTTTAAACACAGGCAAGAGTGTCCCTTTTAGTTCCTAAGTGAAGAGTAGTCATTGAAGCGAACTGTCTTTCTTTAAATTACAATTATGGTGTGTATTTTTAAACACATTATAATTAAACAACACCACAGCATTAGTATATGTGAGATTATATATACATATATATATATTTATAAATATTACCTACTGGCGGTCGCCAGTAGGTAGGTATAGTTAGGACCTTGTTTCTATTCAAAAAGCATTTTTTCTTTTGCCAATATCTTTGGCGCTGTTTGACGAATCTTCGCGAACTTTTCCAAACTAAAGACCAGTTCCGGGCAGCTGCTGTCTAGAAAGTTTTGGGGTGATTCGTCAAGCGTTTTCCCCATGTTAATTTCCATAGGAAATTTTGGAACAGGCTACTGCCCGAACTACTGAACGGAATTATACCAAATTTGGCAAAAAGGTAGCTCTTGGTTCAGAAAGCGCCCTTTTTTTAAAATAGTGTAAATCCGTTCAGTAGTTCCTGAGAAATTTAAAAAATAAACATTTATATATCTGAGCACCGAGGAGGAGCCGCAAATCCTCCCGAGCATGAGCTTCATTTTGATTGGCTGCCAACACTCCAAAGCCATGTAATGAGTGATGTAATATGTGATGTCATCAGCAGTGCATTGCGGTGGCGCGAGTTATAGTTAGCTCAACTAACTATAACGGCCGAATTTCTCTGGTTTTGTACGAGTAAAATGTCCAACTAACTATAACGTCCCTGAAACCTATCTTTTTTCAGTGAATATATATATATATATATATATATATATATATATATATATATAGCATTAGTAAATGTGTGTGTGTGTGTATATATATATAGTCACCGAAAAAAACAAAGGTTACAGGGCTGTTATAGTTTGGAAATAGAATTTTAAAAAAACCTTAGGTATTGACTGAAAAAGCTTTACAGGGACGTTATAGTTAGGCTCAGATTTCACACGCACAAAACCTGAGAAATTCAGCAGGTATGAGTGCCTGATTGGACTATTCAGTGGGTGCGTCAGTGACTGTATAGGTGAATAATTAAGTGCCTTAGAGAATGTATGGGCTAGTGACCTGTTGTGTGAATGTCTGTATCTGTATGTCAGTTGGTGTTTAAGTGGTTGTATGGGTATGTGAGTGGGTATGTGAGTTTCTGTATGGGTGAGTGATTGGTTGTCTGAGTATGTGTATGGGTGTCTTAATGTCTCTGTGGGTGGGTGAGGTTGTTTGCAACTAACTATATGGATGAGTGTGTGGGCGAGTCAGTGAGTCGATGGGTTAGTGAGTGTGGGTATAAGGGGCTGTATGAGTGAGTGAATGTGTGTATGGCTGTGTCAGTGAGTGAATAGATGTGTCAGTTGGATATGGGTGAGTAACTGCATACGTGAAAGGCAGTATAGGTGAGTGTTTAAGTATATGAGAGTATTGTGAGAGTGGCTGTATGGGTGAGTGTGTTCTTGTTTCAGTGACTGTATAGGTGAGAGAGCATTTATTAGTATCTGTATGAATAAATGAGTGGGTGGGTGTATAACTGTATAGGTGAGTAAATGGATGTATGATTGACTCTATATGTGTGTGAGCAGATGTGCTAGTAGCTCCATGAGTGACCCTATGTGAGTTTCTGTATGGGTATATGAGTCAATATATCAGTGGCTGTATTAGTGAGTGAGTCGCTGTATGTGTGGCTGTATGGGTGACTGAGTGGATGTGTGTGTAGTCCTATGAATCAGTGAGTGGGTGTATACGTATGGGTATGTCAATGTTTTTAAGAGTAGAGTGTATGTATGAAAGGTTATATTGGGGTGCGAGTGGGTATGTTAGAAATGTTGTGGATGATGTCATCAATGATGTCATCAGTGATGTCATTTGAGATGTCATCAGTGATGTGCTCAGTGATGTCACTGACCATGTCATGAGTGATGTAATATGTGAGGTCATAAGTAGTGCATTACGGGGGGCGAGTTATACTGTTGAATTTCTCTGGTTTTGTGCATGTGAAATCTGAGCCTAGCTATAATGTTCCTGTAACCTTTAATTTTTTCAGTGACTATGTTTTTAAATTCTATTTCCTAACTATAACTGCCCTGTAACCTTTGTTTTTTAAGTGAACTTCTATGGTTTTTTAAGTAGCAGTGGTGTATGAAGAATGTGTGGAAAGGTGGTGAGGCCTCTGACCAGCTCTCACAAATCCTGCTGTGTAGGACTTACAAAAAGTACCAGGAGGGCTTCTAGGTCCCCAAGGTCCTTTAGCATCCAAGAGAACTTTATTACCTAACCAGTGGTGTGCCAGGAGACGCGTTTACGTAGTGGTGCGGAAAGGGGGCATGGCCCCTGAAGACCTCTTAGCAAACTGCCTGTGTGGGACTTTCTGGAGGTAACAGGAGGTGTAGTTGGCCCCCAAATACCCTCAATAGCCAAGGGGAATTCATCCCCCAACTACTATTATGCCAGGGGACGTGTTTTCAGAGTGGTGGAAGAAGGACATCCTTAATGATTGCACGTATAGTGCCTGTATGATTCTGTGAGTGCCATTGCCAAGGACACTCTGCGAATACCGGGTGTTTTTAACAAAGTGTAAAACAGATATATAGACATATTTTACATAAAGTTTCAGTGTAGCTCTTCAGTAAGGTACTAATTTAACTTTCCCCATTGTATACATTGGTCGAAATAACTACATGGAAAATTGCATTTTTCTTTTTCACAGCAACACCGAAGGATGTAATGACATCAGTAGTCACAAATACAAATGACAAAATATAAAACAAATATTTAAACATATTTTACACAAAGTTTGAGTCTAGCTGTTTAGTAACATAGGGGGCATATTAGCAAGACCCACGTTATAATTATCGCCGTTTTAGCGGCAGGAAACTGCCGCTAAAACGGCGATAATGGGCTTGATAATATGCGTTATGGAATTCCAATAGAAGCCCAGGTTAGATGTCCTGCACATCTAACCTGGGCTTCTATTGGAATTCTATAACGCATATTAGCAAGCCCATTATCGCCATTTTAGCGGCAGTTTCCTGCCGCTAAAACGGCGATAATTTTAACGTGGGTCTTGCTAATATGCCCCTTAATTGTTTAACTTTATTTTAGCAACACAGTTAACAAAAACAACAATTTCAAAAAATAACTTTCAACATCTGATCTCACAAATAGAACATAACTAAAAAACAGCCATAAAACTACTCATTCTTATACAAACTCAACAGGAATCAAAAACTGCTTCAAAACTAGTACAATTCAGATTCTGTAAAAAGATTCACTCTAGAGAGATGAATAAAAAATATTCATGTGGGATAACGTCTACGGTCTATCATCTTGAAACCTAACATAGAAAGCATCTCTAACTGGCAATCAAGTAGAAGAAGATGGAGGACCATCTATGTCAGTGGCACCAGCAACAACAATTCCTGGCCAGAAAGTCCCTTCCGAGGGGGAGACAACCATTACAACGTGGATGTTACAATGCCTTGCCATTACAACGCAGTTGTTACAATGCAAATGGCATTACATCGCAATGCCATTACATCGCAAATCTTTACAAGGCATATGCCTTTACAACGCATGCCTGTACAACGAATTTCATTGTAAAGGCATGAATGGTAAAGGGATATGCGTTTCAAATGTAAGTATTAGGTAAGTATGGGTTTTTAGGGTTTAGGCTGGGTATGGGTTTTGGGGTGCCAAGGATAATTTTAGAGTTCAGGGTGGGTATGGGTTTTGGGGTGCAAAGGGTAATTTTAGGGTTCAGGGTGGTTATGGGTTTTGGGGTGCCAGGGATAATTTTAGGGTTCAGGGTGGGTTTAGGTTTTGAGGTGCCAAGGGTAATTTTAGGGTTCAGGGTGGGTATGGGTTTTGGGGTGCCAGGGGTAATTTTATGGTTCAGGGTGGGTTTGGGTTTTGGGGTACCAGGGGTAGTTTTGGGGTTCAGGGTGGGTATGGGTTTTGGGGTGCCAGGGTTAATTTTAGGGTTCAGGGTGGGTATGGATTTTGGGGTGCCAGAGAAAATTTTAGTGTTCAGGGTGGGTTTGTGTTTTGAGGTGCCAATTTTTAATATTTAGGGTTCAGGGTGGGTATAGGTTTTGAGGTGCCAGGGATAATTTTAGGGTTCAGGGTGGGTTTGGGTTTTGTGGTACCAGGGGTACTTTTGGGGTTCAGGGTGGGTATGGGTTTTGGGGTGCAAGGGGCAATTTTAGGGTTCAGGGTGGGTTTGGGTTTTGGGGTGCCAGGGGTAATTTTGGGGTTCAGGGAGGGTATGGGTTTTGGGGTACCAGGGGTAATTTTAGGGTTCATGGTGGGTATGGGTTTTGGGGGGCAAGGGGTAATTGTTGGGTTCATGGTGTGTTTGGTTTTTGGGGTGCCAATGGTAATTTTAGGGTACAGGGTGGGTATGGGTTTTGGGGTGGAAAGGATCATTTTAGAGTTTAGGGGGTATAGGTATTGGGGTGGTAAGTTTAGGATTTTAGAGGGTATGGGTAGTAGGGAAGTAAGGGTAATTTTAGGGTTTTAGGGGTGTATGGGTATTGGGGTAGTAAGGGTAATTTTAGTGTTTTGGGGTGTAAAAAAAAAATATATATTATATATTTTTTACACCCCCAAAACACTAAAATATATATATATTTATTTACCTAGCTTAACCACTTTTACCAAGTGTATGCCTTTACCATGCATGCCTTTGCGTTGTAATGGCAACGCGTTGTAACAACACTTGCGTTGTAACAACCGTGTTGTAATGGCATGCGATGTATCGTCATATATTCGTTCAGAGGTGCAGAACACTGCACAGATATGGCTCCAGAGTTTTCAAGAATTGCCACGTATTACACGGACTGTAGTGTTATTGTAACTGCTGGTGAGCAGTGTGTTACAACTATTCACAATGCCACAAAAAATCATACATGCAAATTTTTTCCCCTTTTATATTTTTTGCACTTTTCACAGTGCACATTTTTCAAATTCTTCCTGTCCCAGTTGCCATTTTTGTTACCATAAAAAGAACATTTTGGGGCATATTATGAAGGGCTTTATCGCTGCTTTAGCAGCACTTTTCGCCGCTAAAGCGGCGATAATTTTATCGCCCTATTAGCAAGCTGTCGCTAACAGGCGTTAGCGACAGCTTTCAGGCGTTAGAGGCCGCGTTTTCCATCGCCTTGCATGTCAGCGATAATTATCGCTAATGACATGCAAGGAAGGCGTTCCCTACTAAAAGCAACTGAAAACAGTCGCTAACACCACTACCCCTATTAGCAAGGCAGGCGAGCGATATAATAACTCGCGCTAAGCGCGTTTATCGCTAGATTTTAACACCTGCTAGTGAGGATGACTTACCTGTTTGACGTATAGGAGGTGGATTCTAATGCTGAATCCACCTTAGCGTTAATGCAAGAATATCGCTGTTTTTCCAGCGATATTCTCGCATTTGCCACTATCGCTGGAAATATTATGGCTATGGAGATAAACCTTACTAATAGGGTGTTATCTCTGCGATAATTTCCAGCGATAGGTGGCGTTAACAAATAACGCGCTAAGCGCGGTTAGTGATAAATATCGCTAATCCTTGGTAATATGCCCCTTTATTTTACAACGTTACAAAACCACAAAAAAAATATTCAAAAACAAAACAGAAAATCTGGTCACCGGGAACTAAAGGAATATCAATGGATAATACACTTTTCAACTAAAACAATAGGAATACATGGCCATTTATCTATCTTGAACAATCCGTAACACAAGTTCATAGTGAGCAGATTTTTGCAATGCAGAATATGTCATAAGACATTGTCAAGGGGTACAAATAAAAAATATTCTTGCAGTACTACGTCCATGCTTTACCATCCAAAAACATACTAAAGCAATAGTGTTAAAGCACCAAGAAAGCAACGCAAGGCTGAAGGACACTCAACTTCAATAGCAGCCACAACAACACTGGGGCAGAGAGTCCATTCAGAGGTGCAATCTCAGCTTCATGATTTGGTTTCACAGTTTTCTTGTATTACATCATTTTGCATGGATTGTGGAGTTGTAGTGAGTGCTGGAGACCAAGGGGCAGATTTACAAGCCCCCTGCGCCACCAGTACGTCACTTTCGTGACGTACTGGTGGCACAGAGGGCTCCTCCATATTTACAAGGAGAGGAAAAGCCACCCTGCGTGACTTTTCCTCTCCTTGTAAATACGGCCCCTTCACACGCAGCACTTTGCGTTGAAGGGCGTTCCATGGGTGTTGCTGTGGGTGTTCCCACGCAACACCCATGGAACAAGACACATCTCCAGATTTACGAGAAATCGTAAATCTGGAGATGCGTGTGAATGCTACGCCACCCTAGAGGTGGCGTAGCGAGGCGCAACGAGGAGAAATGTTTTCATTTCTCCTCGTTATTTCCTCTTTCAATGCGTGCTGCATTCTACAGCACACATTGAAGGAGGAAAATGCCTGTAGTGATTGTTTTTGTGCAGGAAAGTGACCCTTCCTGCACAAAAACAATCTCCCCACGACGCAGGCATCCTTGCACCATGGTGCAAGGGTGCCTGCGCCGGCGCATGGGGGAAGCACAGGAATGTGACATATTCTTGTAAATATGTTGCATTCCTGTGCTTCGGAAGTGCCGCAGCGTGGCGCAGCCAAAGGGCTTGCGGTGCCGCGCTGCAGCACTTCCTCGTAGATCTGCCCCCAAGTCCATAACGGCCCTTCGCAATGCTGCAAAGAATCAGAAATGTTGACTTTTTTATATTTTATTTTGGCTCTTCATAGTTTTTCTCCATTAGCAGGCATTTTATTATCTTACAAAATGGGTATCTAATATCTATGTGTTGTTCATTTTATTATCTTCTAATTTATTGTAACACTACTTATATAACTTGCCATATAGACAAGTCAAAGTGTTCATATACAAATAAATATACAGCTAAATTTTGCCAGTTATCATTATTCACTTTTTCACTTTTTAAATATAAGTCAATAGTCTGTGTTAAAATCTTCTAGCAAGTGCATCGACAACATATACCGGGAAACGGGCTCCTCTGAAGTCGAGGTCTCCTATAGTTTACAGGGGCTAGGGAAGGTATATTTATACCTGAGAGGTACCTCAGAATGTTAGCATTGACGTGAATCGGACAGCGGAAGACGTCATGAATGAACCCCTAAGGTATAACGGTTCATGCATAATAGATGAGTCCTTGAAGAAATCAATTGTCCTGTGCTAGGGAAACTCCCGAAGCCTAAGGGTCTGTTCTTCAAGAACTCGTTGTGACGTTAGGGTGGACGGATGTCGGAGACCGTGCCTGTATTTGGAGTGCACGGTTTAATGCCTAAATAAGGACTGGGATTTTATGCCTATATAAGGGCAGGGCGAATTGTGCCTATATAAGGACATGATACAGGAAAACCTATATACGGACACCCTAAGAGGAATACAACAATGCAAAAGTGCTCTATAAATTTTTCATAAACATAAAGGGGGAGTTTTCACATAGTATAGCCTCCTAACTAAAGTTTGCATTGTTGAGTGGTGTACAGCTAACATCTTGAAATTATGAAAGGTGCTTTAATAAACACTTTGTTTGATAAACAAGCTAGTGAGTATCCCTGTTTATGCTTTCTAATCTTGCAAGGATCCAATCCTTGTGAAGTAGTTATTTTCTGTTTTAAACTTCGCCTTCGAAAGATATGTAGAAATGTCCTAAATATATCAATGGATTGCTGTTGAATACTACAACCACTACCACAATTCCATTTCTATACAGGCGCCTGGCTCCGCCTTCCTGTACCTGTTCTCCAATAACTTGTTTTACATTAGTAGGTACCATCACCTCTCTCGCTATAGGAGTGCCATTCTTCATTACATAACATCGTCCTCTGTAATCAGTAGCATGATCTAATCTATTATCCTGGACATAGCGTTCTTCATTAAAGCAGGACTCTGTACTAGAAGTATGTATGCATTCCCCACTAAAAACTATACAAAAGTTACTTCTATTAACTAATCTCTTTTCTGGTTTTGTCTCCTCAAGTACAACACCATTTTGTCAAGAGTCTTCATTCTATTTATAATCAAAATAAAAACATTCACCTTCAAAGCAAAAGCCTTATTAACTACTCTGTCAACTCGTTCTTTCTGTTTCACTGCATGTCTCCTTCTTCTATACTTCTTAATATTTCTCAGTAGATTTATAACTACTCTACTACGAAACATCCTAGCTCTGATTTCCTTAAACTGTTTCTGTCTCCTGGTTAAGGTGTATACATCTTTGTTACAGTCTTTCCTGTTCTTGCTTGATAGATTTTGTCCATTGTTATTCTTTCTCATAGTTTGGATTTTATTTTTATTATTTCATAATCTTTGGAAATGTCCACATATATTTTAAAAAAATGAATTTGTCCTCTTCCCAGTAGCTCTTTTTTTGTTCACCACTTTTTCTTCATTTTGCCCTTTTTGAGTCTAAGTTCTGCATAGATACTGTACTTGCTTCTGTTCCTTTACCCTCCGAGCTTTTGTAGGCAATATGTCTGTAATTATACAGATATTGTTCTGTAAAAAAAACTACATTTGATTATTTTTCTAGCCAATGTACTAGCTACTTTACCACTGGCTTACACATAATACAAAATACAAAAATAGTTTTTATGTTATGCTGCAGTTTTAAATCTACAAATCAACCTGCCAACATAACTACAATCACTTATTTCAATGTACCAATCCCAAACTAAAACACAAAACTTAATTTATTACTTACACTTAATATTATAGCACCCTCTCCTCCAACACAGCTGCCCCATATCTCTGTTCTCCCTTATTCATGGAATAAGACCACTTTATGCCTTTTGTAGTAAATTATAAAATAAACATCAACCAAAGTGTAAAAGTGTCTCAATACTCTAAATCCGAAAACACAATATAAGAGCTATTTCTGTGCATCTCTACCAATGTGTCACTGGTAGATTTAGTGTTTCAGTACTTTTCTACTTAGATGTGTCAGATTTATATTTTGAGAAACACTGCATATAAAAATCTGCACATTGATCTGTATCAGAGCATATAGCTCTCTAATTCTTCTGAGTACATGCAAACAGTGTGTGACAGGTTACATATTTAATTCACCAGATGGACCAAAAGAGTACATATTCCTCAATAAAACATTTTTTTTAAAATGTTTATTCTTGAGTGCATTGCAAAAAAAGGAAAAACAGCACAATTGCATAATACAGCCATCATTAATAAAACAACCAATTCCTGCATACATAAGTAAAACAATAGTGCGATGACGATAAAAAGTGCTAGAATTTCATCAGAAAATATCAAGAAAGACTAAGCAGCTTGTGTCCAATCTAGCAATCAGTTCATAATTACCTTAAAAAAGTGCTAGTGCAATCGGATTAAGATGCTATCCTTACCGAATCGAAAATAGAATACGTCAATAAAGTGCTAATGCAATATCAAAAAAGTGCTAAACTTAAAAACCAGGAATATCGATAACATAAGAAGCACAGCAGCATATAGCCAAATAAACCATCAATTCATAGATAGATTGTATTCTTCACTAAAACTTGTAACCACGTGTGTTTGTGGTTGACTACAACAATACTCCCTGGATGACTGGATGCGCGCATGGATAGTGCGTACATAATTCCCTCAGAATATAAGTGGTGCCTGCATGATTCCCTGAGTATTTACAAACTACATCGGTGGTCCCATATCTGCATAGTTAGTGCCTGTGTATTCACATAACTATATTGCTAGTATCTGGGTGATTGGATGAACGCATGGGTGTTGCCTGTGTAGTTCAATGAATACATAATTAGTGCCTGCATGATCGGAAGAGTGCATGTGTAGTGCCTGGGTGATTGAATAAGTCTAGCTAAGACACTTGATATATAATTGCATACAAGGCTCTCAAAGAGTATGCATTGCTCTATTACTCAGCGTTCACATGCATTAATACGTTTCTAAAACTGAAAACAACAATTCTCACCTTTTTAAAGCACAAAAGCCTTTCTGAATGGCATACCTAAATCATTTTGCAAATATTACTTGTGTCTTCAAAACATATATTCAAAATTCCTCAAAGAAAGTTACATGCCAAATGAAGTTAGCACACAAACTCTCAAAAGACATTCTTCACTATTACCACCCCAAATTTTAAACAGAGCATGTTGAAAGAAATGCACCACCCTCAACATATATATGACATTTTCAACATCCTTGAAGAACATAGATCACCATGTAAACTTATATGTGATTTCATAAAAAAGATATACATTTCAGGCCATCTTTCCAAAAATATATAGTTCTCTGCATCTTTAAGTAAACTCAACAATCTCATCGTACATATAACTATCTGCAACCAGAAAAATCATATATCACCATTTAAACATATGCAAACTGATCATACAAGTTAAAAACCACATTGACAAACACTTCCTAATACATACCTAACAAGTATTACTACTTTATAATTTATATACAGGCACAGCACATTTTCCTATGTTTTATTCATGACTACTGTACTCTTGTTTGATAATGTGACTAAAACTACCACAAATTCCAGAAGGCAAATAATATAGATGTATCTATTCTGCACATAATGCTTAGACATTTAAAACATTGTCATTGTTAAAGGCATTACACATGGTAAATTTCAACATTACTAACATCATAAACACATACCCTCTGCCAGGTACAGTTCATCTGATATATTTTTTTCACATTACATTGATACTCTTAAGCAAACCCCTATACATCTTCATTTCTAATGTACATTTTTTATATAATTAAAAAGTTACATACATACCAGTGAATTGAGGACGTAGATTACATTGTTGTTTTAGCTCTTTCAGGATAGTTTTGGGACTGTTATGATTTGTAAAAACTAAGCACAAGAAAGGTACACCACTATCATACAAAGCTAACCCTGGGCGTAGTACTACGCTACGCTGGCGGAGCGCGCATAGTTTGCGCTACTACACGCTACGCGAATTGCACGTAGCACAGTGCAAAAACGCATAGCATAGCGGGCATTTTTTGGTTGCTCGCGGTCCTCAACGTCAAGTTGGCGACCGCAAGGGAGCAAAATCAACATCCCGGTGAGACTTTTTCCTCGTTTGCGATCAGCAACATCAAGTTGCCGATCGCGAGCGTGGAAAATAAACCTCCCGGCAAGATTCTCAACGCGGGGAGGCCAGGTTTCTCATTGCGAGTGGTCGCGTATGCTCGCGACTGCTCGTGATGAGAAATTACCAGTCGCGTTGAGAAAGCTGCCGCTCAAGTACAACTCTACTCGAGCGGCAGAAAACGACTGCTTGCACTGTGCAAGATGCCGTTTGCAATGATTGCACAGTGCGGACAAGCATCCGGCACTGTGCAATCAGTGCGAACAGCATTTCCCTACCGCACTACGCAGTTCGCGTAGCTACACGTAGCTTGCGTAGTGCAACGTGCACTTTGCGTTGCTACACGTAGCGCTACTACGCAAACTACGCCCAGGGTTATACAAAGCAACTCTAAAATGGGAACCTCTTCAACTTTCCACTCTAACATCACGAGAAAGGCAGCAAATGAAATCATGTCTTTCATTTTAGACTACTGCATTTCCACTTGTGAATGCTTAGCATCTGTTAACCCTTTCCAACTCTTTCAAAACGAGGTTCCTGTTGGCGCATTTCCGCAATGTTTACGCGATCATCGCAGAGAAATTGCGAACAAAAATGGGAGTTCAAACCCCTAGCTAGCTTCATTTTTTTTAAATTTAAATACTGAACAAAAGTTTATTGCACAGTCCTAGGCACATTAACTGGGACAGGGATGGAAATCCTACTGAAAGAAACCTTTGCAGAACTGATGTCACTTGTCCCTCACACTTTCTTTGTGTACCATAATATGTACCAAAAATAGAAATGGAAGTGGCCAAATCAATTCGGTCCACAGATTGACAAAGCCAGCAAACATGTTAATGAAACTGTTTCTGCATTCCTCAGAGGCCATTGCACAGGCTGAATCTATAACAACAATCTGCGTTTTAACATGCATGGAATTTATAGAAATGATGGAGTGCACTTTACAGATGAAGGCAACAGGGTGCTTCTAAGTAACATGAAACTCTGCATCGGGTTTTATGTGTAGCAGCCACATGCACACAATCAACATAATGGCTCTGAAATATTGTGAATTTTTTCTAAAGGTTTTTTTTTTTTTACGTAAACGGAAAACAAAAGCATACATACATACATAGTGATATCTCTGGCCACAAAGCCTTCACTAACAAAGGCAAGTTCATGCAGGGAAATGCACTGCTCTGATTGGCTGCCAACACTTCAACCAGGAAGTGTTGGCAGCCATCTTGGGACTCGGCTTAAAGCCAAGTCTCAGTAAAAAAGTAAAAAATAAAGAAAAGGGGTCATGATAGGAATACCTTAACCCCCTGTAGGAGAGTAGGATCTGCTTCACATGGGTACCCCCACTTTTTGCTGATGCTTCACTGTTTTTCGACATTAGTCTGGCTGGGGACCTGCTAATCAGAACCCCAGCCTAGCTGCTTCCTCTCTAAAATGGTTTCCATGTGCCTTAGGCACATCACTGATTGGGATCTGGAGTGCCCTTATAAGTCCCTAGTATATGGTATACTATGTACCAAGGGCATAGGTACCTCAGAGGCCTGCCAGGGGCTGCAGCATGTATTATGCCACCCCTGGAAGGCCATCCAAACTGACACCACAGGTCTGCTACTGCAGCCTGGGTAAGGTGGTGCATGCACCCCTTACTGTGATATGGGTTACCTATATCATGAAATACATACACACATATAAACCTATAAGTCACTCCTAAGGCAGGCCTTATCAATCCTAAAGGCAGAGTGCATGGTTCCTATGTGAGAGGGTGCCCCTGCTTGAGCAGGGCCCCTCTGCAGCGTTCGGAGACCATCTCTGATGCTGTTTGTAGTGCAGCCTGACCATATACTCTTAAGCGCATTATATCCTCGCGGTAAAATGCTAACTTTGGAATGGCTGCACCTAAACATGTCGTGTTTGGTGTCAAACATCTTGGAATACTACCCCCCACCAATCCTGGCGGCGGGGGTAGCATTCCACCCTTCTAGAGGAAAGACATGTTAACTCTGACGAGTCCGGTAACTTCTTTCCAGAGCCCTGGCATCACAAAATGGATGCTGCTGCCACAGACACGAGTCTGGCCTCCTGCTGCTGGACGAAACCCCGGCAGGGGAGGCCTGGACAATAGGTTTCCTGTCCCAGGGAGGTGTGACCACCTCCCCAGACAGGATAATGTGTATTGGGGCTGGGCGGGAGCACTTTCGGGTGCTTTGAAGTCCTGCACTGGGGGCACATTTGGTGTCCCTGTGCATACCCCAGTTCAAACCGGATCAGGGCTTGCAGCCCCTGCTTTGGCTCAAACTGGACAAAGGGAAAGGGGTGTAGCCACCCCTCTGCCCTGACCCACCCATAGGTGGGGCCACAGAGTAGTCCAACCCCTATTTTTAGAATAAAGGTAGGAACCCAGTCCTTAGGACTTTAGATTATACCTGGACGAAACTCTGAAACTGAATCCTGGACCTTCGACGCTCTACGACAAGATTAGAGGACTGAAGAATCTCCCTTGGGGTCAAGGAGTGACTCCCCTGCTTGGCAGGCACCAAAGAAGCATCTGTCCGGTTTGCATTTCTGAAGCTCCCGTCGGACGCCGAAGTCATCCCATCACCAGAGGTGGATTCTCAGACTTCGCCGAGGCTACCCTGAGTCCCCAGCAAAGCTGAGGCCCGTGGCTATCGTGGGTGACTTGAGACCATGACCCCTGGACACCGAGCACATTTGCAAGTGTATCCTCTTCTGGGTCTCCCAAGAAGTCGTGCTTTGGGCTCCGAGTAGCCCTAGCCTCCAGCACTACGTGCACCGAATATCACTGGCCCCCACTCCACGAGTGTCCTGTAAGCCAGATCCACGTGCGGCGTCACGAGGCTCCTTCGCGGTCGCTAGCCCATTGGATAGTAGCCCTTAACGAAGGCCAATCCTATTCTTACTTGGCATCCTGGTTGCTCCAGGCCTGCCCTCACTTACCCTCGCTGGGTGAGTTCCACAGACCTTGCTGGTCTGCACCATCGACGATCACCATCTTCACCGAGACTTGCCGTTGCCAAGGCTTGTTGGGTCCAATCTGGTCGCCGACACCTCAGCACTAGACAGACATCATGTACCAGCCCGAATCCTGCTCCTGGTCGCCGACAACTCCTCCTGGACCTCGTGGCTGAAGAGTCAAGACGACAGTCAACGCACCTGAAGCACTCGACATCGGTGGACATCTGTCCATCGCCTTCCTGGTCACTGGCTAGTGACCCAGACTCTGTCCCCTCTGCTTTCAGGTTCTTCAGAACTCCGATCCACTCTTGGATCCACCCGGACACTTTTCTCTTGGCCGCCAGCAGCACTTTGCAGTAGATCGCCATTCGAATCGACGACGAAACCCGACCCCGAAAGGAACCTATGCACCCGGCTTCCCTGGGTGAGGTAACACGAGTACTCCGGTGCTCCCGTGGGTAGAGACTCTTCAAAGTCCTAGATCTCAAAGGGTTTTGTCCTAGTCCTCTTTTAAGTGTCCCTTTTCTCTATTTTCCCGATCCCGACTTTCTCCATAGAAGTCAACGGCGTATCGCGGTCCGCTAATCTGGGAGTTTCTGTTCTTCTCTATCTCTACTATTTTCAGTAGTTTTAAACAGTTGTAAGTAGCTATCACGTCACTTTTTAAGTAGGACCTCCACATTTGAAGCATGGGCATAAACCTCAATTGCGGTTTTATTATTTAGGTACTATATGGTTATTAACTCAAGTACCTTATCCATTGCTTGAACTGTACGAGGTCCCGGTTAGGTGTGTCTGGGCTTTTGTATTCACTTATTGCACATTGAGCGTAATTGCTCTTGTATTTTTAACACTTACACTTTTTACTTCCTTAGCACTTTACTTAAGGTCCTTTTCCTTGCTGTATGATTATTCTAATTGGGACGACATAGTAATTCGAGGCATACATATATATATTGTTTCAGTTTCACGATGGGTTTTTTGGGTTTTGAGGCCATTTGCTTTGCATTGACCATAAAGCCTCCCAATACAAAATGTATATATCACTCTGCTGCCACGGTGACTAACCGGGACACGTAGATTTGCCGTCATTAGACGAGATTATTTAGGTCTGTTGTAGTGTAGTTCGATTCAATAAGACCTTGTAGGATGGCATTGGGTCGGTCATAGTATTCATGGCCGATTGGATGAGATTGCAAGATTCTGCCTTAGTGCAACATAATTCCATTGGGAATGGTATGTTGCCTTGTATTTGAATAGAAACAGTTATACACTACTCGATTATAATGGAGACCCACCCACCGTGACCTGCAATGTGGATGGGTGCTGGTTAGGAATAGCCTGTTATTATAGGGTACTATATTAGTCTGCCGCACTACAGTTAAATCCTATAGGATCCCATATTACGGCATTTGGTTAGTCCTAACTTTTACCGGTCACTAAATAAGACCATATGAGCTTGATGCAGCGCATTGGAACTCGATATAATGCGGCATGTTGGCATTTAACATTTCTCTAGGCTCTACAATGGCGCCATACCTACGATACACTCTTATCGCACCTGTATAATCATTAAGTGTAGTGCAGATATGATGGATTCAAACAAACCATAATTCTGAATAAAACTGTATTGTTCACTATACGATTATAAGTGACGGTGGGTAACATTGGATTCCGCCGTTCACTGTTGTGTTCTGATTAAGATGTGTAAACATACAGGGTATGGGAGTGTCGGCAGAGTGAAGCTATGTATACAGAAATGATTATATTATCTTTTCTATGATGCGGTGTGTTGAAATCAGGTATTGAAAACTTTATTGAATTTTATTGTGTGTCCTAGCACAGAAGAACTCGTTGAGTAAACGTATCAATATATTTTGCCACGTACACTGCTAAATAGTTATAAATTTGCAATTGTGAAGAAATGATTAATTAACAATACACTATTTATTTTAATATCATTTAGTGATTATCACATTGTTGTATTGTGAATAAGCAGAAATGTATGAAGTACGGAAGTATTTTTTCTATGTCGCTAAACCTTTGGTTGTATTTCTATGGGAAATTGCAGTACAGGAAATTGCTTGACAAAGGCTTAACGCCGAAACGCGTTGCCCTTTGGTTTGTGCACAATAAAATTTGTGCTTCTTCTGGTGTGCCGCATCTCGTTATTTTGGACGAATCTAACAAAATACGGAAATCCTTTTATATATATATATACATAAATATACTACCTACTGGTGGTAGCGCGTAGGTAGTTATAGTTAGGACCTTGTTTCTATTCAAAAAGCATTTTTTCTTTTGCCAATATCTTTGGCGCGGTTTGATGAATCTTCGCGAAATTTTCAAAACTAATGGGGCGCTAATGTCAGCTCCTGAAAGTTTCGGGGTGATTCATGAAGCGGGGGCCGAGAAAAGGGGGGTCCCAAAACACGTTTTCTCCATGGTAATTTCCATAGGAATTTTGAAACAGGCTACAGCCCAAACTGCTGAACGGAAATACATCAAATTTCGCAAAAAGGTAGCTCTTGGTTCAGAAAGCGACCTTTTTTTTAAATGGTATAAATCCGATCAGTAGTTCCTGCGAAATTCAACAACAAAAAAATATCGATATCTGAGCACCGAGGAGGAGCCGCAAATCATCCCGAGCACGAGCTTCATTTTGATTGGTTTTCAACACTCCAAACCAGGAACTGTTGGCAGCCATGTTGTGACTCGGTAACCAAGTCACAAGAAAACAGTAAAAAAAAAGATTAAAAACAAGAAAAGGGGGCATGGTAGAAACACCCTGACCCCCTAGGCTTGCTCAGAGGGTCCCACAGGGAAAAAGCATTTTTTTTTTAAAATCGACAGACTTTGCGCTGGGTGCGCGAATCCTGCTGAGAAAAAAAAAAAAATAAGCGCGGACTCCCGTGCTTCATTTCTTTGAGCCCCCGGGTGGGCAAGGTCCCGGGGGCAATGGGGAAATTATATGTGGGGGCCTGCGGGGGCCTCCACAGCCCCGGGGACCACCACCTCCCCAGGGCTTAGTTTATTATGTGTGGGGGGCACGCGGCCCCCCATAGCCCCAGGGACTGTCACCTCCCCGGTGCTTGAAAGAAAATGCGTGGGGGGCTCCAACCCCCCACGCTGCCCCGGGGACGGCCACCTCCCCGGGGCTTTAATATATATGAGGTGGGGGCCTCCTGGCCCCCCAAGCCCCAGGGACCGCCACCTCCCCAGGGCTTTCATTAATTATAGGCGGGGGGCCTTGCAGGCCCTCCCAAGCCCCGGGGACCACTACCTCCCGGGGCTATGCAAATGTAGGGAGGGGGGCTTCGCGGCCCCCCTCCTGGAGCCCTCAATGGCCCTGGGGACCAGAACCCCCAGGGCCAGCTCCTGCAATGTCCTGGGGTGCCCTTAGTCCTGAAGACCTCAGACTAAAGTGGACTTCATCCCCCGGGCAGCAGTGCACCAGGAGGTGCGTTTGCAGAGTGGTGTAAAAAGGGGGCATGGCCTTGGACCACCTCTCAGCAATCCAGCTGTGTGGGGCTTACTAGAGATAACAGGAGGGCTAGTTGGCCCCCAGGGACCCTCAGGAGGCAAGGGGATTTTATCCCCCAACCAAGAGCACACCAGGAAGTGTGTTTGTAGAGTGTTGGAGAAAGGGGGTTTGGCCTGTGTCCACCTCTCAGCAATCCCACTGTGTGGGGCTTACTGGAGGTAAGAGGTAGGCTAGTTGGCCCCTAAGGACACCCAGCAGTGAAGGGGAATTCAATCCACATCCAAGAGCGTGCCAGGGAGCGTGTTTGCAGAGTGGTGGGCAAAGGGGGCATGGCCTGATCTGAGAACTTAGCAATCATGCTGTGTTGGACTTACTGGAGTTAATAGGAGGGGTAGTTGGCCCCCAAGGATGTCCTTGAAGGACAACTACCCCTCATGCTACCTCCAGTAAGTCCCACACAGTGGGATTGCTAAAATGTATTTGGAGGCCACACCCCCCTTTCTCCACCACTCTGCAAACATGCCTCCTGGCAAACTACGGGATGGGGGATGAAGTCCACTTTACTCCTGAGGGACTTTGGGGGCCAAGAAGCCCTCCTGGTACCTCCTGTAAGTTCAACGCAGTGGAATTCCTGAGCACTGGTTGGAGGCCCAGCACCCTTTCTCCACCACTCTGCAAAGTGACTACTATTCAAAGAAGCATTTGCAATGTATTAGGTTTCGCATTTGCGAGAGTTAGAGCTATTGGCGTACTAAATGTGAAAGTTTTTTACTAATGTTTTTTGGATTGGAGGGATGTACTTTGTGTGTAGTGGAATTATGTGGTATGTTGTGTAGTGAAATTATGTGGATAGAAAGTATGTGGTATTTAGTGTATAGGAATTATGTAGAGTGGGATTATGTGTTATGGAGAGTAATTATGTGGTATGGTAGTCTGTGTTGTGGAGTGGTAACCTCAGGTTTAGTCTTCCTGATTTCCATAGAAGCTCAACTATGAACTCAGTGAGACAAAAAAAAAAGGAATCACTGAGGAGCACTTGTGGACCTAGTCAGAGGTATGAGCAGGGCCACTGGAATCATGCGACTGTTTGACTGCACCGACTTTCGCACAATTATACCTTTTCCGCATTAGCCACATAATCCATCATCTGCTCCCTAATCTGCAGATTTGAACAAAAAAAGCCTTCTTTCTAGCTCAAACGGCTCCAACATTACCAAAAATGCAGCGACAAGTGTTACAGTGTGGTGGAAGGCCCTTTGCAAACCTAGAATGGTCACCTGTTACTTATTGTAAATGTGGGTGTTAAATTGGTACTAATGGTGTGTAAGCCACTCTTGCTTCTTTCTGCACCTCTCTTGCCTCTTTCTGCATTTCTGTTGCTTCTTTCTGCACATTGCTTTCTTTTTTTGCACTTCTCTTGCCTCTTTCTGCACATCTCTTCTACTTTCTGCACCTCTCTTGCCTCTTTCTGCACCTCTGTTGCCTCTTTCTGCACCTCACTTGCTTCTTTCTGTACCAATCTTGGCTCTTTCTGCACCCTTCTTCCCTCTTTCTGCACCCCTCTTATCTCTTTCTGCACGCCTCTTATCTCTTTCTGCACCCCTTTTGCCTCTTTCTGCACCTCTGTTCCTTCTTTCTGCACTTCTTTTGTTTCTTTCTGCACCTCTCTTGCTTCTTTCTGCACCCCTCTTGCCTCTTTCTCCACCCTCTTCCCCCTTTCTGCATGTCTGTTGCTTCTATTGGCACTTCTCTTGCCTCTTTCTCTACCCCTCTTCCATCAAACTGCACCTCTTTTGCTTCTTTCTGCAATTATCTTGCTTCTTTCTGCACCTCACTTGCCTCTTTCTGCACCTCTCTTGACTCTTTCTGCAGTTCTCTTGCCTCCTTCTGCACCTCACTTGCCTGTTTCTGCAACTCTCTTGCCTCTTTCTGCAGTTTTTCTTGCCTCCTTCTGCACCTCTGTTGCCTCTTTCAACACTTCTCTTGCCTGTTTCTATACCTCTCTTGCCTCTTTCTGCACTCTCTTGCCTCTTTCTGCACCTCACTTGCTTCTTTCTGCACCCCTTTTGCCTGTTTCTGTACCTCTCTTCCCTCTTTGTGCAACTCTCTTGCCTCTTTCTACACCTCTCTTCCATCTTTCTGCACCACTCTTGTCTCTTTCTGTACCTCTGTTGCTTCTTTCTGCACCTCTCTTGTCTCTTTCTGCATCTCTCTTGTCTCTTTCTGCACCCTTCGTGCCTCTTTCAGTACCTCTGACCTTGACTGGTAGGTCGCTCCCCCACCACACAGCTCCGTCTGTGTGCCCTGCTGCTGCCCCTGATTGTGCTCGTTTTTCCTTTCTGTGCCCCTTGCTGCCCCTGATTGTGCTCGTTTTCCTTTCTGTGCCCCCCTTGCTGCCCCTGATTGTGCTCGTTTTCCTTTCTGTGCCCCCTTGCTGCCCCTGATTGTGCTCGTTTTTCCTTTCTGTTCCCCCCCTTGCTGCCCCGGATTGTGCTCGTTTTTCCTTTCTGTGCCCCCCCTTGCTGCCCCTGATTGTGCTCGTTTTTTCCTTTCTGTGCCCCCCTTGCTGCCCCTGATTGTGCTCGTTTTCCTTTCTGTGCCCCCTTGCTGCCCCTGATTGTGCTCGTTTTTTTCCTTTCTGTGCCCCCTTGCTGCCCCTGATTGTGCTCTGCTTTTTTTTTCCTTTTTGTGCCCCCTTGATGCCCTGATTGTGCTCGTTTTCCCTTCTGTGCCTGTTTCCCGCCGCTGCGCCCGCCCCCTCACTGCCCATTCGCTGCCCCATTCCCTGCTCCTCCCTCCCACCTCCCCATTTATGGCGGCCACTGCGTGGTGAAGAGAGCGACCCCTGACCTTGACTGGTAGGTCGCTCCCCACCACACAGCTCCGTCTGTGTGCCCTGCTGCTGCCCCTGATTGTGCTCGTTTTTCCTTTCTGTGCCCCCTTGCTGCCCCTGATTGTGCTCATTTTTCCTTTCTGTGCCCCCTTGCTGCCCCTGATTGTGCTCGTTTTTCCTTTCTGTGCCCCCTTGCTGCCCCTGATTGTGCTCGTTTTTCCTTTCTGTGCCCCCCTTGCTGCCCCTGATTGTGCTCATTTTTTCCTTTCTGTGCCCCCCTTGCTGCCCCTGATTGTGCTCGTTTTTCCTTTCTGTGCCCCCTTGCTGCCCCTGATTGTGCTCATTTTTTCCTTTCTGTGCCCCCTTGCTGCCCCTGATTGTGCTCGTGTTTTCCTTTCTGTGCCCCCTTGCTGCCCCTGATTGTGCTCGCTTTTCCTTTCTGTGCCCCCTTGCTGCCCCTGATTGTGCTCGTTTTTCCTTTCTGTGCCCCCTTGCTGCCCCTGATTGTGCTAGTTTTTTCCTTTCTGTGCCCCCCTTGCTGCCCCTGATTGTGCTCGTTTTTCCTTTCTGTGCCCCCTTGCTGCCCCTGATTGTGCTAGTTTTTCCTTTCTGTGCCCCTTGCTGCCCCTGATTGTGCTCGTTTTTTCCTTTCTGTGCCCCTTGATGCCCTGATTGTGCTCGTTTTCCCTTCTGTGCCTGTTTCCTGCCGCTGCGCCCCTGCGGCCCCGCCCCCTCACTGCCCATTCGCTGCCCCATTCCCTGCTCCTCCCTCCCACCTCCCCATTTATGGCGGCCGCGCGCAGCGGGTGCGCCGCCGGCGCGCCTAAGGCCCGCCTAAGGCAAGCCCGTCTGCGCCCGTCCGCGCCGTGACCGCGCCCAGCGCCAGACCCCTGGTCCGGGCATCCCCCGCGCCCGCCACATCAACAGACGCCGATACGACGCCAGCACCCTCCACGCACTCAACCCCGGAAAAGATCACGCCTGCTACCAGGCCACCCCGAAGCGCACCCAAGGGCCCTTCACCTGCCGGAACTGCAGCTTCGCCAGCACCCGCCCCGCCAAACCACCGCCCAGGAAAGAACCCAACTACCTCAGATGCATCCTCCTCAACACCCGCTCCGCCCGCAAACACGCCATCGAACTCTGGGACCTTCTCGACTCAACCTCCCCAGACGTCGCATTCCTGACGGAGACCTGGCTGAATCCCGCTTCAGCCCCCGACATCGCCATTGCCATACAAGATCACCCGCAGGAACCGCACCAACGGAGTCGGAGGAGGCATCGCCATCGTCCACAGGAACACCCTCAGAGTCTCAACCAACACCGACGACACCCTCAGCACCGCCGAACACATGCACTTCCAGATCCACACCGATCCCAACACCACCCTCAGAGAAACCCTCATCTACAGACCCCCGGACCCCGACCACAGTTCAGCGATTCCCATCGCTGACCTCCGTCAGCACACACGCCATCGCCTCCACGGACTACATCCTCCTCGGGGACCTGAACTTCCACCTCGAGAACAACAAGGACACCAACTCCACCACCCTGATCGACAACCTCGCCACCCTCGGACTCAGACAGCTCGTGACTACACCCACCCACGCCGCCGGCCACACGCTAGACTCCATCTTTTCCGCAAGCCCACACGTCTCCTTCAACCACACCTCCGAACCCCACTGGACTGACCACCACTGCATCCACTTCACCTACAGGAAGCCCACCACGCACCACCGCACCGAACAAATGCCTCGCCGCTGCTGGAGCAGAGTCACGGAAGACCAGCTAACCACAACCCTTGCCCTGAGCCCACCGGCCGAACCCTCTGACCCCGACACCGCCGCCCGCAACCTCAGACAGTGGATCGACGACTGCGCCAACACCCTCGCCCCGCTCAAGAATCTGCCCAACAGCCACACCAGCAAGAAAGCCACCTGGTTCACCGAAGACCTCCAGGCCTCCAAACGAACATGCCGAAAACTGGAGAAGATCTGGCTCCACGAACGGACAGCGGACAGCTACGCCGCCCACAAGAGCGCCACCCGCAGTCACCATCACCTCATCAGATCCGCCAAAAGGGCCTCACTCAAAGACCGCCTAGACAACAACGCACACAACAGCAAAGAGCTCTTCAACATCGTGAAGGAACTCTCCAACCCCAGCTCCAACACCAACGACATCCAGCCGTCGCGAGACCTGTGCGACTCACTGGCCACCTTCTTCCACCGCAAAATCGCCGACATCCACGACAGCTTCAACACCACGACCGCCCCGGCAACCACCGAGACCACTGCCCCCACAACCACCAACCGCCTGCTCTCCTGGACCAACATCAACGACGAGGACACCAGCGAGATCATGAACACCATCCACTCCGGTTCACCGCTAGACCCGTGCCCTCACCACATCTTCAACAAAGCCAGTACAGCCATCGCGCCCCATCTCCGGAAAATAATCAACATCTCCTTCGAGACAGCAACCTTCCCGGAAAGCTGGAAGCACGCCGAGATCACCGCCTTACTCAAGAAACCCAAGGCAGACCCCAAGGACCTCAAGAACTTCCGACCCATCTCTCTGCTCCCGTTCCCCGCGAAGGTCACCGAGAAAATCGTCAACAAACAACTGACCCGCTACCTCGAGGAGAACAACATCCTGGACCCTTCCCAGTCCGGCTTCCGCAGCAACCACAGCACCGAAACCGCCCTCATCGCCGCCACCGATGACATCAGGACCCTGCTAGACAACGGAGAAACAGCAGCCCTCATCCTCCTGGACCTATCAGCCGCCTTCGACACGGTCTGCCACCACACACTACGAACACGCCTTCATGACGCCGGGATCCAAGAGAAGGCCCTGGACTGGACCACATCCTTCCTTTCCGGCAGAACACAAAGCGTCCGCCTCGCCCCTTCCAATCCAAGGCCACCAAGATCATCTGCGGTGTACCCCAAGGCTCCTCCCTCAGCCCAACGCTGTTCAACATCTACATGGCACCCCTCGCCCACGTCGCCCGACAGCACAACCTCAACATCATCTCCTACGCCGACGACACCCAGCTGATCCTCTCCCTCACCAAAGACCCTCACACCGCCAAAGCCCACCTCCACGAAGGAATGAAGGCCGTCGCCGAATGGATGAGGACCAGCCGCCTGAAGCTGAACTCGGACAAGACGGAGGTCCTCATCCTTGGTTCCAACGCTTCAGCCTGGGACGACTCCTAGTGGCCAACATCACTGGGAACAGCCCTGCCACCCACCGACCACGTACGCAACCTAGGGGTCATCCTCGACCCCACCCTCTCCATGACTAAGCAGGTCAACGCCGTTTCCTCATCCTGCTTCAACATCCTCCGAATGCTCCGCAGGATCTTCAAGTGGATCCCCACCGAAACAAGAAAAACAGTCACCCAGGCCCTCGTCACCAGCAGGCTGGACTACGGAAACGCCCTCTATGCAGGAACGACGGCTAAGCTCCTGAGACGGCTGCAACGCATCCAGAACGCCTCTGCACGTCTTATCCTCGACATCCCCCGACGCAGCCACATCACACCCCACCTGAGAGACCTGCACTGGCTCCCTGTCAACAAGAGGATAACCTTCAAGCTCCTCACCCACGCACACAAAGCACTCCACAACTCCGGACCAGCCTACCTCAACAGACGACTCAGCTTCTACACCCCCACCCGCCAGCTCCGCTCGACCAGCCTCGCCCTCGCCACAGTCCCCCGCATCCGGAAAACAACCGCCGGCGGCAGATCCTTCTCCCACCTCGCCGCCAAGACCTGGAACACCCTCCCCACCAACCTCCGACAGACCCAAGACCTACTGGCCTTCAGAAGACTCCTCAAGACCTGGCTCTTCGATCAGTAGCAGCACCACCCCCTCTTCCCCCAGCGCCTTGAGACCCTCGCGGGTATGTAGTGCGCTTTATAAGTGACATGATTGATTGATTGATTGATTGTTTCTTTCTGCAGTTCTCTTCCTTCTTTCTGCACCCCTATTGCCTTTTTCTGTACCCCTCTTGCCTCTTTCTCTTACCCCTGTCTGCACTCCACTTGCCTCTTTTTGCACCTCTGTTGGTTCTTTCTGCACCTCTTCTGCTTCGTTCTGCACTTCACTTGCCTCTTTCTGTACCCCTCTTGCCTCTTTCTGCACCTCTGTTGGTTCTTTCTGCACTGCTCTTGCTTCTTTCTGCACCTCTGTTCCAAATTTCTGCATCCCTCTTGCCTTTTTCTGCACCCCTCTCCCCTCTTTCTGCACCTCTCTTGCCTCAGTCTGCCCACCTGTTCCCTCTTTCTGCACCCCTTTTCCCTGTTTCTGCAACTCTCTTGCCTCTTTCTGCAGTTCTCTTGCCTCCTTCTACACCTCACTTGCCTCTTTCTGCACCTCTGTTGGTTCTTTTGCACTGATCTAGCTTCTTTCTGAACCTCTCTTGTAAATTTCTGCACCCCTCTTGCCTCTTTCTGCACCCCTCTTACCTGTTTCTGCACATCTCTTGCCTCTGTCTGCACTCCTGTACCCTCCTTCTGCACATATGTTGCTTCTTTTTGCACTTCCCTTGCCTCTTTCTGTGCCCCTGTTGCTTCATTCTGCACTTTCCATGCTTCTTCCTGCACATGTCTTGCTTCTTTCTGCACCCCTGTTGTCTCTTTCTGCACTCGTCTTCCCTCTTTCTGCACCTTTCTTGCCTCTTATTGCATCTCACTTGTTTCTTTCTGCACTTCCCTTGCTTCTTTCTACACCTCTGTTGCTTCTTTCAGCAATTCTCTTGTCTCTTTCTGCACTTCTCTTGCCTGTTTCTGCACCTCTCTTGCCTCTTTCTGCACCTCTGTTGCTTCTTTCTGCACTACTCTTCCTTCTTTCTGCACCCCTCGTGCCTCTTTCTGCACCCTTCTTCCCTTTTCCTGCACGTCTCTTGGTTCTTTCTGCACTGTTCTTGCATCTTTCTGCACCCTTCTTGCCTTCTTCTGTATCTCTGTTGTTTCTTAATGCTTTGCTCTTGCTTCTTTCTGCACCTTTCTTGCAAATTTCTGCAACGCTTGTGCCTCTTTGTGCACCTCTCTTGCCTCTTTCTCTACCCCTCTTCCATCAAACTGCACCTCTTTTGCTTCTTTCTGCAATTATCTTGCTTCTTTCTGCACCTCACTTGCCTCTTTCTGCACCTCTCTTGACTCTTTCTGCAGTTCTCTTGCCTCCTTCTGCACCTCACTTGCCTGTTTCTGCAACTCTCTTGCCTCTTTCTGCAGTTTTCTTGCCTCCTTCTGCACCTCTGTTGCCTATTTCAACACTTCTCTTGCCTGTTTCTATACCTCTCTTGCCTCTTTCTGCACTCTCTTGCCTCTTTCTGCACCTCACTTGCTTCTTTCTGCACCCCTTTTGCCTGTTTCTGTACCTCTCTTCCCTCTTTGTGCAACTCTCTTGCCTCTTTCTACACCTCTCTTCCATCTTTATGCACCACTCTTGTCTCTTTCTGTACCTCTGTTGCTTCTTTCTGCACCTCTCTTGTCTCTTTCTGCATCTCTCTTGTCTCTTTCTGCACCCTTTTGTGCCTCTTTCAGTACCTCTGTTGTTTCTTTCTGCAGTTCTCTTCCTTCTTTCTGCACCCCTATTGCCTTTTTCTGTACCCCTCTTGCCTCGTTCTCTTACCCCTGTCTGCACTCCACTTGCCTCTTTTTGCACCTCTGTTGGTTCTTTCTGCACCTCTTCTGCTTCGTTCTGCACTTCACTTGCCTCTTTCTGTACCCCTCTTGCCTCTTTCTGCACCTCTGTTGGTTCTTTCTGCACTGCTCTTGCTTCTTTCTGCACCTCTGTTCCAAATTTCTGCATCCCTCTTGCCTTTTTCTGCACCCCTCTCCCCTCTTTCTGCACCTCTCTTGCCTCAGTCTGCCCACCTGTTCCCTCTTTCTGCACCCCTTTTGCCTGTTTCTGCAACTCTCTTGCCTCTTTCTGCAGTTCTCTTGCCTCCTTCTACACCTCACTTGCCTCTTTCTGCACCTCTGTTGGTTCTTTTGCACTGATCTTGCTTCTTTCTGAACCTCTCTTGTAAATTTCTGCACCCCTCTTGCCTCTTTCTGCACCCCTCTTACCTGTTTCTGCACATCTCTTGCCTCTGTCTGCACTCCTGTACCCTCCTTCTGCACATCTGTTGCTTCTTTCTGCACTTCCCTTGCCTCTTTCTGTGCCCCTGTTGCTTCATTCTGCACTTCCCATGCTTCTTCCTGCACATGTCTTGCTTCTTTCTGCACCCCTGATGTCTCTTTCTGCACTCGTCTTCCCTCTTTCTGCCCCTTTCTTGCCTCTTATTGCATCTCACTTGTTTCTTTCTGCACTTCCCTTGCTTCTTTCTACACCTCTGTTGCTTCTTTCAGCAATTCTCTTGTCTCTTTCTGCACTTCTCTTGCCTGTTTCTGCACCTCTCTTGCCTCTTTCTGCACCTCTGTTGCTTCTTTCTGCACTACTCTTCCTTCTTTCTGCACCCCTCGTGCCTCTTTCTGCACCCTTCTTCCCTTTTCCTGCACGTCTCTTGGTTCTTTCTGCACTGTTCTTGCATTTTTCTGCACCCTTCTTGCCTTCTTCTGTATCTCTGTTGTTTCTTAATGCTTTGCTCTTAGTTCTTTCTGCACCTTTCTTGCAAATTTCTGCAACGCTTGTGCCTCTTTGTGCACCTCTTTTGCCTCTTTCTGCTCCTCTCTTGCCTCTTTCTGCACCCCTCTTGCCTCCTTCTGTATCTCTGTTGTCTCTTACTGCATTGCTCTTGCTTCTTTCTGCACCCCTCGTGCCTCTTTGTTCACATCTCTTGCATTTTTCTGCTCCTCTCTTGCCTCTTTCTGCACCACTTTTGGCTTTTTTCTGCACTTCTCTTGCCTCTTTCTGTACCCCTTGTAGGAGAGTAGGATCTGCTTCACATGGGTACCCCCACTTTTTGCTGATGCTTCACTGTTTTTCGACCTTAGTCTGGCTGGGGCCCTGCTAATCAGAACCCCAGCCTAGCTGCTTCCTCTCTAAAATGGTTTCCATGTGCCTTAGGCACATCTCTGATTGGAATCTGGAGTGCCCTTATAAGTCCCTAGTATATGGTATACTATGTACCCAGGGCATAGGTACCTCAGAGGCCTACCAGGGGCTGCAGCATGTATTGTGCCACCCCTGGAAGGCCATCCAAACTGACACCACAGGTCTGCTACTGCAGCCTGGGTAAGGTGGTGCATGCACCCCTTACTGTGATATAGGCTACCTATATCACTACATACATACACACATATAAACCTATAAGTCACTCCTATGGCAGGCCTTATCAATCCTGAAGGCAGAATGCGTGGTTCCTATGTGAGAGGGTGCCCCTGCATGAGCTGGGCCCCTCTGCAGCATTCGGAGACCCTTCTCTGATGCTGTTTGTAGTGCAGCCCGACCATATACTCTTAAGCGCATTATAACCTCGCGTTAAATGCTAACTTTGGGATGGCTGCACGGAAACATGTCGTGTTTGGTGTCAAACATCTTGGAATACTACCCCCACCAGTTCTGGCAGCTGGGGTAGCATTCCACCCTTCTAGAGGGAGAGACATGTACACACCGGTATACCCGGTACTGACTTTCCAGAGCCCTGGCATCACAAAATGGATGCCGCTGCCACAGACACGAGTCTGGCCTCCTGCTGCTGACCGAAACTCCAGCAGGGGAGGCCTGGACAATAGGTTTCCTGTCCCAGGGAGGTGTAACCACCTCCCCAGACAGGATAGTGTGTATTGGGGCTGGGCGGGAGCACTCTCTGGTGCTTTGAAGTCCTGCACTGGGGGCACATTTGGTGTCCCTGTGAATACCCCATTTCAAACCGGCTCAGGGGCTTCCAGCCCCTGCTCTGGCGCGAAACTGGACAAAGGGAAAGGGGTGTAGCCACCCCTCTGCCCTGACCCTCCCATAGGTGGGGCCACAGAGTATGTCCAACCCCCTACCTTAGTATAAGTAGGGGACCCCAGTCCTTAGGACTTTAGATTTACCTGGACGAAACTCTGACACAGAATCCTGGACCTTCGACGCTCTACTTTAAGATTAGAGGACTGAAGAATCTCCCTTGGGGTCAAGGAGTGACTCCCCTGCTTGGCAGGCACCAAAGAAGCAATTGTCCGGCCTGCATCGCTGAAGCTCCCGTCGGACGCCGAAGTCTTTGCATCACCAGAGGTGGATTTCCAGACTTCCCCGAGGCTGCCCTGAGTCTCCAGCAAAGCTGAGGCCCGTAGCTGTCGTGGGTAATGTGGAACCGTGACCCCTGGACACCGATCGCATTTGCAAGTGCATCCTCTTCTGGGTCTCCCACGAAGTCGTGCTTTGGGCTCCGAGTATCCCGAGGCTCCAGCACCAACTGCACCGAAGATCACTGGCCTCCACTCCACGAGTGTCCAGTGAGCCAGCTCCACGTGCGTCAACTCGAGGCTCCTTCGCGGTCGCTAGTCCGTTGGCTAGTAGGCCCTCCCGAAGGCCAATCTTTTTCTGCTTGGGCTCCCTGGTTGCTCCAGGCGTGCCCTGACTTACCCTTGCTGGGTGAGTCCCACAGACCTTGCTGGTCTGCAACATCATTCTTCTTCCATTTCAATGAGACTTGCCGTTGCCAAGGCTTGTTGGGTCCAATCTGGTCGCCGACACCCCTGCAATCGACAGACGTTGTGGGGCAGCTCGGATTCAGCTCCTGGTCATCGTTGACGCCTCCTGGACCTCGTGGCTGAAGAGTCAAGATGACCGTCAACCTACCTGAAGCACTCAACATCGGTGGGCATCTGCTCATCGCCTTCCTGGTCACTGGCTAGTGACCCAGACTCTGTCCCCTCTGCTTTCAGGTTCTTCAGATCTTCGATCCACCTTTGGATCCACCCGAACACTTTCGACTTGGCCGCCAGCAGCACTTTGCAGCAGATCGCCATTGAAAGCGACGACGAAACCCGACCCCGAAAGACACCTATGCACCCGGCTCCCCTGAGTGAGGTAACTCGAGTACTCCGGTGCTCCCGTGGGTATTGACACTAGAACAGCCTAGTTCTCAAAGGGTTTGCTCCAAGTCCTCCTCTAAGTGTCCCTTTTCTTTTAAATTCTAATCGCGACTTTCCCCATAGAAGTTAACGGCGATTCGCGGCTGTGTTCATACACTGCACGCGTCCCCCGTGGGTCCCTTGTGTGTGGGTGGTTCCTTGTGGTCCAAGCACTTCTACAGGCTCTAGGCCTTGTGTCTAGCTCAGTCGTAGTTCTTATACCACTTTATTGGTATATGGTTTGGTACGCCCCTGGGGCTCTAACGTGTATTTGTGCTATTACTGTAGATAACTAACTTATAATTTATGTACTTCAAACTCTAGCCTCATAAAGAGACTAGAGGGGTGTGTTTAGCAATAAATACATATATTTTGAATATATACCTGGTGTGGTCCTCTTTCATTTGGTCACTCAAGAGATTATAGACTGGTAAAACAAGCTGCTTTACATTCCTTCAAGACTTAGCCTGAAGGCTGCTCTCCATAGCTACCACTAGGATAGCTTTCAATAAAGGTTGTCTTTAACCTATCTCCAATAAGGGGTTGTTTGGACTGGTGCAAGGTGCCCACTATAATTAGTGGACAGCATATGCCAGGCCAACTTCTCACACCCCTCTTGCCTTTTTCTGCACCTCTGTTGGTTCTTTCTGTACCTCTCTTGCTCTGTGTGCACCCCTTTTGCCTGTTTCTGCAACTCTCTAGCCTCTTTCTGCACTTTTCTTGCCTCTTTCTGCACCTCCTTTGCTTCTTTCTGCACTTCTCTTGCCTCTTTCTGCACCCCTCCTGCCTCTTTCTGCACCTCTGTTGCTTCTTTCTGCACTTCTCTTGCTCCTTTCTACACCTCTCTTGCTTCTTTCTGCACCCCTCGTGCCTCTTTCTGCACCCTTCTTCCCGTTTCCTGCACTTCTCTTGGTTCTTTCTGTACTGATCTTGCCTCTTTCTGCACCCCTCTTGCCTCCTTCTGTATCTCTGTTGTCTCTTACTGCAGTGCTCTTGCTTTTTTCTGCTCCTCTCTTGCCTCTTTCTGTACCACTTTTGGCTTTTTTCTGCACTTCTCTTGCCTCTTTATGCACCCCTCTTGCCTTTTTCTGCACCTCTGTTGGTTCTTTCTGTACCTCTCTTGCCTCTGTGTGCACCCCTTTTGCCTGTTTCTGCAACTCTCTAGCCTCTTTCTGCACTTTTCTTGCCTCTTTCTGCACCTCCTTTGCTTCTTTCTGCACTTCTCTTGCCTCTTTCTGCACCCCTCCTGCCTCTTTCTGCACCTCTGTTGCTTCTTTCTGCACTTCTCTTGCTTCTTTCTACACCTCTCTTGTTTCTTTCTGCACCCCTCGTGCCTCTTTCTGCACCCTTCTTCCCAATTCCTGCACGTTTCTTGGTTCTTTCTGCACTGCTCTTGCCACTTTCTTCACCCCTCTTGCCTCTTTCTGCACCTCTTTTGCTTCTTTCTGCACTTCTCTGGCCTCTTTCTGCACCCCTCTTGCCTCTTTCTGCACCTCTGTTGCTTCTGTCTGCACTTCTGTTTCTTCTTTCTACACATCTCTTGCTTCTTTCTGCACCCCTCGTGCCTCTTTCTGCACCCTTCTTCCCTTTTCCTGCACATCTCTTGGTTCTTTCTGCACTGCTCTTGTCTCTTTCTGCACCCCACATGCCTCTTTATGTACCCTTCTTCCCTCTTTGTGCACCCCGTTCCCTCTTTCTGCACCTCTTTTGCCTCTTTCTGCACCCCTCTTGCCTCTTTCCGCATCTATTTTGCTTGTTTCTGCTCTTCTTTTGCCTCTTTCTGTACCCCTCTTGCCTCCTTCTGCACCTCTGCTGTTTCTTACAGTGTTGTAATTTGGCAGCATTTAAGTTAAGCATTAGCTGAAGACAGCCTGTATTTAGAGGCTAAATTGTCCGCTTTGTGGAATCCATTTTGTATTTCTGGCAGCCATTTTGGCTGCCATGTGCTACCATGTGCTCGCCATGTGCTCTGTCCTACCTTCCTGTCAACTGCTCTTGAAATCTGCCTAGAGACAAGTTATATTTAGTTCCTCTTGCTTTGCACATGCTCAGTTGAGCTTGCAGCTGTTCCGAGTTTATAAATGTCAGGATGTGTCTACTAAAAGTAGAAACTGTTAGCTCCACCCACTTGTCGACTGTGCATTCTCTGTATGACCTTATATGTGCCTAAAACCAGCATTTGTGTTAGTACCGCCTTCATTTGAGCCCCTGTGTGGGTATAAAAGGACCAGGATCCTTCCATTCAGTGTGCTACTTCATGCATTACTGAAGGGTGATGTGCGAATGTTAGCTCCACCTCATGAGGTTTAATAAACTCTGTCTTTTCTATTTCCAGTTTCTGGGCCAACTTCTTCCTAAGTGTCTGAGGACTCTGTGCAGAGAAGGGAGAACCCCTAAGCACTGGTAGGCCTTGCTGAGGCTCACTACAACAAATTGGCGCTTCCAACGTGGGACTCATCAGCGACTCGGATGCCCGAAGGACTGGTCGCGACGAAGGATTGGAATCTCGCTTTTGGACGCGATCGCTGCCTGAGGAGACCAGAGTCTTGGCACCCACGGCGTTTTCCTTTCTTTCTGATCTGACCATCCCGGCGGCGCCGGTCCTTGACTGAGATCTCTTCTGTTGATTCGCCGTGCAGTGACCATTTGGTCGATTTGAGAACTTGGCAGTTGGAACCTGGACACCATTTGATTGGTAAGAGCCGTTTTGCGGCACTTGCTGTTGGTTTGATGCCTTTGATTGGTAAGGTAGTTTTAGTAACACTTACTGTGGCTTTGTTTGTATGATTGGCCAATTTTGGAATCTGTTTTGTAATTATATATGTATTGCAATACATATAGGCAGGTAATGAGGAGAATTTTCTCTATTTAAAATTGTTTGAACAGCGCAACGTACGAAAAGTACCTTAAGCGCTACTTTGATTATAATACTGCATATTTTGCACTATTTTTTGGCATGCCTGTTTTCAGCACACTTCGTAGGATGTGTTGCTTTGTAGTGGTACCAATTTGAGACTTGACGAAGCACAACCAGCCTCCCGGAGGGGACGCCTAATAGGGATATGTATATTAAGTATGGTATTTCTTCTATAATGTACTGCACGTTATGGAATAAATATACTAGTAAAGACCCTGAGTTGCGTTGGCCTATATATGGGTCATTTGATTTGCGAAAAATTCAGTATGTGGAACAATGTATGTTTAAACACAAGACTAGGCAAGATATGTTTGATTGTGTGCGAATGTGGGAGAAAGAAGTGCGTGAGCGAATGAAGCGTGAGCAAGCCTTGATTGACAAAGAAGAGCGAAAGACCATTTATGCGAAAGCATTAGAGTTAAAAAACAAGGAGATGAGAGAAATTAAAGAGAGGGAAGATAGGGAACGCCATTTACAGGTAACTGGCCAATACGCTGTTAGGCAGCCCCTTTATCCTATCCTTAATAAACCACAAGATGATTTCTTGTTATTAGATCGTTCTCCACCTCCGTATATTTTTTCTTCTGCTCCTCATGAGTCAGATGAGGACTCTTTTTCAGACCAGGACAAAGCTCGAGAAACTCGTTCCATGTTATCTGCTGAGCGTGCATCTGACATTAAATCTACTGCGCGTAAAGCCGTTCGTAGTACTACCACTGCCTCTGAACTTTTAGATAGTATAAAAGGATGGCAGGAAAGGGAGCAAATATATTTTACCGATACATTTGCTGCAGAGGTTATTGAACGATTTAGGAAGTATTCGGTAGAAATAGAGCCCGATGATGTAGCAACTGATTGTAAACAATTACGTGACGGTCTTTTTGTCTTCTCCCAGGTGGCTGACACAATCAGACGCTTGGTTAAACTGCGTGTTGAAGCAGCCCGTTTGCAAGAGGAAAAAAAGGCAGCAGAAGCAGCTGCACTAGCATCTCAGATCAGCATGGCACAAACTTCTACTCCTGAAACAGATAAGAATGCTGTAATTCATGTGAAACCCATGCGGGAAGCCGCGCCTTTATATGTTCCTCCTAAAGGAAAGGGTACAGAGGATGATAAGACTTCTCATAATGCGAAAGGGTACTTTATTTATAATTGGGTTTACACTCCTTGGAATAGAGCAGATGTTATGGCCCTTAAAAATGCATTGCCTGACCCGCGAAAGAATCCAGCAGCCTTTTATGAGGAAGTTGAGGGTGCAATCAGCTCTTGTACTATGACTCTGTCTGATATTGATTTGTTTTTTGGATTAATATTACCACCTGATATGTGGAGAACTGTGCGTAAAATAGATGATAATGCGACATTTGGAGCATTGTGGAAAGATTTAGAGCGGTTAGATGAAGATAGAGAACCTGCACAGAAACCGTGTCAGTTAATTTTAAATCTTCCGGCAGCTATATTAGTTAAGTTAAAGACGATCATTCCCCCTAAAAAGATAGATTGGACAGTGCTAGCGTCTTGCAAGCAAAAGGTAGATGAATCAGTTTCCGACTTCTTCACACGCTTTGAAGAAGCATTTCACGATTTTAGTGGCCAGTCATTGACAGATGACACGGGTAGGCATCTGTTTGTCGATAAATATGTTGCAAACCTTTTGCCAGGAATAGCTAGTCGCTTAAAGGCCAGTGAGAGTTCATGGACTACATCTTCTCCGGTTTCTCTTTTAACTATGGCCCAGTATTATGAGCGGCAAGAATTAGAAGCCAAAGGTAATGAGGACAAAAAGTCTAAAGAGTTGAAAACAAAGGTTATGTTGGCTCAAGCTTATGGTCCGCCTTCTAGAGATAATGATAGAGGTGGACGTGGATCTTATGGTTCGTCCTTTCCTTCCTCTGCCCGTTCGAATTTGTCTGTTGATCAGTGTGCGTACTGCAAAAAATTTGGACATTGGCTTTCTGATTGTCCAGTGCTGCGTGCTCAGCAGAATCTACGTGGTCGGGGACAAATGAGAAATCGTTCAGGATATCAAGGGCCTAGAGGAAGCGCGAATGATCGTGCTCGGTTTGATGCTAATACACGTGGGCAGAATGGGTTTAACACTTTTGATAGAAGGAACCAATATCAAATGTCTGACTATGCGCCCTCTGATTTTCAAGATTCTGCTTATGCATAGGATTGCCTAGGATGGGGTAAGGAATCAGTTGAAGTTCCAGTAGATCAGAGGGGTCCCTATGTTACAGCACATGTTTTGGGTTCTACTGATCAGTTTCTGGTTAATACAGGAGCTACTCGTAGCGCCTTGTCTAAACAATTGGTTCCAAGGGCTCCCCTGTCTGGCTTAACCATTACATCGATAGGTTTCGATGGAACACCTTCCCTTAGCCCATTGTCACAACCACTTGCATTTGATATTGATAAGTTTACTGCTCCATGTCCGTTTTTGCTTTCTCCAAACACACCAGACAATATTGTGGGTCTTGATATGCTTAAATATTTTAGGGCTACGATACGGTGTTCTCCGGAAGGAGTACGGGTTATTTTGAATGACAACTACCCTATGATTGAGAGATCTTGTATTGTTAAAGAGGACATTGCACTAGCCTCACTCCCTAGTACTTTGTGGGCTACTTCGGACACTGATGTAGGGCAAATGGTTATTCCACCAGTACATATTAGTGTCAAGGAGGGCGCTTTATTGCCAAGACTGCCTCAGTATAAAATTTCACGAGAAGGAGAAGAAGCACACACACGTATTGTACATGATTTAATTAAGGTGGGGGTTGTGGAAGAAGTTCCTTACAATATTTGCAATAGTCCGATTCTTCCCATTTTGAAAAAGATACTGACACTAGGATTTATAGATTTATTATCGATTTGAGAGAAGTCAACAAGATTGTAGTACCACAGTACCCTGTAGTCTCTGACATAACGACATTGCTTACCCTGGTCCCTCCAACAGCAACTACATTTTCTGTAATTGATCTGAAGAACGCTTTCTTCTCGATTCCTATTCATCCGGATAGCCGATATTTGTTCGGTTTCACTTTGAATAATAGATCATACAGATTTTGTAGAGTTCCTCAAGGCTATACTGAGAGTCCTAGTATTTACAGTCAAGCATTGAAGAGACAGCTTGATTCCTTTACCTTGTCTAAAGGAGTGGCTCTCATACAATATGTCGATGACATCTTGTTGGCAGCCGATACACCTGAGCAGTGTGAGAAATGCACTTTGTCTTTGCTTTCTTTTCTTGCTACACACCACCATAAAGTATCACGAAAGAAATTGCAATATTGTAGACCGAAGGTGACCTATTTAGGACACCTTCTGTCTAAGGAGGGCCGTGCACTGACACCAGATCGCATTCAAGCAATTTTAGACACCCCAGTACCTTCCACGCAGAAAGATGTCCGTGCATTCATTGGTCTGACTTCGTTTTGCAGGCAATGGATATTGGGTTTTTCACACATTGTTAAGCCCTTGCTAGCACTTTTGACTAAAAACACTCCGATCCCCTTCCATGGACAGATGAATGTCAAAATGCTTTTTGTCAGTTGAGACAAGCTCTTTGCTCTGCACCAGTGTTAGGCACACCAGATTACACGAAGGCTTTTACACTCTATGTACATGAGAAAGAAGGATGTGCATTGTCAGTTTTAGTACAGACACACGGGGACAAACAGCGTCCTTGTGCATACCTTTCTGCAGTTCTTGACCCTGTTGCTCGTGCATTGCCTGGGTGTTTCCGTTCAGTTGCAGCGACGGCTGTGTCCATACGTCAGAGTGAAGGGATAGTTTTGTCACACAAACTGTTGGTGCTAGTACCCCATGCAGTAGATGCCCTTTTGAATCAGACTAAGACTCAGCACTTAACTAGTGCTCGTTTGACAGGATACGAATTGACACTGCTAGCACCTCATATTACCTTGAAAAGATGTGCGACACTGAACCCAGCCACTTTGTTGCCATATCCTGCGACTCAGACTCAGTCAAAGGAGCCTCACGATTGTATATTCCTTACTGAGGAACAGACAAAGGGTTGCATCGATTTGCAAGATACGCCCCTTCCAGATGTAGATGGGGAACTGTGGGTTGATGGGTCCTGTTTGAAGTTACCAGATGGCACGACTTCAGCTGCTTATGCAATTACCACGCTTGAGACAGTAGTGGAAAGAGCTCGCATACCTCAGAAGTCGGCTCAAGCAGCTGAACTAATAGCTTTGACACGAGCATGTGAGCTTAGCACTGACTTGTGTGTGAACATTTACATGGATAGCCGCTATGCTTTTGGAGTGGTTCATGATTTTGGCCTACTCTGGAAGGAAAGAGGCTTTCTTACATCCCATGGGATGCAGATAATGCACGGAGAGTTAGTGCATAATCTCTTGACTGCACTTACATACCCAAAGAAAGTTGCTATTATGAAGTGTAGCGCACACAAGAAAGTGACTGACAAAATAGGACAAGGCAATGCCTTTGCAGACCGTGTAGCCCGTGAGACTGCGATGCAGCGAAGCACTACACCCATGTACGTAGTGAAATCACAAGCTGAGCGTTGGCATGATGCTAGAGAGGAAGTATTGGATATACAGAGATCTGCTTCTGTGGAAGAGCTTGAGCAATGGTCTAAAGAAGGAATATTAGATGATGAGGGTTGTTGGCGTAACAAAGAAATGAATGAGTGGAAAATGCCTGCGGCCTATTTACAACCTATGGTTCAAATGGCACATGGGCTGGCACATGTTGGAGCTCTAGCAACAACTAAATTGCTTACACAAGTTTGGGAGCATCCTGAAATTGCTAGCACAGCCAAAAGGGTAGTACAGTCCTGTTTGATCTGTTGGCAGTATAATCCTGGAAAAGGGACACAAACTCCTACAGGAGGGTTTGCTACACCAACCGCACCTTTGAAGTTTTGCAGATGGATTACATCCAACTCGAACGCTGCAATAATCTGAAATATGTCCTAGTGGTGGTATGTGCCTTTAGCAAATGGATAGAGGCATACCCTACGAAGGATAATACTGCTCTCACCACAGCAAAGGTGCTTCTAAAGGAGTTTTTCCCTAGATACAGTGTTTGTAAACTTTTGTGGAGTGACAATGGACCTCATTTTATTGGGCAAGTTGTTGAGCATGTCCTGAAAGGATTAGGGATCAAACAGAAATTCCATACAGTTTTCCACCCGCAATCAGCAGGATTGGTGGAGAGGTATAACGCTACTCTAAAAACAAAGTTGGCGAAAATACTGGCTTCCACGTCTCTAAAGTGGCCAGATGCCCTACCTTTGGCATTGTTGTCCATAAGATCGGTGCCACATTCACGATCAGGTCTTACCCCCTATGAGGTGGTGTTTGGGAGACCAATGAACATTTGGGGAATTCCTAAGCCACGCCCCATACATAATGTTCCTTGTGTTCTGATGAATGATTATTTGGCACAGTTAACTGACAGTTTGATTTCTATTCATCAACAGGTTCGAGAAGCTCTTCCTGACAGATCTACAGGTGAGGCCCACGAACTCCGTCCTGGTGACCATGTAATGGTCAAGGTCTTTGACAGATCGAACAGCTTGGAGCCAAGGTGGCGAGGACCAGAGCAGGTGCTCCTTGCGACAAGGACAGCAGTTCGAGTGACAAACAGAAAGAATTGGATCCACAGCACACACTGCAAACGCGTGTCGCCTGCCTTGGTGGAACCTGCTGTGTTGACCGACCATCGAGAGATTCTGGAGATGGAGAAAGGCCAAGCTTATCTCACCTGACGAATCTGCGGAAGTCTTCCCGGACCACACGATCACTGGAGTATCCAGATATCAATTGAGACCGAGGAAAGGATCTGCAGTTTTGAAAAAGACTGGTTGAGCTACCGCCCTGGGTTAGTGAAACGGAGAGCCATTGTGGCAAGGGGAGGGGATCAGCCCTGTATTAGTGTAGTGACACCTACTTTGGCCCATGGTGAAGAAATCAGCGGCTGCCCAGGGAGAAGAGCTCCAACGACTGTTTTCAACAAGTTTTCAGAAAGATCAATCATTACTGCTGCGAAAATGAAAAACAAATCATTTGTGCTGTAGGGTTTGTTGTTGCTATGGTGGCTATGGCAGCAATTACGTGGTACATCGAGAAGGTGGCTCCTGTTCGACAGCTTTTTGTTGCCACTACGACAGTACCCGTGGAACACCACTACTTTACTCTTCCTTACCATGAGCAAAAGCATCGACAATCTTACCTGAACAATACTTTTATCCAGATGTTGCACCATACTCACAATGCTACGAATACTACCAACTGTTGGGTGTGTGGGATGATACCTGCACATCAAAAGAAAGGAGGAACACCTTTTATTCCTCTTCCATTTTCTCACAATGGTTCTTGTCAAGCTTGGTATGCGCTTTTGTTTGCATATGGAAAGCCTTCAGTAGGTGGGATTATTTTTCAACTTAATAAAGTATGTTATCAAAATAAAGAAGGTTATCCACAAGCCAAAGGGACTAAATGGGAATGGGAAGAGTATCAACCGGACAATATTTCAACACCATATGTTTTCACAAATGTGAGAATAATAAAGAACATTGGACCTTTTGTGATTTCTGTGACAAAAGCTAAAGCAGACTTGTGTATTTGTAGTGTTGGAAGAATTCCAGTGGGGAGGAGCGAGTGTACTGTAATCCTGACCATTGAAGGTGCCAATAAGAGCACTTTCACAGCCTCGCATAACACGTATTTTGTGTGTGGAAATAACGGATATTATCAATTACCTTTTGGGTGGTCAGGAATCTGCTATGTATCTTTTCTGTTGCCCCCTGTGTTTCTGGCACCTGCATTGTATCACCGTGATTTTAAACTGTACAATGACATTTCCAAAAACAGAAATAAGATGACAATAAGTATGGATGAAGTTGACCAAACCGACACTACCCTACAACAATATGTTGATTTCAACTTGGGCTTATTTTTCTTTGTGGGTGCTGCATTAAACAGCAGGAAAATCCGACGACTAACTCGTGTCGTGGAAGCTGTTACCAATCAGACAGCTATGGCACTTGGGAACATTACAGAGGAACTACAGATTGCAAGGATTGTAGCACTCCAGAATAGGATGGTGCTAGACGTGATTTTGGCTGATCGAGGTGGTGCATGTCGCATCATCGGTAGCAGCTGTTGTGTATTCATACCAGATCACTCACCTTCAGTATATGACGGAATATCAAAATTACATAAGATTGCTGCAGAAATTCATCCAGAGACTGGAACTTGGCCTTTTGCTGGATGGTTTTGGACTCTTGTTTCTGCTTGGGGCTGGAAGCTACTGACTATCCTGTGTGTAATAATTATAATATTTTTACATGCTGTGTATGTATCCAATGTGGTCCAATGCTTTGCTCCATTTGCATTTCTGCTTGTATACCTGCCAGAGGGAACATTGCTGAAACAAAGGCCCAACAAATGTTGAATAAAGAGGTGGCCGAAATAATGTTAATAGATATACGGGATGAATATCTAGATTACCCCAGATAAACGAATGTCTTCAGCCAATGCTGAAAGGGTCGTCTGTTGTAATTTGGCAGCATTTAAGTTAAGCATTAGCTGAAGACAGCCTGTATTTAGAGGCTAAATTGTCCGCTTTGTGGAATCCATTTTGTATTTCTGGCAGCCATTTTGGCTGCCATGTGCTACCATGTGCTCGCCATGTGCTCTGTCCTACCTTCCTGTCAACTGCTCTTGAAATCTGCCTAGAGACAAGTTATATTTAGTTCCTCTTGCTTTGCACATGCTCAGTTGAGCTTGCAACTGTTCCGAGTTTATAAATGTCAGGATGTGTCTACTAAAAGTAGAAACTGTTAGCTCCACCCACTTGTCGACTGTGCATTCTCTGTATGACCTTATATGTGCCTAAAACCAGCATTTGTGTTAGTACCGCCTTCATTTGAGCCCCTGTGTGGGTATAAAAGGACCAGGATCCTTCCATTCAGTGTGCTACTTCATGCATTACTGAAGGGTGATGTGCGAATGTTAGCTCCACCTCATGAGGTTTAATAAACTCTGTCTTTTCTATTTCCAG